>CAJOBZ010000061.1:2222500-2377500 GCA_905332375.1 Pieris macdunnoughi
ATGGATTTCCGTCCCATTGTTTCTTTTGTATTGCTTTTTGATTTTTAGATTATTCGATTGATGTTATTGGTAAAGAATAATTGATTAGGCGATTAATCAAATTGAAAATCGAATCGTACATCGATTTTATAACATACAGGTGAAGAAATTAGGAATAGTTTAGTCATTTTCAAGGAAACACAGCTATAAAACCATTGGTGATATAACCTCTGATTTCTTTAATTATTTTTCCTTCACACGTAAATGATCAGTTTTTTTTATAATTTTGATTTAGAATTGAGGCGCGCTGAGTGTAATAATCTTGTGGAAATAATTGTTATTGGTAAAATTTGCCTGTTGAACATTTTTATGTACTTCTTACAAATTTTTGATAAGGGTTGAAATTAAAAAAATTTTTTTGGCAGATTTCATAATATTTTTTTTACACCAGGTTGCCTCTAGGGCTTCAGGCATAACAAATTTAAAGATAAAATTTGAAGGAAAGTTTATGTAAAAGGAAAAGTATTGCCGTATTTTTATATTCACTTTATTATTTAAATTTACCATGTATTTAGTAATATTTTTGAAAATAATACGTTTATACACGGTTTACAAATATTTCATTTTAATACCCATCTTGAAACCATATATATATTTAGCTATTTTGGCGGGTCTCAGCCATGTTGTGCCTGACACATGCGTCAAGTATTGAGACTGAAGGTAATAAATTTTCAAAGTTGAAACTTAACGTGAACTAAGACTTCCGTGAGTCGACTTACGGGAGTACTGCGGTACACTTAGCGCAGTCTTTTGTATGAATATAATATGACAGTTAATAACGGACATGGAAAAGAAAATGTTTTAGATATTTTAATATGTTTTATTGTCTCGTATTACTTCTTTAGAGATAACAATAATATTTTAAAATAAAACCTTATAATGAATAGATAAACGAATAACTTGTTCACTTCTGTGTACAAAAAGTACGCATTGTATTTCTCTTTCCTCGAGAGCAAATTCCGTTTTCAATTTTAAAGATTACCGCGGATTTAAATTACGGTTCCTATTTATATTTGAGGTAAGCCAACTAATCCTTCCCTCGGATTTCAAACTTTCTCAAATAACGCCCTGCTTCAGTAATATTGCTTACTTCTGTGTGGATTTAAGATTACCTTCGAGGTTAATATTGTAATTACGTTATAATATATGAATATGTGTTATATTTTTTATTACCTATTGTAATTGTTATATTACAATTTCTTACAATTACATTATTTACATTACACAAAAAACAACCTGTGGCCCCCTTGCGACTGTCATCCCTGAGGTAGGTTTGACCCCCAGTTGTGCGCTAAAGAACGATCTCTCTATGTTCTCGGTTAACACTAGCTCTTACGTTAAAGGAAAACGTGAAGAAATCGGCATGTCTTAGACTTAAAAAGTCCACGACGTGTGTCAGACACAGAAGGCTGTTCACCTTTTTGTCTATTAGAAAAAACAAATGATCCCGAGACATATATACAGAAATGTGAGATAGCTATAAATCTAAAATTGTTATATAATACACAATGTATTTATACATAATTCACGTACTTAGATCGTATATGGAGTCCTTACATAAAATTATATTTCATAATACATACATATACGTCATAATACATATTCGTGTTAAATGGATCGAGTAAGACATGTCAGACTACTACGTTTACACTAGTACTCAGAGTCATTAATTAAATTATCGCTTACGTAAATAATTAAAACTCAGATACAGTAAACGGCTGATAGTAGTGATTTTATGTACCGTAGATACAAACAGAGCAGATATTGTACATAGAATATATATCGGTTCATATGAGACCACACATTTACTCATTGCAGTTGAAATTCAATTTCATTTCCTATAAGAACAAACAAAGGCGAGCCATCGATTTATGGAATCAAACGACTCGGTCTAGATTGAAAGTTGAAGCCGCTGGCGAGAAATCGACCACTTCGGATTAATACTTCCCTCGGGTGCACTTTGGGTTGACATTTTAAAGTTTTTCTATATCTAAACGGTTTTTAATAGCCACCACAAGGTGGATGAAGATATCTAAGCATCTGTTTTGGTGATGTCTTTTCTTAAAAAGCAAATAGTCTAGCCCCTTAAGACATTTTTCTTACTTTCCAAGATAATTTTATTCACTTTAAAATGGCTTATGGTACAATTGTTAAACTTGTTGAACAATTGTACCATAAACTACTGTAGAGGGTATGGACTTTAGACTTCTTAACATATTAGTTAGTATACCCCATAACGACTTAACGAAATAAATCAATAATTTGAATAATCACCTGATAAACAGTATAATTTTCTGTAGTTATTTAAGGATAATAATTAAGGTCAGTCCGAAGTGGAACGAGGCATTGATTTTATACAAATCTTGCTTCACTGTTCAGCCAAAAATATATTGTTTCAAAAACTATTTCACATATATATTTATTATATAATAGACATTATTGGAAAAGGTTTTTTTTTAATAACTTAACTATAAATAGTTGCCATATTAATGAAGATTTCGATTACGATCCTAATTCTAAGAATGAAAGATTCCAGGAGTAAAAACGTGTAGTAAGAAGTTTAAATAGTTTTTGCCGCGTCTAGTAATCAAATCAACAGAATGAAGCAGTGACTCAAGTGAGACAGAAATATGACGTATAGTAATGATTGCCATTAAAATAATTTCTTTTAACGTGACGTCATGCGCAAATTTGAGTTAATTTAAGCACAAATGACTGCGTCGATCGACAACACTTTACCTGGTATTTAGTAGTGACCAGTATCATGCTAACTTACATGTTTTGTTGCTGACTAAGAAATAAAACGTCTTGTTGTCACGCGACAAAAACCATTTTAATTGGTACTTTATTCTTGACTATGGAGAGGCATGCAAGGCCCGAATTGATTTATATAAGGACTTCATATTTCCTTTTTTATCTTAAAGTACATAGGTAAGTTTAGTTGAATCAGTTTGGTCTTAAGAATTATAATGCAACAACTACTACACGACTTACATATGACTAAAAGTTTAACCTTAATTCGAAGTATTGTATAATTTACTAAGTGGGAAAATGAACATGTGTAGTAATAGTAATGTTCTTCGTTTCCTTAAAAATGAAAGTAATTTACAAAATAAGGACTACTGGTTTTATTTGTAGAAAATTGTCGCATTATAAATGAAACCATAGATGGATGGATAGTAAAAAAAATGCAGGGAAAATGACTTCTACAGAGCAAAAGCTCCGTAAAGATACATGTTTCTGTAATAAGGATATGAGAAGACTTTATATCAGACCTAAAATAACTGGATACTTCTTTTTTACATAACAGGGGGCAAACAGGCAGGAGGCTCATCTGATGTTAAATGACAAAATCTAAGTTCTGTAATCCTGCGGCACCTGAAACCCTGTTTAACCCGTAATAATTAAACGACTATAATATTCACACCTCGCAACAACCTATCGATCTTAATCACGATAATGTACGCACTAGCCATAATTTATCACGTTCAAAATATTTGTATGGGTTCCGAAATATTATCTCACTCATCACATTGCGGAAAGCTAAGGGTGCGTACTCACCAACACACGGGTTGTGGTTTACAACAGCAAAGATGCGATCACAACGTTTCTTCATGTGGGTGTTGGGGCAGATGCAGCCGAAGAGAGGGGATAGACGTAAACCTGCCCAGGCTTCGCGGCATGATTCCCTGGAATTCAATGAGTCAGCTTTGCATAGGAATTATTATTGATATTTAGTTTTCACTTTCTTAGCTTAATCCAATGACGGGAATGAAATGACGGGGCCAGTCAAAATGGCTTTGATGGCACATTGTGAGTGGTAAAAGCGGTCATTCCGTTCGAGCACAAAATAACACACGCGTTTCGTCTTTTGTTTTTTTTAAACATAAATTAACGTCATTAGTGTTAGGTATTAATATATATAATAGCACTGAAAAAGAAGTCTGTGAGTATTAAGCCAGAATTTTAGGAACGAGAATTATAAGTCAAAATAACAGAAAAATAAAAACAAATTGCACCTCCCTTTTTAGTATATTTAAGTGCTAACGAGAACATCATATATCACTATAAATTTGCAATAGTGCTATTATACTAACTACATCGCGTTCAACCGACAGTCATAAATCGTTATTACGTCTTTTATTATGGGCATACACATACTGTGTGCTTGTAAAGGGGGTAGTTATGAGTTCAAGATATAAATAATCTGTGCTCGTTACTGGCTGATATCGATAAATAAAACACGAGCGGTCTTTTTACGCGGGGTAAAGTGCCGTGTTTGTTACCATAGTAACGATGTTCATTCCATGTCAAAAAATTGGTAACTATAGTAACAGACTCGGAACTTGGAAGCGTAAACAGATCATCGTGCTCAAATGTTACCTAATTCCAACAATATTACATACAGGTTGAACTGATGACTTCACTTTTTTGAAGATGGTTTGAAACCTTACCCACTTGAAAGAATCTTTAACTAGGTTTAGTAGTTACTAAGATCACTTTCAAAAAACAAATTCATAAACTTTACCTCTTTATATAATTTACGTATTTGAATTCAATAAAACGATAGATATAAAGGTCTTCCTTTAAAAGACTTCTCTTGTATAAACGTTGCGAAGATTTGAAATCGTTAATTCATACTTGAGTTCATCCATTTTCATAACTATTTCAGGACGACTTGATGAGAACTCAAAGAGGAAGATAAGTATCATAATATAGGTCTTTAGTTATTTATAAAGACCATGGTCGGGTTAACAATCACCCATTTACCGATAAAATTGCTTAACGTTATTAAACACCTCTTAATTGAACTGCTCTTAACCTATTTTTTTACACATTTTACAAGATTTAACATATTTTTGGCCATCTGGCTATGGCCATCTGGCATCTGGCATTATTTACCATAAATAAATTGTCTAACATAGACATCCATGACATTACCAGCAAGCTGAGTAGCATGAGGGCGGCACATTTGGGGAGTGGATTTCTTTTTGCTACCTCATATAAATCAAACAGATTTTGACGTTTTCTGTTTTTTTACTGATAGAAGATTGCCTTGCCTAGCCATTGTACATTTGGTGTAGCAATATTCTAGAATAAAACAGCTAGATCGCCTCCCCCCAACCAGAATCTCACCTCTGCGGCCTCAGCTCACACTTATAAGTGAAAACAGCGAAATAGCAGAAAATGTATTTCCTTCTTCCCACTTCACCCTATCAACCTATACATTTCAGTTTTACTAATGGTTGGAGGCTGCGAACTGGATGTTGTATATAATTTTGTTAAGACACTTTAATAAGAGAACTTATACTAGGTTATTGTTTTTTTTTTTTTTTTTTGAAGTAGACCATTGTTATCGTTATTTTTAATTGTACCTCTAATGATTGAAGTCGTGATATTTCTGAAAAATTTCTTGTGATTTTAAATATTTTGTGCATTAACTTAAATACTCATTTGTATATAAGCTTTTAAGGTTATGTAAAAAGATAAATCTTAGACTAACAAAGTTATTTTGGCCTTCGGCGTTTGTTCTTAATATTAAAAATACGGTGAATTTGTGTAGGCCAAAAGCAGAAATTACTGAAGGGCCACTTCAGGCTATAATCTATATTGCGACTGCATTAAAATATAAATAAGATAAATAAAATTTCATGGTCGTACTCTGGAACGTACTTTCAATATATTTTACTTTCATTAAAATATATTGGGTCAGAGTAATATTGTTTCGGTTTGAATAATTGATACAGATCAAGTTATAAGATAAAACTTCTAAGAAATCTAGAGAGGTTTCGCAATTCTTTGAAAGTTACATTAACATATGATTGATCGAACATAAAACATAACGTAGGCGTCAAAGTTTGAAATTCAAAAACCTTTGGCATTTGCCGCCTTATTGGTTACGAAAAATTATGTGGGAGTTCGAACTGTGAAAGTTATTCGAAATGTCAGCGGTTTTGCAAGTTTAACGATAAATTTAACATAACGAGATTTCATTACCTCAATATGTACTTTAAAAGATTTATACTATTTGAATTAATTCATCTAAATTCATTGAAAATGATCTACTTATGTAAATGTTTATCTTTTTGGTCTCTCAAAAAGAAACGCGAATATATTTAGTCCTACAGGACTAGTGTAGGTGGAACATTGTAATCCTTTGATAATTTTGTCTAAGTATATTGGCCAAATTACAATTGTTCTTATGTAATTGAAATTAATATGTTATATCGTCCAAAAATTTTCACGCTTTCACTTATTAAAGGAATTTTATACATATAAAGTAATATTAGATTTACTAAACAATACAGTATAATATAGTTATTATATAATTTTTTTTCTTATAAGCAAAACTTGATTAGTACAAAAGTAAATAAGATAGGCTTAATGCATTATAAATGTATAGAATAAGAGTGGATACCTATCCTCCATTCGACATTCTCCATCCCTGGCCTTGCAAGCATTCTTGAACCGGTCAAAGAGAACAGAGCAGGGTTTTTCATTATGGCAGACACTCAGCGCATAGGTGCAGGTGGGTAAAGTTTCCACTGGGTACGGGTCTTTCTCTGAAACAATTTGATAAATTTTCTTTATAAATAGTTGTAATTTTTGGATATCGGGCAAAACTAAAAAACCGACACACAATCATTTAATTTAGTAATTTTACTCACTCAGAGATCACTGAACTGTTAGTTATATGATTATTTACTTTGCTATTCAAGCTAGAAGTTAAATTTTAGATAAACAACAATTTTTAAATAAAATACTTATATTTCCATAAATATCTTATATTGAATATTTTTGCGTATATATTCCCTTAGTTTATTTTAAATCTTACCCTTCTTCATAACAAAAACGCAGGGATGGTCAAACAGAAAGTCGCGGAAAGAGTTACATTCAGGGTCAACGTTCGGTTCTCGACAGAGGCAGGTCGGCTTGAAGAACGGAAAGGCTTGCAGAGTCCTCAGCGCAGCTTGGCATTTCGTCACGGTTACGGTAGAGCAGGCAACTGGAAGAAATTATTTATATAAACTTACTTAGCAATTTCATTAATTTACGTAACTCGACGTTTCGAGTGCTTTCGTGGTCACCGCTTGAAAATTATCTTTTGAAACGTGTTTTTTTTTGTAAAATTTCAGTCTTCTGTTCCTACCAAAACTTTTAACAACCAGCAAAAGGGAAATTACAAAAATTAATATAATTACAATTATTATTTACATGGGAATTTCGAGCTGTACGCAATGTATAGCGACACTAAGCGACAGATAGCATTTTAGTAAAGTAAACCATTTTTACCAAACCAAAAGCTAATAAAAATTATTAGAACTAATCCTTGTTGACTAAAGTAAGTTGAGTAGAAATCGAACATAATTTCCCAGTCACGACGAACTTGGTCATTACATTGTGTTTTTGTTAGAACTCGTTACAGAATGTCAGATGACGAATTTTTTTCCTTTTCCCATTCTGACCCTTGAAATTAGGAAATGTATTCGAACAAAGATTCCATTGATTTTCCTTAATGCCTTGTTACCTTTTACAGGGAAAATAGTAGTCTTAGATTTAAACACGTATGATTCTACGGTAGAAATATTTGAATACCCACTAATTTACTAGCTTGCCCAATAGATTTGTGAATCATAAGTGTGTTTCAATAATCCTTATTATGCAAAAATTACTAAATATCAATCGGTATATAATATATAGCCGAATGAGGTATTACTTAGTTAAATGTATTTTTCATCATATTAATTTTTTTCCTTTCGTAAATGTTTGAACCCTTTTGTATATGTTATGTATTTCATCTTTGGCTATTAGTATAATTGTTTTTTTATTATATCTATATAATTTAAGTTATCTGCAGGAGTACAAAATAGTAAAAAGAACATTTACAAGCAACAACACCAGTACACCAGTTTAGTGTAGTTGTATTAAAATAAAACGAATCTCTTTAATGTAGAAGTATTGCTTTTAGATAGTTGTGTGCCTGACACTGATTGTTTTCACTGGTAAATTTAATATGGTATACTTTTGTTTGCTATAAAGGTGTACATACAGATTATTAATAATTGTTTTATAAGAGCAATAATATTTACCCCTTCTTTTTAACATCCAATTTTTTTCATTTTTAATAAATTGTATAGACCTAACAATGTAGATATATAGATATCGTATTAAAAAAAACTAAATTTATCTTATTCTACTGTTAAAACTTACTTTTCTTTTTTGGTTTACCCTAAACTTCATGTAACTGAAGGAGATGAACGGGTATTATAGTCGATTTTCAATAACCAAAATAAATAACTAAAATAGATTTCCAAAGTTCGTAATGTCATTACTTATTCTCACTTATGTACTCAAATTAGCTTAGGTCCTCGAGTAGACCTTCTTGTCACTTATATTGACCTTTTCCTTAGTAAGACTGACATTTATTTTCGCAAAATTTAAAAATATATCTTTTATAAACTAGCAATACTAACGAATACTCCTTTATTAAATTTAACAATCTGTTTTCGTACGAATAGTGAATTGTTTTCATTACAGTCGTTAGCTTAAAAATGTATATTTTATTATTTTTCAAATAAAATTTGTTATTTATAAAGCATTATTGCTTCATTACTATAATTCATTTAACGAGATGACATAACTGAAGTGTTAACTGCAACCTAAATCAACCTAAATTGTGAGTTTGAACACACGACCTTAAGCTTGAAAATAATACACATAACACTAGGATAACAATTATCTCCCCCTCTACTCACTTCCCTCCCCGGGTGGCAATAATTCCATAAAAAGCCATCCCTATATTATTATAGAGACTAAACAGCTTTCTCCGAGAAATAAAGCATAAAAAATGAGCGAGAGTCAAATTGCTTTAAAAATGGGCAACTAAATCCATCTATTCTTGCCATAATGGGCTTCAATGACCCGTCGCGAGTCGCTGTCATATTGACAAGGGTTGTACATTATCGATGTTAATGCTCAAAAATTCCCTCTGAGTAACCCTAATTTGCCTCTTGCGGTCACTAAAATTTACCTATTCATACATAATAGGTGAAAATATACTTGGTAACCATAACGGTTTTACGGTGTTTTGGTATGCAAATATTGTATATTTACATTTTATTGCACAATACAATTGCAGGAAAATAGTATATTAACGAAAAACTTAAGAAAACGTAGTGCAAAGCCCTTACTGCTAAGCGATCTCTTCCAGGCCCTAATTAAATTAAAAAATATTGTGAAGACGTGCAAGAAGTGCAATTAATTAAAAATTCAATAATAATAATATTAATATAAAAAAAATGAATGAAAAAGACAAATTATTTCTAAAGTATTTTAGCTACGTTTTAGCTACATGATTTACCAATAAACAATAATTAATTCGCCTTTATATATCCTCGACAAAGTTTAATTTTCCTTTTGTGTATTAATTATATGAAAAATAAACTTTACCTAATTTAAAATTATTTAAAAATCTATTCAAATTTCGAATGTCTTTTTAACCTAAAAACGATTTGAAGAACGTTATTCGATACTATTTAAAGTCGTGTATTTTTCATCCTACAATTTAAGATCCACTTAGCCGGTACATATTCTTGAATGCCATAATTGTATAAGCGTGATGAAATGGCACACACGCAACACGGCCAACTTTAAATGGAACACCTACAAACAGTTTGAAATGTGCTTTTTAATATTTTTCAAGTGAGTATGGTACATTAACTTTTACCGTATTTTTAACGACTACAGTTATTCAAACAGTTTTGTCTTTCCTGTCTTATGTAGGGCATGTGGAGATATAATAACTAATATAACAAGTCTCCAAAGCAGCCTCTATCCAGTTATAGATTGGTGGAGACAAAATCGTGTATTAAGCGAACCGACCACAATAAGAATACAACATACGATCTTCTTAATAGATAATTGATAATTCGGACAGTCAATAATGGTGAGGTTGGATGAAGTCCAGCTGCAGACGTCTGCCGAAGCTCAACTTTTGCGGAGTCATTTTCAGTAGTTTTTGCATTCCAGCCACCAGGTCGAATTAAAACATTGTGTCCTTATATACTGAGCATAAGTCTACGTAGCTATTTAGCACTACGTAGCGTTTGTTTCGTAGCACACTTACGAAACACATAAGAATTTAAATAATATAGGGTTTTTAAATTAAGAATTTATTATTCATTTACATGTTATGGAAATATAAAAAGCATTTAAGTTACATAATTTAAAGTACAATTCAAAAAGAAAGGAATATGCCTAAGGATAATTAAGATGGCCCCAAGAGAGCTTGACACTGAAATATACTCACTATTATATTATTAGAAATTATAATTAACTTTTTACAATTATATGTAAATTATATCACTTTGTAACACAGGCTTGGTAAAGTTTATTTATTGCGTAACATATCATGATCATTCTCGAGTAACACCCTACCAAGTAATAAAAGTCGATACATTTCATTAACGTAGTATTTTATACGGTGTAGTCTCTCTGGGGAGATGGTTTTTTATTTCCGCGGAAGGTTCATTACATTAATTACAATTTGTGATAGTCTATGTCATGCCTTATGGAAATAATTTAGTAATTATAAAATAAAGGTTGCAGAAATATTTACTCTTCTGTTGTATGCTTATTGCTTAGTTTATATATTTATTAAGGTATTAAGATTGTGTCATTAGCACACTAATGTCTACCTTCTAAGACCATAAATCAAGTAAAATTACTACACTTTTACATAATCATTTGTGATTGTAGTCAAAATTACGTTCTGAAGCCAAAATAGCACACTTAAAAGCGAAAGTATTTTTAGCTATCCGATAAACTTGTTAAGAAATTTGAATATACGTAAAATAGTATATAAAATAAATAACTAAAGGATATTTATAAAAAGAACTAAAAAAAGTACAACAAACTAAAACAATACAATAATTCATTGAATAAATGATGGGCGCCAGGAGAATTTCTAAAAAATAAATTGTTTTACTAATAACCTAATTAGACACCTTATTTCAGAGCTTTTGCCAAAGCTAAAAAACCATTTGAAATAACTAATAAAAAATCTAAACTAATTAAAGAAAACTCACCCCTTACGAAGTTACAAAATAAATCCAAAATTTGATATAATACAATTTATAAATCAATAACGTCCAATACACGGAAATCACCGTCTATGTCTATCTTTTTCCACTGCTTTATTATAAAATAAACTTTTTGAACTTAGTAAAATCTCTTTTGTATACTAAATAAGTCTGAATCGTGTTAAAAGAATTGCTTATAAAGCATTTCAAACATTTTAAAGTCAGTTTCCAGCTCCGTCTTTCTTTTTGTACCTATTAGCTCAAAGCTTTCAAAACTCGAATGTCGAACACATTATTTGCAAACAATACTTGACCATACCGAAACTAGAATAAACTTGCTAACAACACAATAATAAGTCTAAATTCAAATAGTTTTCGAGTTGAGGCAGAATCCTGCCTTCACAATGGCATTGTTCCATTGTTATATCAAGTTCATGGCCGTAGTTATAATTCTTTCGACATTCGAGAAAATTCTGTGAAATCCATAATTTTTTGTGTAATTGGGCACCTTGTAGATATGGATATGGGGACATGTTGAAGTATTTCTTTCGTTGTTTCAAGGGTTATCGTAAATTTTGTGTAACGAGTCGACACTTTTAATCTCCTTAGAACGCTGGACGTTTGGAAATTAGTAATTAAACAATAAAGTAGTTACGTTTAAAAATATAACTATGTATTTTAAATGAAGTAGAAATTTAAAAAATTAAGTATTTTTAAAGAACGAGTGTTTGACATAATGGTCTTATCATCACACGACAAAGTCATCCACGTAAGAGTCGATCCTCACATTATTTGGCTTAAACATCCAGAGAAGGAGAACAACTGGCAAATGACATAATCGCTCTAACCGGAAATCAAACCTGATATCGCCAGCGTCATAGTTACATAGTTTTATACTTATTATAACATTAGTTATAATAAGTTAAGAATATTAATTCGAGTTTTGGTGAAATTTGAAAGTACCAGAATCCCAGACACGTTCGTAACATTTCAGTTTAATGTAAAAGAAAATATTATATTTAAGATTAAAAAATTGGGAATTTGAATCAAAGTACTCGTATAACATTAATGATGTTTCTCTGGAGAATTTTCTTTTCTAATTGTAGAAACATTTTAACGAGCGAGTCTTTTGAGGGCAGAATTATTTACTGAATAACTTAAAACCTTTGTTAATGTTACTAATTTTTGTCGATATTTCTTTTAGTATAAAAGAAAACAAGAATACATGTTCCTTTAGAATTTTAGCAGGCATACAAAAACATTAAATATATGGTTTAAACAGAAGAATCGTATAAATCAGTATGTACATTAAATTTTAGACACCAATTTTTTACATATAATTTTTATATTAAACGTTTTATTACTATTTTAAATATACACTACTGCCATCCATTCCTTCGCCCAACGGTACACCTCTTTCAGAGGCCCTTATGTCGTTAGCCACTTGTCTTAAATACAAAAACAAAAGTTCTCTCAGCTCTCATATTTTTACTAACCAGAAACTACACCTGTTAACCCTATCTTATGTTCAAACTACTGCTTCAGTTTTAAAATACATATGACAGGTTTTACTTAGGTACTTGACTTATAGTCAAGCCGTAAAACCGCTCAAGACACGGGAATAATATTGCCGCATACATTTTACTGTATATTTTTTATGTAAAATAAAATTAACAAATTTATCTTTGCTTTCTTCCTTGAAATTATTTAATAGTATAATTACTATTGTTAAGCCATTGTGCACTGTAAAAGATAGGCGATGAGCCGTTTTCTAAATATGTAATTGTAAAATAAAATTTGCAATACAAATTCAAAGGGTTGTATTTGAGATTGCGGTTACAAATAAATACGAATCTTGGAACATTTACCTTTATTACTAATTTAATATTATCTTAAAAAAGTAACGTAACAAATTTTCAGTAATTTCGACTGCAATATTTATTTACTTGATTACTATCAAGTAAGTAACTATTTATCATACATTTACTGTAATATATATAGCTCAGTATATTTTGGCAATTATTTTTGAGATAGAACACATACTGTAAGGAATCTTGTTTGTCAACAAGTGCGAGCTTTTGTTAAGCCAAAACTATTATGCATGAGCCCACATTCTGGATACAACCACGAACCCCTTTCAAAATAGTTCCGGCTGTCTATTACACTGTAGTTCAAGTATTTCTATAACACAGGTTAACAATTAAATATCTGTAAATTTTGAATGCATATCAAAAAGGAATCTGTATTTTATTTCATATTGTCTTTGGTTACCTTTTCAATAAAACTTATAATATACTTATACATATATGTATGATATTGAATTATGTAAATAATATAATAATTCCGCGTTTATATTCGTTTATTTTATGTGTTATTTTAAAAAAAAGAACAAAACGCAGATACAAAATATAACTTTTTTGTTCAATATTTATTCCTATTAATAATGGTTGTTAAGTATATACATTATACAAGAGTGTAATTGTTAGGATAATTACCTAATAATACGTTTCTTACTCTAAGTTGGCTAAGATTTATTTATTTATCATTTACGCACTTTTGTCGCATGAATTTTGTATATATGATATACCATATCTAAGAGTTAAAATACAGCGAACAGTTTGTACTTTCTATTTAAACGCTTTTAAGACTCTGAAATCGTTCTTATGTAGTAAAGTTATGTATTTAAAAAATCATGTTTATATGCGTTCAAGGACTGTTATTTAAACGTGTAGTGTTCGCATGAACTAAAAACTTGACAATATTAATTTAAGTAGCCTTCACTCCGGTGAAATTGCGTCCATCGAGAGATTCATCCCTTGTATAAAGATAATATAGCAGAACTCTGTCTGAGGATCTCGTAAAATATAGAGGTAGGGAGACGAATGCCCAACCGTCGACAGTCTTTTAAGCTTAGACATTGTATACAATAAACGCTTGTGAGAAACAAAGATGCTGTTTTTTATGTCCTAATATATAAAATTCTCGTGTCACAATGTTCGTTCGAATACTCCTCCGAAACGGCTCGACCGATTCTTATGAAAGTTTTTTTGCATATTCAATAAGTCTGAGAATCGGCTACTATCTATATTTGAAACCCCTAAGTGATAAGGGGACACCCCTTATCACTTAGTCCACCCAAAATAAAACAAATAAAAACAAAATTTTTGTTTTTATTTGTTTAAACAATTTATTAGTATTGTAGAAAATTAAGTCAATATGATATTACTTACTAGCCATAATTATTGTATAGGCTAGATTGTAATTTATGTAAAGTCGCACTCTTTTTTGTGAACTTATAAAGAAAAAGAATATATAGTATGTAATAGAAAATATAGTATGTAAACAAGGTGGTCATTGTGAGATTTTCTCAAAATATACAAGTTGATAAAGTTCTAGTGACTTTAACTGAAGTAATAAATAAATTGAGAACAACAACCTCATAAACCACATAAATCACAGTAAAACTCACAAAGTCGATCATTCTTTTAATTTGGGTGACTAAGCTTGCCCTCCTGACCTCCTTACGGCCTATTGTTACATTTCCTTGACCGCTTCAACCTTATTACTGAGCAATAAGGTCGAAAAAACTAACCATTGTTAAACCTCTTTTGTTATACGTTGTATTAATATTTTCACACCTGTATTGTTCTTTAGAATATGTTAAAAATATAACAGCTGATTCTGAATGTTTCTGTTCGTATAAAGCTTCGTTTTTGTGATTGTGCTATTTAGTGTGCTTGAAAAAGCTTGCATTTAAATTTGATTTTAGCCTCTTGGGATCAATGACCTATATAAATTAAGATTTCATTATCTGAAGGATATATATCTATAGGGGGATATATAACATATGAAATGTGCTTCTCAGAAACAACTACTTATTTTAATATCCTAATCTGGTTATTGTATTGACCAGTAGTTGAAGTAGTCTTTCTGAAAAATACTTAATAAGACAGTATATACAGTAAACAGGTAATAAAGTGAAGAAGAAAGCAATCTTCATGGACATTATTAGGTAAACTGCCGAATTTGAATCATCTTCTTCTCAATATCTATATGTCCAATATAGTAATAAAACAACCTCGACAATGACGTCCTTTTAGATACGTCATTGTCGAAGTTTTATTACTATATTGTTCTTATTATGACATCGCCACAATAACCCGTATTTCTAGGTGCTGCATTTAATTATAGAATAGAGAAGTGTCCGGTGTTTTGATATGATCATGTAGTAAGTTGTTTATTAATATAGAAATTTACCTGAGAGATAGAATATATCTTTTTTTCTCCATAAAATCCTTCCTTAGAGTTCAAGAAATAAACAAAAGAAAATACTCGAATTGGTCCAGACGTATTCGAGTTTTGCACTTAGAAACATTCGTTGGGATTCATTTTTATTTATTATGTAACACAGCATTTATTCTTTCCTCAATAGAAATATTAGGTGAAGATCTTTTCACAAAAACCTAGGTTATAAATCGAGGTTGCTAGATGTTATCTCAGGATCCCCTGAGCTTGAAAGCTCAAATACAATAACGCGACAGACACATCCATTTAGTGTTCTTTAATGTCTTGTAAGAATATAGCATTTTCTATGACCCTTTTGGAATTCTATAATCTACGGGTGTTGCTTAAGAAAAGAACAAAAATGTACTTCATTATTGCAATTGGGTTCAGTAGACGAACTGTAAATAAAGTTGGAGGGCGAAAATAAACCAATACATTGGTATTAAAAATATAAAATGTATGAGATATTAATTAATAAGTTACCAGCATTTGTAGTAATAATTACGTGACAACTCTAACAATTAAGTGTTTCTGTGGCTCCCAAGAAAAATATATCGTTTACCCACATTGGATAAAACGTGAAAATTTCACTCACGGTTATTTTATCAAACAGTGAAATTACAATAACTAATGATAGAACAACAATAGCGTTTCGTAAAGCTAATTTAAGCGATCGATCAACGAAGCTTATTCCTGTCGCCTTTGCCTAATTTTATTTGTGTTATTCGTCACGATTAGTCTGAAGATTGATGTCCACTTAAAGACACCGATTTCAATGTGCAAGTTGGTTAACAGCCTCATTGCACTAATGGTGGTAATGGGTCTGAATGTGTAAAGGAAAATAAATAAGAAAAAGACACTTACCGCTAAGTATGACTACTGTATGTTAAATCTATATGTTTTTGATAAAAAGTAAGCTTTTTGAACGTAAAGCTGTCGGTCTTGCAATACCTGACATCCCTATTTTATATGTTATGGAATATGTTTCTTCTACTTGTGTTTGTTCATAATCTTGTGCATCATCCATCGTCAATGGCCAGTATCAATTTTAAATGAAAAGTATAGTTATACTCATTTTGTTCCGGTGGCAGATATTAGGACTTAAAAAATTTATTCTTTACAATAAAATTTAAATCTTTAAATTTAAAAACAAAGTAAAGGTTCAACTTTTCTTCCGCATATATTAAATTATTTAAAGTTAAACGTCTCGTTATTCCGCGGTTACTTTTAACTGACTGTAATAATATTTGTTATAAAGTAATCGCGTAATTAGTGGAAAAAAACTACATACCAAGTTCGGATCCACAGACGCGCGGTATGATTTCCAAAATGGCGGAGCAGGAGGCATCTTCGAAGCAGAGTTGTCGCGCCAGTAAACAGTTGAGTATCGCCATGGTACCTTTTATACCCGGCCCTGAAAAAATACAATTTTATAATTTTCTTACACAAACATATTATTAAATCCATTCATATTTTTATGTTTTAAGATTGAAATTTCTATATTTGACTAACCTAGAGAGAATTCGGAATAAAAATGAATAAGTTTCAGTCGGTATTACAATATTATAAGAAGATTTTTATTAAAAAAATATTTACCAAAAACATTACGAAGTGATAATAAATAGGTGTTCTGACCGCTATTAATCAAATTTGACAGCCGTTTATGGAAAGATAAATGTTTACGCGTCGTAGAAGTTACTACTGGTAATGGAATACATAAGTCACCACACGAACTATAAAATTAAAAATTAAAAATGAGCTTCTAAATACTTATAATAAATAGTGCTTAGAACAAACTTTACGGTTGTTTTAACTTACCACCGTACTATGAGTTATTCATAAAGAGATAAACTATAAAAAATATTGAAATTTGTTAGACGCAATCTCAAATTTCCTTAACTAATTGGGCATCAAATTTCGTAACGCATCTCCAATGGTTAGAGACAATTTAATAGATAGGTTGAAAGAATGACATAATAATTAAAATAATAATTAACAGACAAATTATCGTCTATTATCTATGTACCTACTTGTATCGTGTATCAATACGTTCAATTACAATAACGTGTGTTTCAAGGATAATAAGGTCAGACGGGCGATTAGACGTAGCAAAGGTAATTAAGGTATACTTGAATAAGTAACATACGTGAGCCTAATAAGAAACTATTGATTTCAGTGTTTGGTAATTGTGTTATAACTTAGATTAACGTAACGTGATAACTTCTAATAAAGCCTTTTGATCCAATTGGAAAGATGGGTACACACATGCAATAAACACTTCATTATCGAATAATAATAAAATGAATTCATAACTAAAACGTTGGAAGTATATTTGCGTTTATTAAATAATGATATTTTTAAGTGTCTTGTTACCAAAAAAAACGTGTGGCACTCGGGGACTGCCGCGGTAAAGCTATTGCATAGAATTTTTTATCAACTTATGCAATTATAATTATTTATTTATGCAGTATTTTTTTTCTTTGATATTAATTCAATCTACCACTCTACCAGACTGAGGCTTACCCGCTCTAACGCGTATTGGCCTCACCTATATTACGTCATCGTGTGTTAGCTTTATTTCGTTACGGAATTTCTTGATTCGGTCGCCGCGCTCAAAGCCCTCGATAAAATCTATGCAATAGCTTAAAACTTGTATTCATACTTATTTATATGTGAACACAGCTTGATTCAATATGGTTAAGCTTTAAACCTTCAAACACTGAACTGTTAGACAAAAACTACTTAATGCTTCCATAGTTCTTCGTTTTGATTCTAAATTTAAATAACAAGTCATTGTAGATGTATCATATTATGTAGTTGACATATCCACCCATTTATTACGATTTCAGTTTGATTTTAGTTTTATCAATGTCAATACATCTATATAGATCAAAATCAAGATATGTTGCTAAGATTTAAACTCGAAGATGGTTGACCAATTTAAGTATTTCTTGAATTCTGAGGAAGATTTTTAGCACAGCAAAATTATATATGAAGCTACTAAAAAGATAGGCTAAGTAAACAATCATACTAGTTAGCTAGTTTTAAATATATATTTGATCCTCAAAATAAATTCCTACTCATAAGCTAAAACTTTAACAATATTACCGTGAACTGAAAATAGCGGGCTTGACTAATTCACGAAAGGATCAATAGTCTTAGGCTTGTTTCTATTTTGATAAATTTATTTCCGGTAACAGGTTTTCCAGGATTTCGAGACACGTTCGATCCAAACTCGCTCGAATCGAAATGTTTATAAGTAATTCAATATGATTAAGAAAAATGATTAAAAATTCTTTTGTATGTATTCAAAGGAACTTTCGTTACTATAATTAAGATATAATTCCTAAAAAAATAAAATTAAGCTTTTTATTGGCATTCCCGTAAAGTGTAAATGATTTATTCATTGCTTAGTTACTTATTTACACGATGAAATACACGTAGTGAGGTAACAGGCAAGACAAAACATACAGAGACAGCGATATGTATGACTCACGAATCTTAAAAACAATAAAAGTATTGTAAAGTATTGAATAACTAATATTCATCTTTAGACTTTACTACTTGGACCTACAACAGAAAGTGTGTCTGGCACAAAATGAAAGAACCCACTTGCATATTAAAAAAATGAAGAAAACAAATACAGTAATTTAAGTCATAAATCAAATGTGACGCTTTAATCTCACCCATCACGATCTTACCACCTCTACGAAAAAATTATACGTTTGCAGCGCAGTGAAATACGAAGTTCAAATTTAACAAAACAATGTTAAGTCAAGCGAATGTAAAGACCTTGCAGATGGCAGTTAACAAGGGTTGTGTACAGGTACTGGCATTCGAAATTTGAATTTGTTGTAAAGAACTTAAATTAACTTGGTACCTGCAGGTTCAATAGGTACTTATACTTTTAAACTGACTCGAAGGAGGATCTAGGTTGAGTTGAGTTTTATTTTACTAGTTCGTTGAGCTTAGCTTTATAATATTTTGTGCATGGTTTAAAGTATCAATTACTCCGATAGAGCGGCAGAAACTTTCCTGCCCTGCGATTCTGTAACTCACTTTTCGAACTCTCACAGCGGTTTCCGCAGCGGCGGTCGCTCTCAAAACAGTCGTGAAGCAGTCATTTTATGATTAGGCATTCTGATAACGTGGGAATTTGTAGTTTATTGTTTATCAGAATGCCTAATCATAAAATGACTGCTTCACGACTGATTTGAGAGCGACCGCCGATGCGAAAACCGCTGTGTGAGTTCGAAAAGTGAGTTACAGAATCGCAAGGCTGTTCTTAAAGGAATGTAGAAGGACTTCCAAGTTAAAAAAATATTGTTAAATTTACAGAAAATCCAATGCAGTTATTTCCACGGCAATGTGTGAATCTATTCTTGACAAATATTAAGTTCTTAACATACATGTTTTTCATGACACATATAAAACATGTAAAATTACCTCGTTCAAACGCTTTTACAACCTATTTAATTTTAACCAGCCTTCTTCATCTTCGTCTTTCGTGTCAAAATTTACTAATTGAGAACTTATTATAGTTTTACGTATCGTATTTTCTTATATCTATTTTGTTTTAGATAGTAAATATTGATTTTTGCTACAGTTCAGAGTTTGTAGTTCAAAATCTCATCAACAGTCAGTGTATAGGCTAAGCCTGACGCTGTTATGTGGGATTATAGAATTATCACGTCTGGCCGCGTCTGTCAGGTCACGATTGGATCACAGTTTCTACAACCAACTAACTAAAACCTGCTATTTTTTCAAATTGACCATGACCAATCAAAGATTCGGATCAAAATTAGCTCGTTAATTAACCTGGTTATAATTTTAGTTTTTTTTGTAGTAAAATTTTAAAATGTTTCGAATTTTTTCATTCGATTCACTCATCTTGACGGTACGAAAAATAAATAAAAAACAGACATTATCCTAATTTGATTTTGGAATTATCTTCTTTAAAATCTCAACTTTCCTTGATAACAAAACCAGCCAGATACATATAGTATAGCCAAAGAGATTTTATAACAAGTTTATACATACTAAAATGCGGAAAGACTTTTTCCCCAACCTAATATATTAGATTATATTATAACTCTTCAATTCCAATGTAGCTATTACTATTACTTACTTAGTTTTTTTTTCTCACTTTACTAAAATCTATTAAGAATCACGAGTACATTCGTATGTGAAAAATGAAAAATTATTTAAATCTTTTTAATAAGAAATACGAAATCTAACACTTATCGATAAATTAACTAAGGTTGTAGGCTGGGCCAATTTAAAATCGGTTTCAGCTATTCGTTCATAATTCTATGAAAGGTTTCTGAGAATTTTCCATCTTTTATGCAAGAATTGTAGATTGGAGTTCTGAATATACAAGTACATACGGCCTGCTTTTAATTGAGTATTGAGAATTCAGTTTGACGAACTGTTGGTATGTTATTTCGGTATGAATATCCAAGTACTTTAGTACAAGTATTGATAACATAATTCGAATATCCAATATTTTAAAATGATGACTTAGGCCCATTTTAAAAACATATACACATAAATGTCACCCAGTTCTCACGTCGCAACATGCGCGCATCTACATACATATCCACAGACTTATAATGAGTCAGGAAAAAATCATGTTGACAAAAGAAACCCGTTCGTGCTTAGCCTAAAGCTGCGTATAAATTAAGCGCGGCAGCCGCGCGAGCCAATGTTCGACCAGAGTTGACGTTCATTTGCCGCGCGAGCCAATATGTAGATATAAATTTAGTTGGACGTGACAGCCGCGCGCGGCAGGCGATCCATCACGAACAGACCGCGGCGGATAGTCAGACCAGTTCACTCTTGTAACCTATTGTTACTTAGTTAAAAGTTATGAAACATACCTAGTTATGTTCATTATACAAGTGCGTCTGAATTATAATCAGAAGTGATTTAAATTTAATATTTAAATCAATACTAATTAATATTAGAAAATATTTGTGAAAAAACTGTGCTCATCAACCTTCCTAAGTGCTTCAATACAATTGAGGTTAACTATCCGTATGTATTATTATTATCGAGTATTATTTATTATTCATCAACATCAGAGATAGGTTCCTCTTTTAAATCAATGGCTATATTGTGCAATACTGCCAAAGCTACAACATATATCTTAGTATTTGGTAGAGATGTTTTAAATATATAATATATACTTTTAACTTAATAGAATTTATGTTACACTTAATGTAAGAGAATAATAATAAATATTTATTTATTTAATTTTTCAAATGTAAACTGAACTTTATTGACTATAATGACTCCTTTTCCAGTCTTTGATTATTTATTTGTATTTAATTATTTGCATGCAATCAAAAACTATTTTTAATAACGCCAAAGAAGTATAACTTCTTACGCGCGTACATAAGTAAACGCACCCTTTTTTACGTATTCGCCGCGCGAGCCAAATCACCAAAACTACCGTCCCAACTGCGCGCGAGCGAACGACTGAAGCTCCTTTGATGCGGTCTCAAAAACCGACAGCGAGCGGATCGCCCCGCGGCACGTTCGAGCGCGGCAATGTTCGCGTCGCCGCGCGCGGCGATCCCGTCTACATAGAGCGCGGCCGCCGCGCGCGCCAATGTTCGATGGTTTGCCGCGCTTAATTTATACGCACCTTAAAGGCCCATTTACACGATGCCATTTTCTTGCCTGTAGCATACAATTATATCGACGCAATAAATGAGTTGCGTGGTCTAAACAAAACGTAACATTCTTGATCAATGGGAAAAGTTTCCTTTCAAAACTATTATTGATGTAAACAGCACGTACAATAATTTCTTACGCAATTCTTGTACGCAATTATCTCTTCATTTACAAACATGAGTGCAGTGAGTGAGGGTGTGTTACATTAAATTAAATAAAAATTAAATAAATTAATTTAGTTTAAATTTTTTATTTTGTTTGTTATTTCCTTCGGTCCGAAACCGTCAACTTCAAATTCCTGTGAAAATGCTGCTAGCGCATCATTACGTGCATCGGTTCTTATAATTTACATTTTTGGTATCCCATAAACACTCATGACTGCGATAAATCTCAATGAACTTTATTATATCAGCAGAACTGAATTTAAACACCTTTTTTCTCATATTTATACCTCTCTGTTGGATGGTTCTAATATTTTAAGAAGACTGAGCTCTGGTGGTGAGGGTCTATTTTAAAAAACAATAATTTATGTTTATAAAGAGCCAAAGATGTTATACTATCCGCGTCTAGAATAGAAGTACTGAAAACAAAAAACAGAAACTATCTTATATATATATTATCTTATCTATATAAAATTCAAACAGGTATTCTTTATATTCTAAACTAAAACTTTTTCTTTACATGTGACAAGTGTTGCCTGCCATACATTTAATATTTACATATTCAAACTCCAACACACTTCTAAAACATTTAAGACTTGAATGAAAAATTTGTCAACGCAAATACGTGCAATACTTGAATGAAAGCGCCATTAATTGGTATACGCACGTTCAAGCCTGTGTTTAGACAAGTCAAAACTTGAAAGCAATAATCTCCTTAAAATAGTTGCATTGGTGTAAACAAAACGCATGTGCAATTATTTCCTTGTCAAAACTTGAATACAATAATTGCATTCAAGTTTTCAAGTGTAAACAGTTGCATACAATTCTTGAACGGCAATTATTGCGCTTCATTTATTGCATTCAATTATTGCTCTGGTATGTACAAGAAAATGGCATCGTGTAAATGGGCCTTAAGATGCGTATATAGAAATTCAATTCTTGCACAGCCGGGGATCGAACCTAAGACCTTAGGGATGAGAGCCGCACCGCACACGATGAGGCCACTGGGCCAACACTGCACGTATTTTAAAGCAACTATTAAAATCGTACATTTCCCGTAGAATGTTCTCTCAGTTCTCAGAATATTGTAATTTAAGAATCATTGTAATTGTGTAATTGTGGCACAAAGTAATGAAAAGAAAACACGAAATCACAAACGACGAGTCATTAAAATTAGTTAGCTTTTCCCATTGCTTAAAATAAGTAGGTAATAAAAAAATTTGAAACGCAAATATTGAAATATTTTAATAAAATAAATCGATAAAAGAATCTTAGAACAGTCTAGTCTCCTTCATCTCCACCCTCCTCTTCTTCATCAAACTCGCCTTCTTCCTCGGCAGTAGCGTCTTGGTATTGCTGATATTCAGACACTAGATCATTCATGTTACTCTCCGCTTCAGTAAACTCCATTTCATCCATACCTTCACCAGTATACCAATGTAGAAAAGCTTTACGTCTGAACATAGCAGTAAACTGCTCAGAAATACGCTTAAACAGCTCCTGGATAGCCGTGGAATTTCCAATGAACGTTGCCGACATTTTCAAACCTCGAGGAGGAATGTCACACACGGCTGTCTTAACATTATTCGGAATCCATTCCACGAAGTAAGAAGAGTTCTTATTTTGAATATTCATCATCTGTTCATCCACCTCTTTCATTGACATACGTCCTCTGAATATAGCAGCAACTGTCAAATACCTTCCATGCCGTGGATCACAAGCTGCCATCATGTTCTTCGCGTCAAACATTTGCTGTGTCAATTCGGGAACAGTCAAAGCTCTATACTGTTGACTGCCTCTGGATGTTAGGGGAGCAAACCCAGGAATAAAGAAGTGGAGACGAGGAAAAGGTACCATGTTTACAGCTAATTTCCTCAAATCAGCATTTAATTGACCAGGGAATCTGAGACACGTGGTTACACCTGACATAGTTGCAGATACAAGGTGATTCAAGTCGCCATACGTGGGGGTCGTTAGTTTTAGGGTTCTGAAACAAATATCATAGAGCGCCTCATTGTCAATACAGTAGGATTCGTCGGTATTTTCTACCAGCTGATGCACAGATAGAGTTGCGTTGTAAGGTTCGACTACTGTATCGGATACTTTTGGTGACGGTACTACACTGAAAGTATTCATGATACGGTCAGGATATTCTTCACGAATCTTTGAAATGAGTAGCGTTCCTAAACCAGCGCCGGTCCCACCACCAAGTGAATGTGTTAGCTGGAAGCCTTGTAGGCAATCACAGCCCTCCGCTTCTTTTCTTACAACATCTAATACCGAATCAACCAATTCTGCGCCCTCTGTATAGTGTCCCTTGGCCCAGTTATTGCCTGCACCAGATTGTCCGAAGACGAAGTTATCTGGCCGGAAAATTTGTCCAAATGGTCCAGAGCGGACGGAGTCCATAGTGCCAGGTTCCAGATCGACCAAAATAGCCCTGGGCACATATTTGCCTCCGGTTGCCTCGTTGTAGTACACATTAATACGCTCTAACTGAAGGTCGGAATCGCCGTGGTATGTGCCAGTTGGATCAATGCCATGCTCGTCCGATATCACCTCCCAGAACTGGAAACCGACGATTTATGTTACTGCACGGTATTATATTAGGTAGATGAAATTATGTTGCTTTTAAAGTTTTTAAGGGGCTTGAAAATTATTTTCTTTTCGTTTCAAAAAATATACATACCTTAGCTCCAATCTGATTACCACACTGGCCAGCCTGTATATGTACGATTTCCCTCATCTTATTTTATATTAGAACTTAAATAATCTTTCCTTGAAAAAATATAGACCAACTTCACGTCCTCAACCAACTAGACAGACGAAACAAATGCACCAAATTCAAAGATTTCATCTCGCATTCCATATAATTTCAAATAGAAAAAAAGTTAATCTAGCCAACATTGGCATATAAAAACTTTTTCAATAATCTAAATCAAATAAATTTCATATGAATTTTTCAAATTTATACATTTAGTAGGGTTGAATAAAAATGAATATTTAAATGCTTCTCAATTTCTATGAAGCAGTGTTGACATCTATCTCATCCCGTAGGTTCGATCCCCGGCTGTGCACCATTTAACACTCGTGAGGCCAGCCTTAGACCCACGTATGTCATATGGCATAGAGGAGTTCTCAGTTATCACCTACCTGCCTATTAAGAAAATTTAATAGTCACGAAACAGATACAGAAACGTTAAGTCCAGACCTTAAAATGTTGTAGCGACACTGATTCTTTTCTTAATTTCTACATTGTCTAAAAACCTTATTTTACTACTATTGCATGATATATATCATATCCAACCCGAATCAGCGTCTTAATATTTTACAGACACGGCGAAAACCCAAAGTTCTTCGTTCAGGTGAAGAAATAAAACAGACAATTTTTTTGAAGGAGGGCCACTATAAGCAATTTACTAATAATAAGCTGTTTTGCGTTTGCGTTGAATAAAGTTACGAAAATGGGGGTTAGTGCTGTATTCGTAAGTGCAAACTCATCGAAATAAATTGTCGATCAGTTGAGCCGTTCATTTGCACTCTTGCGTTAAACGGCGGGCTCCAATCAGAATTTTGGTGAAGGAATTTCACATTTACTCGACCGTATTCGCCTGATTTGTTAATGCTGATTGCGAATCTGATATACCTAAACACTATTATAAAAATAGAAATTTAAAATGTCTTTTTAGCTTACAGCTGGAATAAAAATTGTGTCTGTATTATTATTTTACGCTTCTTATGTGACTAAAATATTTTTCTAACATACCAAATATGTCTATGCTTGATTTTTATATATAAAATGAAGTGATATATACTGATACACAGTACTTTTAGATGTATTAAACAACGCTTTATCAATTAAGTATTTAAAAAGGTTTATATGTAATTACTGGCTAGTTTAAAGACGTTTCCCACAATATTAAATACGCCACCTTATAAACGTCATTATAATAATAATTTATTTGGTGGTGTACAATAATGTTGTTACAAGAGTTTCTGATTTAAAAAAACAGATGGCGTTTATGTCATTTAAATAATATTATAAAAAAAACGCTTCTCGTCAATATTAATAACTACATAATTAATTCTGTTACCTATGATGATAGAATGCTGAGGCAATCGAACTTTTTAATAAAATAGGAACAAGACGCCTAAAGAGAACTCAACCTTTTGAGTTAATAAAACTAAAGTAGTGAATATAAGTGTAAATGCGGTATCTAGGATACACGAACATAGTGTAACATTATAGAGCACTAAGACTGTTAATGAACATTACCTTAGTCTAAGCTATTTACTAGTATTGTAGAAAATTAAGTAAACATAATATTAATTATGAGCCAGAATTATTGTATAGGCATTTATTAATGTAAAGTTGCACTCTCTTTTGTGTGTTTCTAGGAACCAAAATGTTAACTGTATCGCACTACACTGGACTATATTGCTATTTATTAATCTGATTTTGTTGATAACAGTTTAATAAAGTTATTACGATTTAAACTATCCCTCGTTAACCATTAATCCGTTCACTATGTGTGAAGTGTCTAATTACCTGAAAGGTAATGTACCTGCTCCTGAATATTGTACGAGTGTCCGAGGGCTAAGAGCAAAAAGATCAAAGATCCGAAATTTTATAGAGCTGTTGTTACCGCCAAATAAACAATTAAAACTTTCGCATGTTTCGTGTTTACATACATTTTTAGATATAAATTATTAGTCTTTAAAAGGGATCGTGTAGTAAAAAATAACCTAAGATAATACCTAATTTTATATAATTTGTTAGAGTAATATAGACGTTTAATATAATTAACAACTCTGTATAATTCATCAATTAGCTGAATGGACAAGTTTCAAGTCAAAGGATCTCGCAAAAGCATCTGATGTGTAAATGATCTCTGTCCCTTTCTAACTTATAATAACATCATACGTTTATCTCGCTTAGTGAGCCCTTTGCCCTGAACCTTCTAATTCAACATAATACGTTGGTCAAAAATTCATTTTCCTACATTTTTTTTCTTTAAAACAAACATTTCATTCAGTTTTATCAAATGCATTTTGTATAAGGCTTTGACTTGTAAATTATTCCTAGTTTCCAAGCTATGAGTGGAATCTGAAAACATTTTTCATAGTTTATTGAAGTAACGCGTTATTAATTTAAATGTTCACTATATGTCCTTATAACCTTTTAGGTCTGGGCCTCAAATTTCTGTATGTGTTCCGTGATCATTTATAACACCCCTTCAAGAAAAGAGCGTACCATTTCTTGAAAGGCCGGCAACCCACTTGCGAGCCTTCTGGCAGTGTGAGTATCCATGGGCGGCGGTATCACTTAACATCAGGTGAGCCTCCTGCCAGTTTGCAGAGTTTACGTTAGCCTCTATAAAAAAACAAAGTAACAAATATAACTTTTATATCAGCCAATACTATGATAATATGTAAAATATAAATAAGTTTTCATTCAGACTTCAAGAGAAATGCACTAAAGATATTCCGCTTCAGCGAGGTATTAGAATTTTATATCACCAAACTGTTTACCGCTGCAAACGAAGCTGCCTTCAAACCAATTCTTAAAAGACCAGCAACGCACTCGCGAGCTCTCTCTCCCAACATCAGATGAGTCTCCTGCCCGTTTGCCCCCTGTTCTATTAAAAAAAAGCGCCTCGAATGGCGCGACCGAGGCTTTAATATCAATGGCGAGATCTCGCGAGCCCTCTGGCATGTCTGATGTCCATGGGCGGTTCAGTTGTTTTGTCACGGTTAAACGATACAGGCACTTCTGCCGGGTTTAAAATGAACGTAAATACAATTGATCATGTCTCATATATTCGAATATATGGGGAATCGACCAACGTTATCCGATTAATTAATCTAATGGATCGGAGTGCTGCCAAAAACCAGTGTTTGTTGCACGTGTTCATGGACTCCGCAAGGCACTAACATTAATGACCAAATAAGATTAAAAAACATTTCCCAGGAAAGGATTAACTTTAGAAGTAACTAATTTGAAAATGCTCCGAATAATTTAATAAAAGAGCTTTTGAATGGATATCCTAGTCTATTAGTTAAATTATTTCTTTATTTACAAATTGTATTTAATTATTATTTATGAATCTTCTAAAATCTTCTCGTTTGTGAAAATGAATCACAAAATATGTGGCTTTTATTTATTCCTGGAACTCTGAGGAAAGTTTTTATGGAAAGAAAAACTGGATAAATTAAAAAATTATAAAAATTTAGTAGTAATTTAATTAGTACTTAGGTTTTTATTCCGGAGAAGCGAACAGGGTTTATGGGGTAGCATACTAAAATGTACTATTGCTGCAGAAGGAGGCTGCTAAGTGATTGAGGGACAGGTCTGGGGTTGACCGTGGACTGGCAGGTGGGTCAAGGCTGGGGTCTCGGTCTCGAGTGGCCCGGTAAACTCAGGTCGTGATTGAGCTCTATGTCGGATATAAGCCCGGGTCACTTGGGTAGTATGCCTGGCGAACCCCGAGGGCCCATCTTAAGGGCACGTGATGGGCTGAGGTGTTTTTAGTGGGTGGGGGGGTTCTCGGACAAACTGGCACCGGGGAAGGCGAGGACCTTTACTTCGTACTTCGCTCACTCCAGTGAGCTTCCGTCCTGCCTTTCAGATTGACCACCCCGTGACGGCCCAAGCCGAGGTTCGAGTCTCACAGGAGACGCCCTTGCGCTAGTCGCGGGAAAATCGCCCATTCTGGCTGAGCTACGCTCGCCAAAACAGCCCGAGCTGAGCTGTAAAGGCCCCTAAGGCCAACAGCGAGATTCCATTAAAAAAAAAAAATATCGGACAAACTGGACTCATTTAAAAAATAAGTTAAATGTACCATATAGATACTAAAGAGGTAGACTAAGTAAAACTATCATATTAAGGCGAAACGATGTTCGCGGGGGCAGTTTTAAATAAAAGGAAGATTTAAATATACATTCACTACCAGTTGCCAAATCAAGAGCTGGAAAATAATGATATATTTTAAACCTTTAATTAACTAAATAATTGACTACTAAATTAAGTTTCATCATCGGACGTCGAAGTAATACGGGCGGAATTTCGTGCGACTGAGCGTTATTTAGGGCAGTTTTTGCCGCGCACCACCTCTATGAGGAACCAGCTACCCACTGAAGGATTTCCTAACCTATTCGGTAATCAAGAAAAGAGCGTACCAATTCTTTAAAGCCCGGCAAGGCACTCGCGAGCCTGTCCATGGGCGGTGGTTTCACTTAACATCAGGTGAGCCTCCTGCCAGTTAGCAGAGTTTGCGTTAGCCTCTATAAAAAACAAAATTTTCCGGGGTCCTGAATTTTTTTCTGCGTTAGCCTCTATAAAAAACAAAATTTTCTCCAGAAAAATTACACATTGAATATGAATTATGTTTAAATACAACTTCTTTAATTGCAATAAACCGAATATATTTACATAATTCGAAGTAGCAATTGCGTTACAGCAATCGTGGTCAGCGAGTTGTATTTAAATAAATATTGAATAACTAATATTATATACGTATACCGTATACTAATATAGACCGTTCACTTAGTTGGAATATTAAATGCAACCAGTGGCACAGGAGTATAACCTCCAGGCCTTGGCCTCCAGATTCTGTCTATGTTATGTAATACTTTAATAGGCAAGTTGGTCAGACATATGTGCCTGACACACTCCATCGATTTTTAAAAAAAAAAAAAAAAAAAGGGTGACATGCCCGCATCCTCATGATGTCATCTTGTACCGTACGAGTGGTAAGTAGTCAATGTGCCTCTTTTTTCATGACCGCGTTAATTATCACGGTTATATCACAAAAAGATTTTTAGTTTGTAAGAGGTTTTTAAAAAAAAAAAATAAAAAATCAGTGGCGCTACAACCGCTTAGGTCTTGGCCTCAGATTTCTGAATCTGTTTCATGGTCATTCTTAAATATAATAGGCAAGTAGGTGATCGGCCTCCAGTGCCTGACACACGCCGTCGACTTTTTGGGTCTAAGACATGTCGGTTTCCTCACGATGTTTTCCTTCACCGTTCGAGCAAATGTTTAATGCGCACATAGAAAGAATGTCCATTGGTGCACAGCCGGGGATCGAACCTACGACCTCAGGTATGAGAGTCGCACGCTGCATCCACTAGGCCAACACTGCTCTACGTTTGTGAATAAAAGTCGAATTGAAATTAAGTACACGTGCTATTCTAAGATATAGTCCCAACAGTATCACAAACGGGACAAACAGATAACCCACTTTTCCGAAGTCGGTTAAAAAATTACGCTTAGTTAGAAGTGTAATTTATCTCCAAATCAAAAACAAATATTAGTATTCAAAGCTTTCCTATTTAAATTGACAAAATGTGTATCCGTTATATAGTAACATGTCGCACACAATCCAACCCTTTCTTCGCAAAATTCAGGACCATAATCAACTTTTTCATTCAAATACAATGTTTACCGAACAAACTATTGTGTATTCGACGTGTTTACAAACCTCGAAAGTTCGAGAAATGATTTTACCGTTTACCGTAAAATTGTGTTGACTTTAAGATATGTATCATATATGAAAGAATATAACATTTGCTTTTATATAACTCGCTAACTTTATCCTGAAAACCTCCACTAGGGCGGTGTAACGTAAAAAGTATCCCCCTGGCTTTGTTCACAACCTGAAGCTATCATACCGGGACCGTAAAAATATCGTTACCTGCCACGTCATAACACATCCTAGAGAGCGGTATTAGGACCCTGTTTGCACTGGTGTCCTCGTTCTTATTGGTTGGTGACCTCAACAGCATGCACAGGGACTGGACTGAAAGCCTAATTGGAGAGAATCAACAGGCTAAATGACTTGCTCAATTTCAACATCATCTCCCCCATCCATCCGATTCGTTGCGGAATAGCGTGTAACGGCCTTCACTCAATGGATGTCTTCGATCAGTAGGCGTAGCAGTTCTACACAACGTAGCACTCCAGCCGCGCAGCATATAAGGTGCTACATGAAGTAAACTCTGACGATTCCCGGTTCGCTTTGAATTCGGTCCTAATACCAGATGTGCAAATCCATTGCCGATTGGCAGAAGTTAGACGAGGCTTTAAACTCTGTCGAAACTTTAACCTCATGTCTTCGCGGATTGTGCCTGTTCCCATATCTACCGACGACGGGTCCTCCATGACCTGGAGTTTCCAAGCTGGCATCCACACTCCACGTCGACAAGGCTAAACACCAACCCAACCCTTGGTATTAAGCATCAATTATTAATCGTTTTCGGGTAGGGTTAAGCCTACCCGTAGAAGACGCCGACCGCTTAACGGATCCGGGTGATCCAATCACCGAAGCTAATGCCAACGGGCACGACAAAGCAAAATCAGATTAGGGTAAGTAAGGGTTTCGTAGGAGACGCTCTTGCGCTAATCGCAGGAAAAAGCCTATTCCCTTTAGGCCAATAGCGAGGTTTTATGTAAAAAAAATGGGTTCGCAGTCGCTATCGCTATTGAGAGTTGCTGAGCTAAAAAGTTTTCCATGGCAAAACGTGTGTCCCCAACTAGGTCTTTTGTTAATCTAAATACGCTCTTGAACCTGCTAAGGTACGTACGTACATTGAATATACAAAAAGTTGTAACAGTTCGTTATTTGATTTTACGTACCTTTAGTACGAACAACACGTTACATTTTACGACTATACAAATTTTATAGAAAATTTGACAAGTTCAAGCGGTCAAAAACCGATATTAACGTATTATAGAACTATTTAATGATAGCAAAATAAAGTTCGTGTGAATAGGTTTTCGTTCAGTGAATATAGAATCGCTACCCAAAAAAACCGTGTTAAAATATTTATCAGTATAAGCATAAAACATCCAATTCATTAATATCTGGTCTCGCAGATGAAAATCCATTGCATTACGATTATAATTAATTTTTAATCCCACCATTTAAAAGTATTTGATTTGGATTATGGTTGATGAAATTTTGTGGTACTTTTGTTTATTAACAGATTTCAATTTTATTTTATTTGCGTGTGAATTAATAAAACAATTGTTTGTTAGACATTCATAATATGTTAACATACAAATATTAAAAGCATAAATATATATAAATATATATATATAAATAATATATATATATAATTATTTATTTTATTATTTAATTATATTCAAAGCAATGATTGAAAATTTAAACTTAAATCATCGGTCAACATATAAGTTTATTAGAAGAATAGACAATATTAATTACTTTGATTTACGATGCTTATTTATAGTCATATTTATTTTAAAGTAATAAGATTATTATATTATACAGTAATAATAAAAAATTTAAACGATTTTTCATATTAAAAACTACAAATTCATATAAACGGGTAGCCGAATGTACAATAAAAACTATTAAAATCATTTTACATACAAATGACAAAAGCATTAAAATGCATAGAAATAGATTCGGTTGTATAAAATTTTACTCTCGACTCTACAATGATTTTTATACAGCTTTTTTAGTTTGTTCTGTGTTTTGAGCATTGAAGTAGCATTCTGTATCTACCAGCTCTATATATATGAATTTAAAGAATAGTCTTATTGCTGATCACATTTGCTTTCAACTATACCAAAGATACGGATAATAGTTAAGCCGCTTAAACATGAAAGACAACCTAAGATACTAAAAATATTATCAGATTATGGGCACTTTTTATTTAGTGGCGTATTAGGGGGTCTTCGCCTTGAGGTGTTTTTTACTTAGCCTGCCTTTTTACTAGCAACATACAAACATATGGAACGTTTTGCTATGCCATAGAGACTTGTCGCTTTGCTCGCTAAGTACTAAATAAAACTAAAACTTTCAACTATCAGAAGCTAGTATTTTTATATATTTAGCAACAGAGGCAATACGGAACTGTGAACCGCGTGTGTATTAATCTCGATTATTATCATTTAATTTTTGGTTTCTTACTCAGTCATACTTTCTAATAGCTCTGCATTGCGGTTTATTTTTGTTACCCGATAATAGCCCTTAGAACCTTTTTAATAAGGCTGTGTACTTTCTCAAGTCCTCAAAAACAAAAAAGGTCAAGTCACGCACGATTTCGTGACGTGCCTAAGACGTTAGGGTGTTTGCACACGATGCGATTTGATTAAGCGATTATAATCAGGGTAATGGGCGCATGAATTATATTCATAAGTTGGATGCCAATTGTGTATGTCATTAGCTTTGTCGTTTTTATATGATAAATTACATATTTGGTGAGTGTACAGTGTAAACTAGCATTATACATGATTAAATTAATAAAATCTACTTTGGCAGATTAAGGGTCTGTTTCACAATGTACGGATAAGTTCTACATAAGTTCCAAATAAGCTGTTTATTACTTATTGGTAGGATAAACACCTATTGTTGCATTTCACGACTGTCAGATAGCGCTATTCGTCACATAAAGGTCATCAAAACTTATGAGTCCGATGAAATGTCAAATAGCACAATTTATCTTCCAAATAATTTATGTGTTGCATAGCTATTTGGTACTTTATCCATCCATTGTGAAACAGACCCTAAGACTTACGTCATAATAATAAACTTAAATTAAAATAAACAGTAAATTATTTGGTTAATTCGATAAATTCAAGTTGCAAATGATTAAACGTATTCCATTCCGTAAAGAGTATTTTTAATGTGAAATTATGATAAAGTTTTATGAGTGAAATTTAAAGTAAAGCATAATTAAATATACTCGGTCTATAGTTAAATGTTTCTGATTTCATGTACCTTAGTCAATTGTCAAGGTAATGTTCATTAAATTAATATTCTTTTTATAAGAACAATGCTAATCAAAGTTCCATAAATAATCGAGGTTATGTGATTGGAAAAACATGAAATACATAATTAAACATGAACAATTTGGGGCCATCAAGCGAGTGTTGAACTTAGATGTGTATCGGCGGACGTCATAAATCAAATAGCCTGGCCAAAAATATTGACTTTTAATGAAAAGGGTTTAAAGAGTCTGCACTGTAATAAAAGTTAACATGAGGTCTACAGTCTTCTCTAGGGTCTAATAGCCAACTGAAAATCAATATAATTGGTTACAATAACATAAAGATTTGGCCCCGATTTTTATTAAAATAATTTTATCAAATGTTTCTTTTTCTTTGTATAGTAAATCATACAGTAAACAATAGCTGTATAATATATAAGGTAAAAATTAACAGTAATAAAAACAGCAGCGTTGGCCTAGTGGTTTCAACGGGCAACTCTCATCCCTGGGGTCGTAGGTTCGATCCATGGCTGTGTGCCGGTGTACTGTCTATGTGCGCATTTAGCACTTGCTTGTAGGGTGAAGAAAACTTCGTGAGGAAACCGGGCGTGCCTTAGACCCAAAAAGGTGACTGCATGTGTCAGGCAAAGAAGGTTGGTTCTTTTTTAAATGATCACGGAATTAATCCAGAAATCTGAGGCCTAGGCCTATAAGATTGTAGCGCCATTGGTAAAAAAAACAGTATCGTTAAGAAAATTAGTTAGTTTTGGAAATTAACAAGAAAATACATTTTTATATTGATTTCGGCGATATTTTCAAACATAACAAAAAGTAATATGAGATTCGTACTTGTAAGAGAAAATATTCGTCCTTCGATTTTAAAGTTTAAAATTTCAAATCGCGACATCTCTAGAAACGACACACCTGTGATCTTGCAAGTTATCGTATTTCCAACTTTTATTTATATCTTGAATTTTCTTATTTCAAATTGAAATAACAAGCACTTAAAGGTTTTGTGGTTTAATCCCACATGGTAATAGAATAGCAGCGTGTTAAAGTTATTAATTAAATTAATTACTTTAACAATTTATTTATTATACGTAGATTAATTGCTATCGATTCAACATTTATTAATAACATTACTAGTTTCTACTAATAATTCAAGTTCAAAAAACACTTTGAAATATAAAAATATTCCTAAACCACAATTAAATAATTTTATACGCTTTTACTCTAAAAAACCCGCAACCTTGCAAAATTCAAAATATAATGAATTTCTCAAATAATAGAAACGCAAAACGGAGCAATTAGCATTTAAACCACTAAGCAGACGTTGTGCTAATATTTGAATGAACTTATAACTAGCTCAAATATATTAAATTATATTAATGTACTAACGAATTTCAAAGGTTTTATATAAATAAAAAAAATAAACTCGCCGCATGATACACTTTTATTAATACAACAAAACTGTAAAATTTGTTTGCTATATTTATCAAAACCTTATAAAAGAACCCAAAGCTCAATTCCACATATGTATAGTTCATACAATCTAGTTTAAACAAACAGTAGTGTGGCACTTCAGCACGTAGCTGCAGGCGTCTAATGCAGTAATTCCCGCGGAGGGTTGTTCAAACCACGAGAGTCCTGCGCGTAGCAAGGATAATTGTAGAGGCCATACATTGCATGCGTGTAGATATTTAAATTTAGAATTTAGATGCGTTGTTGAAATGAATATTTTACTTCTAAGAATAACAATAGGATCTACTACAGAGATAGTAGAAAATACGAAATTGCATATGTACAAATTAGAAGTATGCATGTACAGAGATAGAATAAAAGAGATAGCGAGGAAGGTTTGTATATTGGTGGCGAGGATGAGAAATAAGGACAATTTGGAGGAGACCTTCACTCCGTCGAAGGTCGTGTACTATTAAACATAATGACATGGACTTAATGTAATTCTGATTATGTAGTACCAATACAGGCTATTTTTATTTGATTTGTATTATAAATTATAGAAATTTAAGAATTGTATAGAGCATGAAACCGAACATGATAATAATCTAACAATTTATAATTTTCTTTAAAATATTTTTTTGTATGAAACATTGTTATTGTTTTCGAAACAATGGCTTATTCACCTATTAGTCCTTTTTGTATTCTCTGTGTTCTTTAATCTAATAAACACAGAGCTTTGGCTGTCTATTCGATAAACATCAGTTTCTCAGTTGTATGTAGGTTCATAAGTATTTCATTTCATAAATACAATGCGAAATTCTACCCGTTCGATCTAGACGTCTTCAGTCCATGAGCGCTTTTTAAGTCTTTTCTTGCCGCGCACTGCCACTTTATTTAATCAGTTGCCAACACATGTATTTCCGAACCCTTACGACGTAGTTGAGTAAAAGAGCGTACCTTAAAGGCCGGCAACGCACTTGCAGACATCCTGGGGTTGGTGTCCATGGGGGGCGGTAATAACTAAGTGACCCTGTTAGCGTCATGTCCCATATTAAGTATTGTTTTCCCAGAAATCCAGGTACGGGTTACACAGTCCTGAGATATATTTGGTATTATTGAGGATCACACCCATTATTTTTAAATGTTTTTAATAAAGCTTCCAAGGCTTTCGTTTCATGTTACGTTGTGTTAGAGTTATTCGATTCTCGGCGAATACTCTTCTCCATAAATATCCACGGAATCCAGATCGATTAATAATTCGATTAAATATCAATAACAGAAATGTTCAGGGATATCAGGATCAGAATAATCAGGGAGATGAGACATGTCTTGTATGATCAATAAAATGGATATGGTCATCGGGATTGGCCCGTTCCCAGTTTATGTAATGTATGGGACATCAACCTCCTGGAACAAGTCCAAAAGCACGATTAGTTTACTGCAAAAACAGTTTTTTCAATACAGAAAAGCGCATCGTTTGGTGTACCCTGATTTATACATCTTTGAATCTCTGACTGTATTTGACAGTTTACCATTGCGGTTAGACATGATTCGTGACTCAGCGCTAAGTGTTATATGTCAAAAACGTATTTGATTTGACATATTTTATGATTACGAGTAGCACTAAGGCTCGACTCTCAATTAAGCTTATATAACTGAAAAACACAAGAAACCATATACCATAGACTATCACATACTTTTGTAATTTATTCTAGATAAAGATTGTGAGTTTGTAAGAAATTATCTCTGAAACTACTTTGATATTTCAGAAGCTTACAATACATAGACTATAAGTATCTTCATTTAAAATATTTGTGTTTCCCGTTTCCGCGAACAAGCTACCAATGGACTTTCTATATGCGCATTTAACATTCGCTCGAACGGTGAAGAAAAACATTGTGAGGAAACAGGCTTACCTTAGACTCAAAAAGTCGGCGTGTGTCAGGCATAGGAGGCTGACAACCTACTTGCTTAATAGATTGACAAATGATCATGAAACATATACAGAAATCTGAGGCTCAGATCTCAAAAAGGTTGTAGCGCCATTAATTTATTATATACTTATTTAATGTTTTATCATCATAATGTAACATAATAACTTAAATTTTAAACAGAATCGTTGGTAATCTTGATACAAAAATACAATTATGAAGTACAGGCCGAAACCGATCGCGCATACACGATTGTGACCGTGTTTCGATTTAGGTCACTGACGTCATCACAGTGGATACAATTTACAGTGATCTGATATTTGAGTTATGTCACAAAATTTAGCCGAGATAAAACCTTTTTGGATTGGTGTAAATAAAGTTTTATGTTATCGATTCATGAACTTGTCAATGAACTATGGTTCATATATCAGAATGAAATTGTTAAACCTAAACCCAGGTTAAAGTAGGATTAATAGTTAAAATATTGTTCTTTTCAGGGTTAATATTATTATAACAGTGCTCGTTTGTAACTCAATATTTATTGCATAATAGTTATGTTTGTAAAAATGGTAATCTTGGTGATGTTATATACTAATGTATTTCTTCAGGATATTTAAGTCTAAAGTTAAAATATAAGTTGTGATTGCACGTGCAGTGAATTAGGCGGCACCAGTTTTATTGGTACCGTTTCTGCAGCTACAATGTATGATAATGGAAGTTAGATCAATTTACTAACTTTCAGTTTTCTTGATTTTAGTCTACATAAACACATAACCTCTTACAACATCTAACCTCCAAAATTTTTGCACTATTTAATAACTAAAATATGTAAGTCAACTGTGACAAATAATGTTTACATGCGTTACCGTTTCCACAGTAGTATGTATATTTATAAAATACATAATGATATGCGTAATAAAGTTTGGGCCATTACTGTATTAACTTAACAATAATAAGTTATATCGTTATCGTTTCGATTTATTTGAAAAAAACATTTCAATCTATCAAGTGGCAACTATCCTCCACCACATCAGATGGTAGGTGACAGCTGACAGATGAATTGCCAGCTGTCATCTTTCAATACATGTTTTTTTTCCATTTCTTGGCCTGCACGGCTTGTGCGTCAGCCATAAACACGTCTTTATAGTTTAGCCATTTTGTTCAAAGTTCTCAATACATGTTATAAAGTCCTTTTTTAATTCGTATTTCAAGCCACGATTTCATTTTGAGCGCTGTCAAACTTCAAATAGAAAATGGATTGGCAGCTATTGAAAATATATTTGTTAGATTTACGTTCAGGAATACGGATGTCTTGTTACTTTCATAAATTATATTATGTCATCTGTTATATGTTATCTACTGTCTGCTGTTAAGTTTCAAACATAAATAACAAACTGCCATTTTTGAAAAAGTAACTGGCGCGTAGCCTGATTTGTTGAGTAATAGTAAAATTTTGCAATATTTTATTAAAATGTTAAACGCGTTATGAAATCTCTGTCACACAAAATCTTAGGAGAAGCACGAATTGTAACAAATACTAAGCGAGTTCATATGAAGTGTGTGCATTACTTTATTTGCTGAAGACAAATCTGTGTGAGACTTACCCCTCTTCCACCCCGACCCCGCATAAATTCTGGATTTGTATGGATAAGCGAGCACCCCTATTAGCGGACTTAGAAGATTTATGTTTCGCGTTTGAAAGTGGATTTTTGAAATCGTCTAGAAAGAATTCTTTTCGAATACGAAATTCGCTTTGCTTTTCAACAATTTTAGGATAATATTTACGCGTATTTATTTTGTTGTAAGGTTCTATTTAGTTTGAATTCTGTTTTAATTGTTGAATATTTCTTTAGTAGTAATACAAATTTGAACTTCTTAATGTTATGGTTTAAAATCAGTTACATAATATAGTTATATATATTTAAATGCTGCATTATTTACAAATAAACTAAAACGAATAAATTAGGCCCAATGAAGATTTTTACTGAAATTTGAAGAAACGAACATCAAATATGTGCGCAGTTTTGGCCTAGTGGCGTCTCTCATCCTGGAGATTATAGGTTCGATCCCTGGCTGTGCACTAATGGACTTTTTGCCTATGTGCCCATTTAACATTCGCTGGACCCAAAAAGTCGACGGCGTATGTCAATCACATGAGGTTGATCATCTACTTGCCTATTAGAGTGAGAAGTGATCATGAAACAGATAAATCTGTGGCCATAGGTCAGAATATGATAAGTGCAATTACATTACTTTGTACTTATCATTATCATTGATTTATGACCACAGAAATAAATCTGTGGCCCGGACCTAAAAAGGTTGTAGTGCCACTGTTTTTTTTAGTTTTGACCATTAAATATCGTCGATTACTATTTATATATAAATAGATATATCTATCTATAGCTGGGACAAATCATAGTAAGACTACATTGTATAGGATATAAACGAGGTGACCGCCCATGACCATTAGACATTATAAGTCGAAGGCAGATTATATATAAAGGAAACAAATATCAAGTACCAGAAAGATATAAAATTGTAAGAGTGTAAGTTACCTGTAAACTTGTGTTACGTTTCAGTGCGATTGGAACAAGTTTTAGATTTACGAGTATCGAGAAACTCGAAGATTCATTCAGCGATACCGATACTGAACATCATTTATCTTGGCTCTTGAACTTTCTCGTAGCTAATCAGAGAAATACTTGTTTTGTATTTCATGTGGGGAATTTAACTTTATCAATGGGGAACTTAATGACGTTATTAGATTATGGCATGTATACAAAACTTTTTGTCTATGTATAAGATCTTTTATATAATATTTAGAACCATAAATCTAGCTTTTTATCATAGTAGACTCTATACTCTATAGATCTCTAAAACTCTTTTTATCGAAACAGCAAGGAAGAAATGCCCCTTATTCATAAACAATATAGAAATATATTAGACTGATGTCTAATTGCACTATTTGACTAAAGTACTCTGACTCTTTTCATGGCAGCATAAACACAATTTCTCGGAAAGAGACGCAAGTGTACTTTAGATAGACTTAGGTTTTTTATTCATAAGAGGGTTTATTTCTAAGTGTTTTTAAATTTATTGCATTATAATCTGTGCCGCTAACACTACGAAAACTTATTCTTTCTCTACGATTAACTTGACTTTACTTTAAAGATTTTTGTCAATGTGTTGTTTTAGAAGACATTTTTGTCAGTACATAAATTCCTAAATAATTATACTCGATTTTGTATTCTTAAGCCGTTCTAACAAAGCTTATCTCTAGTCACGTACCTAAAGGAGTATTTAAAGAGCTTTCCAAAAATTTAACTCACCCTTTCTAACTTTAACGAGCCCTAAGGGATATCCGAAGATTTCTTTTCTCTGGGTTTAATGACAGGACTGACTTTGACGACTCCATTATCATTTTTCTTTTGTTATAATTTAAAATATGAAAAATCATCACTAATTAAATACTTGGAATATTACGTCTAAAAAGATGCTTGTTATATTTTGAATGTTAGTTTTTTTTCTATTAATAGTAGGTTTTGTATGCATATATTCGGCTTTCGTGTGATGTTATCTTTCCCTATAAACGGACTATCTAAGATGAAAACAATTTCAAATCAAACCAGTAGAGAAACATATAACTGAGTTGGCCTAGTAGCTTAAGCGACCCTGAATCCAAAGTTTTGTGCGTTTGAATCACCTGGCTGTGCACCAATGGAATTTTTTATGTTTGCAACTAACACGTCAGTTAAATATAGTGAAAAAAACCGGTATGTCTCAAACAGAAAGAGACTTCTTTACTTACACTGCAAATTTTTACTATTATAATTTTTTCTACTAAGTATTATTATTATTTTTCTTTCTTTGCGACTGAGGCGCAAACTCGCTGTTGTGATCTCTGGCAGAATGACTGAGGAATAGTCTGCTCCTCAGCATAATGCTGAGCCAAGGCCAGTTACAACCACAACACACACGCTCACTTAAAACGTACCTTGTTCTTTAAAAGAAAAAAATGGTATTTTTCATTCATATTTTTATTATTTTTTATTATTATATTGTGTATTTCTGTGCGCGTGTTTCGATAGTAATAAATGTTGTCTATGTTTTAATAGATTAAATACGGTATGAATATTATGTGGTTATTTTTTTTGTGGTTGCTTGTTTAATTTTTTTTGCTAGATTTCTTATGTTCTAATATAATTGGTGGGTATGTGTGTAAAATTTCTGTTGTCATATTTCTTGTATAATTTTATGCATACACGTTGTTTTAGAACTTATAAATAAATATGTGCCCTTATTCCATTATGATTTTAATAGAAACAATTGTTCAGAACTGAAGTCGGGCTGTATACTGTCATACAAAAATAGACCCAGGTCCAATTCAGCGAGATACGTCACATTCGTGAATGGTTCAATAAAATTGCCGGTAACGAGATCAAACGAACCGTCCCTACTTGCTGAAACGTCCAGTGAATTCAAGTCTCTGTAATGTACTTATTTTCTTGCAGAACATTTAAAAATATTATAGAGTAAGAGTTATAAAATTACAAAATCTAAAGAAAGATAAAATAATTTAAATAACAAACCCTTCTGTCATTAATAAAGTTTTTATTATTATTATTAAATTAGGAAGCCTTTGCCCGAATGGGTAAATTACAATAGTTACGATGTTTTTTTGTTATGCGACAGTATTTCACACATTTTAGAAATCTATATATATAATATAGGTTATTTTAATATAGATTAAGGATCAAGGAGGCCTGATGTTAAATGATATCACCACCCATGGACACTTACACTGCCTCGCGAGTGTGTTGGCGGCCGACCATAAGAGCCCGTTCCCACTATGTCGTCTGTCGGCACGATTTTTTATCGTGTGTCGTAGCGGCAGAACATTTTATATGAAGCTATTCACACTTGTCCGACAACGATTTTGTGTCGGATCCGATCGTGTGTTTTGTCAGCCCTCCCGTTCGGAAAATAAACGTGTCGGATCAACGCTCGCATTTGATCGCAAATGGCGCTGTTCACATTTGTCGTATTTCGGGCTGACCACGCCCGTGCCGCCCGCGCGTCGCTGCCGCTCGCATCGCGCATACACATTTTTCGTAATAATGGCTGTACTAAATATAAATTCTGAAGCTTAAAATAAAAAACCAAACGTAAAATAAAACGTGAAATATTTCCAAAGTAAATCTTTACCTCAAAATTGGGTGCACCCAATGTCTTCTATTTTTAGCTGTCTTTCGTTTCCTCCACAAATAATACATCACAACAAAAGCTTCGACGACGATGGTGTACAGAAGCCTCTTTTTGACTGTTTAATGCCACCAACCAGCTGCGGCTGTGACCGACAGCCGACTACTGTGATAGAGGCGCCAACACACGATAAAAAATCGTCCCGACAGACGACATAGTGGGAACGAGCTCTAAGTTGAATTGGTTGGTGTGTTGCACGGCAATAACTGCCTTAAAAAGCGCTCAGTTTTGGAACGACGGACGTCGAGGTGATAAAATTAAATAGAATAGTACAGAACAGAACAGAACAGAACAGAACCGACAGAATAGAATAGAATAGAATAGAATAGAATAGAGGTGGAATTTCGTATTCTGCCTCGACGTCCGAAACATAGCTGGAGGAAATTAATACGTATAACTCATCTCGGAGCTGCGGAAGAAGATGCAGAGAGAAGATGAGGTCGCAGTTAATCGTTAATTTTTCATTAGAAAATTGTGTATATACTGTGTATAAACATACAATTGTGACTTTGTTGGTCACAACTAGTTAGGTACAATAAATACGGATAAATAACACTAAACTATATGAAATGAAATGCAATAGTTTATTCTTGCAAGTAGGACTATATAAATCACTTTTACAATGTCTTCCTAAGCTAGATGAAGTCGACATTTCCTAACTAACTACCCTGAGAAGAAATGTCGAAACAAACTCGGGGGTCTTAGTCTCTTTTATAGTCCAGATAATACAATAATAAAACAATAAATTGGTGTAAACAAATGCAGAGTATTTACTGGACTGGTCTTTGGAAGAAAGAACCAGATCGATCTGAGCTAGCCTGTGCCAGCAGACGGCAAGCATGCCCCGAATAGCTCATGCAGCTCAACCATTTTTGAGGGAGCTGCACAACTCGGTACACAACAATACTGCCAGTGGCACCATAAAAATATGTGGGGCAACAACTCACTCAGATCGCCAGCCCAAAAATAACTATAGACTAAAGTGTATCAAATTATAAATCAAGCAAAAGAGTTTATGATATACCTGCATAATGTTTACACTTACAATGGATACGAAATACACCTTAAAGCAAGGAAAAAATAATGAAATTGAAAAATATTAAGTATTTCCGAACCAATTCGACTTAGGGTCCTTCAAGAAAAGAGCGTACCAATTCTTAAAAGGCCGGCAACGCACTCGCGAGCCCTCTGGCATTGAGAGTGTCCATGGGCGGCGGTATCACTTAACATCAGGTGAGCCTCCTGCCCGTTTGCCCCCCGTTCTATAAAAAAAAATATATAATAGTAATATAAACATTATTCACTTGGCATGTCAAAGTGTAAAATATTGTATGCAAAAGCACAAAACATGTCAGTATTGTAGAAAAAGAAAAAATGAATATGCACTAAGCACAAAACATGTCAGTAATGTAGAGAAAAAAAAAATGTAAAAAATGAATATGCACTAAGCACAAACATGTCAATAGAATAAAATAAAATGCATATGTAAAAGCACAAGACATGTCAGATTGTAAATATGTACAACATGCAAAAAAAAAAAAAAAGTGAAACACAGCTTAAAAAAAACACAAGCTATAGCTGTATAAGCGAGCAGCTCAATCCCAGGCGTTTCTATCATTTAAATAATCGGATATCCTGTAATATCCTTTAGTTAATAATTTTGATTTAATAAAAAAATTAAATTTCTTAAGGGGAAGTTTACGAACATCCATAGGAAGTTTATTATAAAAGCGTATACATTGACCCATGAACTAGTTGCTTATTATGTGAAGGCGAGTAGCATGAACTGTTAAATTATTTTTGTTCCTAGTATTTCGGGAATTGACATCAGACAATTTGACAAAATCAGGTTCGTTTTTGTGAACATAAAGTAAATTTTCAAAAATATATTGTGAAGTCACAGTCAGAATGTTTATCTCTTTGAATTTCTCTCGGAGAGAAACTCTAGGACCTAGGTTATATATAGCGCGGACAGCTCTTTTTTGTAATAAGAAGAGTGTATTAATATCCGCACAGTTTCCCCAAAGGAGAATGCCGTACGTCATCAAGCTATGAAAATAACTGAAATAAACAATTCTGGCTGTATCCACATTGGTAATTTGTCTAATTTTCTTTACAGCATAAGCAGCTGAACTGAGCCTTCCAGACAATTTGTTAATGTGTGGGCCCCACTGTAGTTTGGCGTCAACAGTAATGCCAAGAAAAACAGTTGACTCAACAGGGTCCAACTCTACTCCATTCAGTTGTACATTGGTGCTTAACTGCCTCACATTAGGCGTAGAAAATTTTATTAATTTAGTTTTACTTGAGTTCAAAAGCAGATTATTAACATTAAACCAATGGACAACCTTAGATAGTGCCAAATTAACATGGTCAAAATTTTCAAGTTGACGCTTAACTTTAAAAACAAGCGAAGTGTTATCCGCAAATAATAGGATTTTGTGACCCTTACACAAAAAGGTAAATCATTGATATAGACAAGGAATAAGAAAGGACCTAGAACTGAACCCTGCGGAACACCCATAGTTACCACAGATTCTTTTGATTTTTTGCCATTAATATCTACACTTTGTAATCTATTGTCTAAATATGAACTGAGAAGTCTAAGAGCCTTATTTCTAATGCCATAGTGGTGTAGTTTCTTGATAAGTGTGTCATGGCAAACACAGTCAAAAGCTTTGGACAAGTCACAGAATATGCCTAAAGCATCCTGTGAATTCTCCCAAGCCTCGGATACATTTTTGAGTAGTTCCACACCTGCATCTGCAGTAGACCGACCCTTAGTAAATCCAAATTGTTTGGAGTGAAAAAGATTCTGTCTGTTAAAATGCTTTAGCATTTGCTTTAAAATTATTTTCTCAAAAATTTTGCTCAGTGTAGGCAAAATTGAGATAGGCGATATTGCATCTAGAATGTCCTTAGCACTAACAACTGTAAATTCAAAACTTGTCCCACATTCTGCGACACAGTCTTTAAGTATGTTGTATGCGGAGCCGGAAGACGACAACAAAGTTTGAGTTGTTAATACAGGAATATTAGTGAAAAAAGATTCAAACTCGGTTGCCACCTCCAAATCTGCCCTAACATCTATATCATTAATTTTAAGATGAAAATCATTATTCTTAACTGTGGTTCTTCCTATTTCAGAATTAATAATATTCCAAGTAGTTTTAATTTTGTTTGCAGAAGATTGTATTTTGTTTTTAATGTGTAAAGATTTTGCGGCAGCGCAGGCTCTCTTAAAAGTCTTAGAGTAATTTTTAACATACTCCCTAAACCTTTCACTATGATCATGGTTCCTTTCATTATATAATTCAAATAATCTTATTCTGCTTTTAAAAATACCTGGTGTTGCCCAGTCACTAAACAAAACTCGATCACTTACAGAAACTGATCTAGATGTAAAAACCTTCTTAAACTGAGAATTAATCATGTTAAATAATGAAGAGTAAGCTTGGTCAGGGTTATTGTGATAAGGCAAACCAGGTAGTTTCTCATTTAAATTATTTTTAAAAAGTTCTAATGATATATGATTCTATATGATTCTAAATTTAATTAACTCCTTACCAAAATCACTACATTAAAAACTAACAAACAAAAAATATCAAACTCTAAAAAAGTATTCTTCATCTTTCTTTCTTTATTTGTTTCTTTTATTTTAATATTTACCTACTTGTACAAACTTAAAGTCAACGACACCTTGTTTTCCACCGCCACATAAATTTTCATATTTTTTTTAAAATAAATTACTAATCTCTGAAACGTATTATGAAAGCTTTCTCTCTCATTCCTGACATAGGCTATATTTTTGTGCATAATAAAATTGATCACAGGCATATTTGACGCTAGTATTTACGACTGAATATATCTCACGTCAAACTCACAAAGTAAAACTTTAAAAGCTTCTCAAATTGGTTGTTTTATTATTAATCAGTTAACGTTGCTTCGTAATTGACAGGCAGGTCACTATACTTTCAAATTATTTTTATTTCTTTGACACATAATATGTAAGAAGTATCGTGAAAAAACTTTATAGAACGTGCATTTTACAAGACACACAATTTTGTTTTTAAGTCACCGTCTTACTAGATTTTTTTTAACTCAGAGAAATCTCATTGGTGACGACTATACACCTTGGCTGACCAGGGTTTGAATGGATGACCATCGCCAGTACTCTCTGACTAGCTACTTCAATGCGCGCTAAGAATATTGAACTATAACGAAATTGCACACAAAAACGCCGGGATCGTGAATTGTAGTGTAGGTTTGTGAGGCGCGTGCCTAATCAGTAAGAAAACACTGTTCAATCTTATCTAGCTGCACATTATAATCTCAGTTATTTCTATAACCACATATAGTTTCAAGTATTCAAAAGATCCGGGAAAATGGTTTTCCAATATACAATGAAACAGGAAAATCAATCTGACAAACTCCGTAAAAGCTTACTTTTCTCAAAATTTTCTCCCAGAAATTATGTTCGACTTTGAAAACTCTATTCAATAAAGAAATTCTTTTCCCCGTGTAAAGCATAAACAAACAAACAATAAAACAAAAAAGAAAGTAAAAAGTACCAGTCGCTCTGCTTTGTATTCATGACTTTCAATAAATAACTGTTTCTGTTCCGTGAGAGAAGCCCTAACATCTGTTCTCCAGTGAGATGCTATCGAGATTTGAGGTAGCACGCTAATAAGCTCAGAAATTTATATGCTATGGCGCTCTGTACTGAGGCTACACTATTAAAGATTATTGTTATTTCAAAATATTATAATATAGCTGTTATGTGAAAGCATTAAAAATACGTAAATAATGTAATAATTTAACGGTTAAATCCGTTAAGGAATAATGCAAAGTACTTATTTTAAATAGGCACTTAAAGTACCTGCAATAGTTTCACACACCTCATGCATATGTTTTTATGTCACGTTATATGAGAAGCAATAGTAGTGGAGATGCGAATGAAAAATTCGAAATAATATGTAAAATTGTGTAATGTTGAGTTTGTCCTCGATCAAAGGTACAAATATCAAGATTACTTCGTGAAGTGTATGTTATTTTAATAGTACATTTAATCTTGACGGATGATAGTTGTTTTTATGGAGTCATTCTTCTTAAGAAAAAAATTAATTATATAATATAACACTTAATTTAGATCATGATAATTTAAAAATAAAATAATTTATTTTAAAATAATTTAAACGGAGTAAGTGTAAGTTGTTATAAATATGTAAAGATTGCGCGGCAGCTCATGGTCTTCAATACAAAACCGATAAAAGTAATACATAAGTAACCGGACTAACCAATACTAACTAAAACTACATTTTGATATACATAATCTGAAATAAAATAAACTGTTATTAGTATTAAATCTATAATTTATCAGAAATACTAGTCTATAGTATTTAAGTAAATTATAAGACCACTTTCTTAACTGTATTTAATTTGTATTTCGAGTATCACTTGGTATCTAGGGTTATATGCGTTTAAGCTCTGCCAACGGTTTTTATCTACGTTTCGCTTCAATAAAGCGTGATATTGGCATGTCTTACAACTAAAAGTTAATGCAGACATCACGCCAGACCTTCTTATCTATAATACCAATAAAACAGTTGCAGAAATCTGATCCCGAGACCCACAATTGAAGTGCCAATTAAATTATTAATTTGTATTAAACGTTATCAACACAGTTGAAATAAGACATAAAAATAATTTCTTGCCTATGCAATTGTAAATTATGTCATACTCGCACTTCTGTGTTTTTAGGTCAACGGGATTAAGCAGGGTGCGGGAAAAGAAAATATTATGATATTGTATACAGCACGCAATCTACGCTGTTTTGAATTGTTAATTAATAAGGCATTTCTTGCGGAACAACACTCTGATTGTTGTATCAAGGAGGTAATTCAGTGTTAATTCTATTCACATAGACTTCCTAGGCTCAACTTAAAAATAGTGCAGAATATCTTTGAATAGTCTTAATTAAACCAAAACTGTATTTCACAAGAGTTTTGATAGTGACAAGTGTTAATATGCGTATATAGGCTGAAAGTCAATTGGTGCACAACAGGAATTCGAAACCACGACAGGGATGAGAGTAGCACGCTAAAGCCACTAGGCCAATATTGCTTCATATAAATTAATACATGTATGCAAAAAAACGAGTAGAAGCAATAACGGGTAGTATTAGATATAGGAATCAAGAATGGTTAATGTATTTGGTTTATTACAGCCTTAGGTCCATTATAAACGTATAAGTGATAATATTGAGCAATAAATCAAGATATCTGGGTAATATCAAGTAGAAATTGGACGTCTTTGGTCTGTGGCAATACGCATACAAATGAGATTCTATCGAGTTAATAGTATGTCACAAGTCTACACGTGACTATAGTTAATTACTAGCTTAAATATATGTAGTTAAAGTGAATTTTGATAATTACTGACGTTAAAAATTCTGTCGAGTTTGTTGTTTACGGCTATTAATATGTTCCTTGTTCTGAATTCAAGCAATTTATTTGTGAAAAATATGGCCCCTTGAATGGGCCATGGGGCAGACACATTTATGCGTTTGCCTCTGTCGTTCATTAGGCATCGGTCGTTGCCCATATATCACCGTGGTTTTATAAAGGCACTCTTAAGAAAACTAGTGTTAAGTGTATGCTACAACGTAATAATTCTAATTTAGATTTAAGAGAAAAAGTTTTAGTTTTCGACGTATTTATTTTATTTATTAAAGTTAGGCGTAAATCTTTGCCTTACAATCACATCTAAGATGATTTTTTACTTAATCGATTAAAATATTAATAAAAAAAATATTAATTTGTGCGATTGCTATAAGATACCAACTGTTTAAATTTATTTTAGTGTTATGTTTATTTAAATAATATGTTTGCAACACTTTGTGAAGTGTAGATGTGCCGATTATATATAACATATACAATGTATATAAAATATTTAATATGGCAAAATGTTTCTAATATCTTACATACATGTATTACATAACAAACAAAATTTAGATACGAAGGAAATGTCACATCTGTCATGACAAATGAAAAAAATAATTACATTATTACGTTCCCTGTTTTTCACAATATTATTATGAGTGTATTACTAAGAAGGGAAATATTGTCTTGTGTCGTATATGTATACTTTTAAACTATGTATTATCTATCTCCTATAATATGTTAAGTAATTTGGAATTTATATTAAATGAAACACGCTCCGAGGCAGTTCATTTAGTAAATGAATATAAAATGAATCACCCTTATATTAAAAATGCTATACAAAAAATTATAATTGTCAACTATCCAGGAAATCATCTGAGGTTTTGATAAGGTGAGTTAAACTTTGATTTAATAGCTTCAGTACGTGTTGACACTTAATGGACATCTGTATGTGTTATGATTATGCGATTAGCATTTCAGGAATTATCGAATCGATACAAATCGAATAACTATCATGTGCGCCATTGAACTTTTAAAAACGATTAAAAGCAAATTATTTCCGTGAAAGAAATTATTGAAAGATTATTTCATATGAAATTTTATTTTCATTGCCTAATGGTTTTTAAATACCTTTCGTAGAAATATTTTAATCGACTAGCGATTCGTTGAAGCAAAAATGCGAATGTTACCTTTCCACGTATTTAATTATGCACTTATTTTTACAATCTTACATAAGCTGTATAATTACTATTCGATTTAAATGTATTAATTTAATGCCACTTTTAGTACATACTCTAAATGAATGACATCGTAGACTTACCTGAAACAAGAATTGTAATTATTAGCAAATCTTAATAATAAAACAATAACACAACTCCCCAAATTAGCCTAGTGGCCTCATCGTGTGGCTTTTATACCTCAGGTCGTAGGTTCGATCTCTAGGTGCAGTACACCAATAGAAATTGTGTATATATGCGCATTTAACTCCCTCGTTCGGTGAAGGAAAACATTGTGAAGATAACGCAATTAGAATCAAAAAGTCTAGGGCGCGTGTCAATCTCAGAACGCTGATCACCTACTTACCTATTTTTCTAATATAGAAAAATAATGATCAAGAAACAGATACAGAAAGTTCAGGCCCCGACGCATATGTTAGTACCGCCACTGGTTTTTTCTTAGAAACTTGATTCTCGTTGATAATTACGTTTAGTGTTGTCCTTTTTTTAATCAAGCTAAGGCTGAATTAACATAACCAAAAACAAATAGGCATTAACATTTATTTGTCTATAAAAATTATTTATGGAACTATTATTCTTCACATATATCTCATCCGCATTTATATATGTTTACATACTTATAATGTACACAAAATATATAACTCGTATTATCTCTTATATATCTCCTTGGCATACAGGAATGTACATAAAGAAAATAAAGGAGACAGAAACAATCAAAATGGGGTAAAGTTACGACAGTACATAAGATTGTTCGAGAGATTTAGTGCACCTGTGTAGTGGGGATCTTAAATTTCGCTTTTTATGGAGTTTCATCAGTTCTTATTTTGTTTATAAAACATATTAAAATATAAATGAAGCCACATCCAAAAGTGAGGTGGGGAAAGCTTCAAATTAAGGTTTGTGCTATAAATAAAATTAAAAATTTCTTCGTCAATAGTCGAACTTTCACTTAAATGTCATTATTTGAACAACTACTACGCAAATTAGTATTAATTTAGTTGTATGAGGTTAAAGATCAAAAGATTATTAAGAAAGTTACATTGTTTATAAGTTATAAGGTTTTTACTTATAGTTTTGGACTATCGTGTCTAATTAATATATTACTGTGATTATTTTTTTAAATCAAACTTAGGTGTAAATCTTGACAATTATGTCATACATAGTTTGTACGATTGCCACAAACAAACAAACAAAAATCATTAATTCATGTAGGTAACACAATGTACACTTATGAACGTCAACGCAACGCCACAGGTACTAAACTGTTTAAATTTTTTTAGCGTTAGATATCTATTTAATTTTAATTATTACAAGATTTGCCGGTTCTTCATGAAATTTCCCTTTACATTGCTCATAAATAAGAGATATTTGTGCACATAATAAAATTCGTTTGAACACATGACCCCATTTTTAACTGAAGATTCGTAATAAGAAGATAAAAACTTTCTAAATATCAGAAGTTTCCTTAATATCCAATGAACTGGCAACTAAGCCCGCAACAATCGCAATAATTTCACTTTATGTAATCTTTCAGCATTTTCCAAGTTTTTCTTTATAACAAAATCATTTCCTACCTATATTTGTAATAATAGTTAGTTTTCGTAGACGCACTATGTATATGCGCACGGCGTATAACAAAAGTCATGGGTTCGCTTCTCCGCGTAACATATAATATTACCTATACGAGGCATACTCGTAGGTAGTATGGTATGGTTGGTGGACTCAGCACTTAGACTCGCTCTCGGTCCGTTGTGCATAGTCCTGGCTAACGAAGCCAGCCTAGCTCCTTTCAGATGCACAGAAGTATCCTGGGCAAGTCGCAGGCTACACTCGAAAATTTCTGCACTCGTAGGTAGTATGATGACGCCTAATAGTAATGAACGATAAAATTGTGAAGATGCAGCCTTTGATGTTACGCAGACAGTTTGCAGCATTAATTCTACTCAACCTCTAAGTAGACTAGTTAACTATTGTTAAATAAATTTATCGTCAGATATGATGGTCGCAGATTGTATGTTTGTGGAACATATTTAATTATTAACACTTTGTTGCATATTACATATATAATTAGCTAACATAAATTATTTAGGAGGCAACAGACGGCCTTATCAAGTGATCTCTTCCAGGCAACTCTAACCCTGACTGTGCGTAAAGAATAAAAGAACGTAAAATTTAAATTATCCACTTAAAATTTTGTTGCTTTGTTTGTCTGCCATAGCCAAAATCTATTTCTTTATATTTAATCTTTACATCGGTGATTTTCGATTAAAGTATTAGATCGAAAAAGTAAATCGAGCGATCAACACTTAATTTGGGTACATGTAATCACCCTAGGAGCAGGCTCTTAATAAGCAATTTGTGCAATGACAAGATTAATATAAGTCGAACTAGTATTAATTATGTTATAACACGGCAGCAATTATAACAAGAAAAATAATAAAATACAAAAAGTGCTATAACCCCTAAGTCTGGGTCTTAAATATCTGTCTCATGATCATTTATTTTTCTTAATAGGCAAGTAGGTTATCAGCCTTCTGTGTGTGATACCCGCAGTCGGTCTAAAACTCTAAAGCCTGCGGTTTCCTGACGCGAAAAGAGACAGAGAGTCCATTGCACAGATTGATTTGATCGTAGCAATTTACAAAAATAATATAGTTGTGATAATGAGTAAAGGTATAATAGTTTATGTAAATAGAAAACTTGTTTCGAGCGGATCAGCGGAATTGTGAGTCAGTTGATTTTATTTTTTTCAGTTTGAAGTTTATTGGTAGCTTCTTTCCCGGTTCATATTTCGAAAACCCTTCACACTGTCCTAAACTCCTTTATTTTATCATCCTACAAATAGGATGTCTTACTTATATAATAATGAAGCAAATTTAAACGACTTCCCGTTAATTCGAGAGTCTTGAAGAAATCTCGCTAATACTCCGGATGTGACGTAACCGTGACGTAACAAGTAAACAAGGGTCGGATCATCAAATATTGATGGCCAGGAAACAGGTCAGCAAACGATTCCACCTCATATTTTCTGGATTTCTTTCCTCATTCTAAGTGCTCTTCATAATCACTTTGTATTTTTTATGAGTGGTTGATATTTTTATCAACTTTGTAATGCGTAAAGAGTTTATAGAGAAAGAAGCGACTAAAGTTGATAATTATAGTACGAAAAGAAGTTTTGTAGTTTGGGAAAGTTATATTTAGATATAGTAAAGTACAACTGAATAAAAAATACATGACAGGATCTCACCATAATATTTGAAAGGAGTACATACAGCTGCATGAAACTTTCATAAATAAATGCGTCATTTAGTTATTTATTATATTAATGCGAGGCGATTAAATTACTAAGCATATTCCTAAGAATTCTACAATGATTAATACTGTTACGAATCTCCCTTCAAGGCCTCATTTTCAGTTCAAAAAAGCCATAATGTGTGATGGAAATGAACCAGTTATTAAAAATCAAGTGTCTTGTACTCCACCCTTGAAGCTACACCTCGTTGAGACCGCTTAATTATACAGTGATCATCTGGGTCAAAGTCTACGACCTTGACTGGGTTGATTTTTCCAAGACAATGCGATTTCAGAAGCATCTTTGGTGGTTTAGGTTTTTTTAATCGGCTTTTTAGCCTTAAAACTGGACTTTCAGGTTAATGACCTGACCTTCGACAGATGAAAGAGTTCGTAATAGAATTTCTTCTGGTAATTCTACCATTATACTAACCACTATGTTAGTCTTATTCTATTGTACTACTAGTACAGGTTAAATAAGTGTACGTACATATTATACGTTACACTTACTTTAAGCAAGACCTACCTGAATACGACTTATTAAGTAGTTTTAAAACATTTGTTAGGGAACCCCTATGTTGTGGGAGTAAATGATGTGGTAGGTAAAAATGTTTCACGCAAAAAATATAATAATAATAAAAAAAATATTTTCAAGAATAACGTAAAAGTAAAAGTAGGAAAAACATAAATACAGACTAAAGATAATTAAATTGTTTTTAATTCTATTTTGACATTTTGTGTGATTTGAAATAGCTTATAGTGCAGTTTGTTGTTATTCAGCAGTTTGTTGTTATTCATCTATCTTACGTAACACTTTTATGTCAAATACAGAAATCATTATTTTTGCAAACTTTAATAAAAACTGTATTGGCATCTAATGTAATATATAAAATTCTCGTGTCGCGGTGTTTGTAGTTAAACTCCTCCGAAACGGCTTGACCGATTCTCATGAAATTTTGTGTGCATATGGGGTCTGAGAATCGGACAACATCTATTTGTCATCACCCTAAATGTTAAGGGTAGTCCACCCCTAAATAATATTTTTTAACTTTTTAGATAAAAGATTTTTTATTACTATTTTATGATACAGCATTAAAAATACATACAACCCCTAATTTTCACCCCTCTACGATCAACCCCTATTTTTCATTATAAATGATATACATGGCAAAACGACGTTTGCCAGGTCAGCTAGTAAATGTATAATTTTTTTTGCAATGCAATAGGTTTTAAAATAAATCCATGTAACACGTGAAGGATTCTGTGCTTGGAACGACCTAAGTTTCAGAATCCAATTCTACTTTAAGAGATGTTTTACGACAGACCCTTCTGACTATGTATCAAACATCGAAGACCGAGCTTACAAGCTGACAATTTTCTTGTTTCTTTTTTTCGAACAACTTGAAATATCGAATTAATCAGACAGGATTAATATTTATAATAGTAAATAGATGGGCGATACATCTGTTAGTTGGAGACGCGGAAGATGTAGGAATTCACAAGACAAAGCAAATATGAAAAGGGGAAGTAAGGAAAGCCGGATACTTGCCCGGACGGATACAGCCCCGGTGTTTAAAAAACAGAAGATTATAAGTGTATTGGCGCTTTACTACAATAAGAGGACTGCCCCCAGGCCAAATGCCACGTACGCCACGGAATAGGCCCAAGTGTTTTGTCCGTGTGAGCAAAAATCTTCCGCGGCGAAACTTTGACGGGCGTTATAATTAAATTGGTAAGTAATTTCTATTGAATATTTATTACTGATCGTGGTTCAGTCAACTTTGTTTCTTGCAGCATTAGAGTTTAAATTACACTGTTTATCATGTTTTATTGCTAAATAATTTTTATATTTCGCAAAAAAAAGGGCAAGACCGCACAAAAAGGAAGTCGCCCTACTAACTGTCGCGGAAGTTGCCCCTAGACTGACTAAAAATTTATTAACAAGCAAAGACGGATTTATTTATTTGCTGTTTTTTATGTTTATTCGAATTTACTTTGTCTCTAACTGTTGTAAATTAAATAAATATCTACTTCACAGTTTTATATATTTATTATAGATAAGCAAAAGCCCACAACACAACTGGACAGAAGAAGCTAGCACTTGCCTTCGATAAATTGAGACAAAGTTGGGATTAAAGCACAACTTTATTAATAAGAGTAAAATGGCTGGACCCAATGGCAAAAAGCTTCTTGAAAGAAATCCTGATATAACTTTGAGACAAGCTGAGGGTTATCAATTGAAAGAGCGAAGGGTCCAACAGAACAGAAGTGCTAATTTTTCAAACTCTTGACAACATTTTAACTGAGAATAATTTGCTGGAAAGCCAGATAAAATATTAACATGGAGAAAGCGGGTCCAACCAATAATAAAATTAGTAAAGTATTAGCAAGAAAGGGCTAAAGCAGTTAAACAATATTTCCGGTGAAAAAGGAAAAAAATTACTGTTGTTTCTTAATATTTCAAATGACTTAATAAAAGATCTCAGTACACAACAAACAAAAAAATACTGTTAAATAAAAATAAAGATTACCTAATTGATATAAATTTCTTTCATCCAAAAAAAAACGCACGAGGCAAGTATCCCCCGAAGCATTTCTACGCTAGGCTACTATCCGCCAAGAGGCAACATCCCTTTCGAGAGGGAAATAAAACGTATTATTCAAAACCATTGATAATTATGTATACAAAAAAGGCTTATAAGAAAAAGACCGTGAGAACATACGAATAATTTCAGCAAGTTCAATTTAAAAAAAAGCTTTCGAAGGGGGCCTACTTTTCCCCTAGTAGTAGTTTCTCGCTGACAACCAGCCGTAAAGCTCTCGAGTGAAGTAAATAATGTATATACATTACTTACTTTTGTATGTATATATTTTGCATTTTTATTCACTATAGCCAGTATTAATAGTTAATAGATTAATACTTGGGTCCATGTAACTATATATTACTCTTCTCTGATAGATGCATTTTGGAAGTTCTTTCTCACAGATCATCCTTCGTAGATGCCTACGCATGTCTACATTGCTCTTCGCCAGAAAGTTATGGTATGCTCTTTTGGAATTTTAAGTCTTCTAAATAAACATATCTTTTCCATCTGTTTAAGCGTTATATATAGTTATTTGTGTCTTTTGTAATTATATTTTTTTGTAATTAAATATTATTTTTAAGTATTTTCGAACCTAGCATTAATGACGCTTAAAATAAGTTTTTATTTTTTATTTTAGTTTTGTAATTGTTTGAGGCTACATTGTTATCTGTTATATTTTTTGTTAAATTAGTCATACACTTTTTGCAACTTTAGTATTTCTTTTTCATTTTCCTTTCTAGGGTTGCTTGGAAAAGATCGCTTGTAAGATAAGGCCTACCATTAGCTCCTTGATTTATGTTATCGGAATGTATAGGTACCAAATATCTAATCCAACAAAGTGTTGATAAATAAAATGATAAATGAATATTATAATATTAATTTCCATCCATATATATTTTTAGAAAACGAAAGCCTTGTTAGGACATGGCCAGTGTTCTAACGGCGTAAAATGATGAGCTATATAATTTAATTTATATATTTAAATAATTTTCTTGTCCTCGTTGTAGTGCACAGTAGACCGTCAGCTAAATAAAAATTGCCCTGATACTTTGACAGCGTACCTACAGACTGAATGAACCATGAGTACGATAAAAAAAAGAGAAAAAGACGAAAATAAGCTTATTTAGTTTTGTATTATGTATTATATTTCGTTATTTTAGTTCTTTTCTACCGACGAGTCGCGAGAGCCAAGGCCTTTGTAATTTTTTCATTTAATTACGTAAATGGACTTCACACAAAAAGCAGATGCAGGTAAATATTTACATTATAAACGCAAATAAGATTACCGAGTCGAAACAATCAAATTACATGAGAGCTTACATAACATTAAGGCGACAATTTAATTCCGTTAAGTGTCCATTGCTGTGTGAACACTATGCAGATGGAATGCGGATGGAAAATGCAATGCATTGGTCCTTCCGACTGCAAAGTCGATATTTATTACGTTGCTATGCCGACAGGAAAATCAGATATCATGTTTAAAAAAAAAGTGTAAGCAAAACCTCTGACTCTAAATATATATTTCTTGAGTCAGATATTATATCAACAAGTAAAAAATATGTTTATTATGGAACATAAGATACAGGTGTCACTTATTCCACTATTACACACTATTTTTCTTTAATGTATTTCGCTATATTCAGTAAGCGTAAGAATGGATAATATGAGTTTCTTTTCGCGTAGATGATTGCGCGTGAATACCAGTTCATGGATCTTAGAAGTTTCGTAAAACTTCAGTAAAACATATAATATTGCTTCTTATAAAATATTAATGTTCTCGATTAAGCCACGGCGACTAACTTCTTTTAACACTAGTGATGTACATAGGAAAAACTATTGTGCGCATGCACAATGACACAAGTGTACTTGCATGCAATTCTAATAAACAGGACAATAATAATAAATGTCAGGAAACGGTATATGTACGAGAATTTCATACACCGCCAAGAACCATTAATATTTTTTTATAAAATCGTATTTTTATCATCGGTTCCATATGGGATTTGAACCCGTGACTTCGCAATCAGTAATAGAACATACAACTAGACCTTAGCCAATTAATAATACAGAAATAAACTCAAGATATTTAAATGAGGCCATTTTTATTTCGAATGGTCATAGATAGTATTGGTGTACGGCCATTATATTGTACGACAGAAAGTGAGTCTTGGCCTGCGAGATAAGAGAACACCACCTTCAATGTTCTTGCACTGCTGCTTGTTAATCGGCCACTTGGGATTCACTTGCGTGAGGGCTTTCTTGACACTCTGATCATTCTCTCCCATTCTCTCTACATTAGCAGTCCAGCGGAGTCTATTGGCTTTTTATGATTTTGGGTTGGGGAATCTTCTTCTCCTCAATCTCCTCATTTATTCTGAACCACAAACCTCTATCTTTCTTTTTAGTTTAGGCCAAGAATTTTTCTCAGTATTTTCCTTTCTGCTACCAATAACTAACTCTTCTTTGATCGTCAGCGTCCAAGTCCCTCACACATTTAGTAGGATGGTGACTGTTTTGTAGATCCTGAATTTGGTACACCTGGTTTATAGTTTGGACGTAGGAACCTTGTGAAGGACTACACTACAACGGAGAGTATTTTGGAGTCCGGATATCAATTTCCTCTTCCCGTTTATTCGTATCCGTTATAGTACAGCTAAGGTACTTGAATTTACTGGTGCTCAGAAACGATATTCGCTCAACTATTCGCGCTTTTGATCTTTGTAGCATTTCATATGAAGATATCCCGTTTTGTCGTCAAGCCAATCCTGGACCCGGATACTAAAGTTTGTGCACATCTTTCTACCTTTTTTGCTATCCATAAAGCCTTATAACAACATCAAGATTCTTAATGTTTCCGTCATTATTGATTAACAACTTCTAATGCCTATATTATAATTTAATATGTACCGTGAGGGTTGCGGGTTAAGCGGGCGGCCGGGCCTCTTATATCCGATAATATTCTTTATAATTTAAGTTAAATATTAACGGCTATACCTGATTAAGAAGTATTAGAGTGCTTTGATGAGTATTTGTATAGAAACTTCTGGTTTAGTATTTAGTAATAATAATAAATAGCTTTCTTTTTCATAGAGTACTGCTGTCATCACAATGTCATCAGAAATACTTGACAAACGGGTCAAAGTACACAGTACAATCAATGCTTAATTAATGTTTACCTGACTCTTATAGCAATCACTTCATGAGCCTTGATTGTAAAATCTCATTAACATTATTGAATTGTTACTTGACGGATCAAATTAATAAACAAGTGATTTTAAATAAACGTTGTAACCAACACTTTTTACAAAAATAAATCATAAGCAAATACTTTGATATTCTTGTTGTGAAATGTAGAATTGTTGTAGTAACTTGATGAAAGATTATACCAATGATTTATATAATAGGTTATCGTATCGTACGGATTCCCTTTTTAATTTATGTCCAGTATTTCGAAAGTTGAAATTTAACCTGACCCCCGACATATGATATTTCTCAGAATCACTGTTCAAAACTGGATCAAGATTAGAAACATTTCTGAATATGATATAAATAACTTAAATTATGTTAAAAAAAACGTATATAGTTACATAACATAACATGCAAACTGAAAAATGATCCTTGAATTTTCTCGAAGCAAAAGGTTGAATCACAGCTTATTTTTTGGGCTACGAAATCGTCTACGAGCACAGGTTACGCCTTTTCTATGCTACACAAAACTGCTACGCGATCAGCATGTCGCTGCGCCAGAATTGTGCAGCCTCTTCCTATGCTAAGGGTGTGTCGAGCTAATATTTTACATAGCAGTATAAAAATAAATTAAACTATTTATTTATTAAGTAAGGAAGATTTCAATTCTCAATTATAAAGTAATCAAAGAATATCTCTAAGCTATGCCAAATGGCATATCCCTATTACCCCCTTAAGTTCATACTTAAGGGGGCATTAAGGTTGGCGTTATTATCTATGTTAAATAAGTGTTATTAATAAATTTTGTTACATATTTTTCAGCAATAGTTCTTTTTACTAACAAAAATGTTTTTACACATTTGGCAAAATATGAATTTTAAAGAAAAATAGCTATATTAGGGAGTTCAACAACCTATCATGATTGATACAACAATATTTTAAAACAGCACAATATGCCAAAAGTCTTTATCACAACGTTTGAAAGTAAACTCTATTCCTATACTAATAAAATTCAAAATGGTTAAGCATTACAATCGAGATTAAATTATTGATTATAACTTCAGCTTTTACTCGACAGCAATCTGCAGTATTAAGAGAAAAACCTACCGTCAGTACTTGTTATATTCATTGTGGACCACTTCAGGAAGTAATTAACAGTTCAACTCCCAAGTTCACACACTACGTACGCGTACGAGGAAGTAGCTCGCACTAAGATTTTCCGCGCGAACGATTCTGCGGTCTGCCGTATTGCAGATAAATCGACAGTAAAACGTCCAATAATACAATCCTTCCACTTCACACCTCTAGAGTTTAAGTACTTCACCACAAAATTTTAAGTCACTGGACGTCAAGCGCAAAGGCGCGAAACGGTGTTTGACAGATCACTGATTGATTACAACCAACCGCGACGCGTTCTTTTTTCGAACATGCTCTTAAGTAGAGTACGATATCCGGTAGATATCGGAAGATGCTACTTTGCGAGCAATCCAAAGCTTTTTGATAGTGTAACGACAAAACAAATAGTCCAGAATGAGTGAATTTCGAGCATGCGCACTGAGTTCTACCGTATGCGTATATTGTTAAGCTGCGGTTATCCTTTGATAACGTTTTCACGATGTTTTTATGATCTGGCACAATTGTGTGACGAATTGTTTTTACTGTGCCGGCAAATGTCAGAGAATTTTTCTGCTATTTTGTATTTGGGACAATAGTTTATGTTTTATCTATGACAGTGTGTAAAAAACTTGTTTTGTTATATTCGTTAATGGTTATTTTGTTTTGTTGGGTTCACATTTAGGCATGCCTCTATCAAAGTACGGAAGTAATAACAATAGTGTCAATTCAACAGGTAATTACTGTAACGGTTAACAATAAAACAAAACATGATATTTATTTTTTAGTATCAATGAGGTCAAGCATAGAACAGCTTTTATAAATTCTATGATTTAATATTAAATCCCGATCATATTATATAATCGTTAATATTTAAAGTCTCGCACTTTATATTTTAATCTTGCTTGAACAGAAAACCATGTAAAGTCACAGATACCGGACAAAAAATAAGAAAATTGAGTATTTAATGAATTCTAATTTTAAAACTACTCCCTGTGGACGTCACCTTAATGCAGTACGACAGAGTAGGCACGTATAGGGCTACTCTTAAGATATTTATCCGCGTGACAGGATAGATGTAGATATACCACGTTTTATACAACCTCTACAGAATTTACACTCCTGAGCGCCTGGGATTCAGGCGAAAATTCCATGTAACAAGAACAAGAGTTCCTTTCAAGAAAATTAAGGTTCTACGCTGTAGTAATAGGGTTTAAATTTGTATAAATACGTTTTTTATGTCTGATTGTTGTATGTATCAATTATATAGGTTATTAGATCTCATATAATCAATTTAACCCAAACATGCGCTCAAATTATTTTTTGAAGCTTTATTAAATACTATGTAGCTCAGTAGTGTAAACTTATGTTTTGTTTATGTAGTAAAATAATCAAATAAAATCAGTGGTGCTACAACCTCTATAGGTCTCGGCCTCGGATTTCTGAATCTGTTTCATGATCATTTTTAAATGTAATAGGCAAGTAGATGATGAGCCTCCTGACACACGCCGTCGACTTTTTGGGTCTAAGACATGTCGGTTTCCTCACGATGTTTTCCTTCATGTCAAGCAAATGTTAAATGCGCACATAGAAAGAAAGTCCATTGCTGCCGGGGATCGAACCTACGACCTCAGATGTGAGAGTCGCACGCTGAAGCCACTAGGCCAACACTGCTCTCGTTAAAGAAACCACAGTCCTCTGATTTTATTATAGTGCCTGTATTTTGATCACCTACTAAATAAAAATATTGAATCACACGAAAAAAATGTGATCGAACCATTATCATGACACATGAATTAATTATTTTCCTCGTTACGACTCAAATTTATTCATAATTCACGTATCGTATGTCTGACGTCCAAAAAAATAAAATAAAATTAGTGAAACGAACAAGACACTTCAGTTTTAATGGACTTCCCTCATTCGGGGCTCAGAAAGTTCCTAATTAATTCTTATGAGATATTGAGGAAGCCTGTAATGTGCCAATCAGTATTAACGTTTTACCAAGCTCAAGTAAGCTTGCGTTTATCCGACGGGCCCATAGATGGCGTTGATCGAAGTTGTAACTCGCAGTTCCTATTGCGTTAAGCATAGACAAGAAGCAAACAGAACATCTACATACAGGCCATATATACTACCAAAATTAAGATCGTCATTTATTATTCTCATTATTATAACTTTATTATAAAAAAAATATGAATTTGTTTAATACATCTAAATAAAAGTATGAGTGAAGGAATAATGTAGACACTACAAGCCACCGACATCACGTGATACTTCGTAGATTTTGTGTGAAATGGTGGCTGGCAAAGTAGCGATGAGTGACGTAAAAAGACGTTACTTTAAATTTCTTTCAATATTTTTCGAGAAAAGTATTATGTACCGTGTGTAATTACATTTGTGTAGTAGTTTTCCAAATGCTTGATTTATTCTGTACAAAAGGGGACTTTAGCAAACCGTAGCTTTTTTTTTATGACAATTCACACCAATTGACCTAGTCCCATGCTAAGCTGGTGAAAGGTTGTGTTATGGGTACTAGGCAACGGATATACATACATATTATAGATAGATAGACATATAAATACATATTTAAACACCCAAGACCTAAGCACAACACCAAATGCTCATCACATCGATGTTTGTCTCAGTCGGGGATCGCACCCGGGACCCATGGATTCGCAGTCAGGGGTACTAACCACTCGACCAATGAGCCGTCAAGCTTAGTGTCCTCATAACTCTGTATAGCTTTAATACAATTGTATCAAATCAGGCTGTAATCATCCCATACCTAATTGGAACTTCTGAGACATCACCTAGGCAGGTCTTGTAATACCTCATCCATTATTTAAACGACGAAATAGTTGGTGCTGTAACTAAAACATCAACCTCTAAAACTTTCATCATAACGTCTAACTGCGGTTTCGTGTTTCACAAAGTTTTATTCCTTCATTAGCCTTCAAAACTTACTAATGTATGTTTGCTGTGATACATCTTGCTCTATTTTCCCCAATCACTATTCGAATTAAAGGAAAATGTTTACAAAATCAATTGCATCTTGGTTCCAACAAATCGTTAAGTCGTTTACGACTATAGGGTTATTATAATCTGTTACTAACATCTCTCCGTTAGTACGGGTTGCCTGGCTAGCTATCGCTAAAGCCGTAAAAATATTTTTGAAGCCTAACTATTGCCTCCACATTATCTTGGAAACAGAAAAGGCGTAATGGCAAAAGATATATTATTTAATTTTTACTTAAATTTCTATATATTTAACTACAGTTTTAATGTGTAAATTCATGCCAATTATTACCAAAAAACTATAAGTTTTTAAAGTAATCTGTTTAGTATGGAAGCGCATGACTTTGTACAATTGAAATAATGCTCACGTTTCAAATTAAGATTATAATTTTAATAAGCCTCAACAAAGTTTATTATTAAGCCTTCATTTAAACCTAAGTTTAGGCAGTAACTCATTTCCCTAGAGTGTAAGTAGACTTACTAAAGATCTTTCGAGATAATCATAATCGTAAATACGTGTTCTGAAAACTTTACGCGCTACGCTGTCAATCAAAGTTTGCTTAGAAGTTTAAATGGTTCGGTTTGATTTATTGAATTATAATAGAAGTTATAATGCAATTGAAGCAAACTTTATTAGTTAGATAAAATAAATTGTAAAAACACAACGAGAAAAATACTAACCCGTCTTCCCTTATTACCTCGCAGAGTAAATCTTAAACGTTTAAGAAACAATTAACAATATTGTATCGATAAACCCATTTATTATTGTTACCTTTACATGTTTTGCATAAGAAAAACGAGAAAAGAAAAAAGAAGAAAATAAAAAACTTTATTACCAATTCAAGTCAAACTCAACTCAAAATATCTTTATTCATGTAGGTAAACAAGTACACTTATGAATTGTCAGAAAGAAGTTAAATTCATTGTAAATTTACATTTATTACCAGTTCGCAAGTCAAGGGCGTAGAGCGGGTAAGAAGAGCTGGCAAGAAAATTTCCGCCACTCTTTTTAATCGCCAAGTATTTTCATACAAATTGTTTATACATCATGTGTACACAATATACATAATATTCAGGTAAAGTAAAGTGCACTGGCCCCCACACTAGGATTCCCTGTGTTGTGGGCAGCCAGTCTCTTCCTTTTGACATGTTAACTATACTTTTCTTTATGATTTCTACATCACAAATTTACTATTAAAATATTTTTGCACAATAAGAATATTTTGTATATCAGCATAGGACAGGTTGACAAGATATTGTTTGAGATTTTTAGTAAGTGTATGTAATGTGAGTTTTGAAATGTTAGTGATATTTTTTTTTAGGGAAGTGGTTAAAGATGAAAGGGCCTCGGAAGGAGAAAAGGCGTTGGGCGAAGAAAGTGCGTTTTTTGGGTTGGTTATATAGGCTTGCGTTGTGTTTGATGTGGTGTGGCGGGTGTTTGTTTCCAAATTTGTTATGTTTTTTAGTTTACGTTCTGTATTCATTTTTATGTTTGTATTTTTTACGTCTGGGTTGTCGGCAAGAAAATGCTTTCAGCAATAAGACCGACAATTTATACTTTGTCATATTACATTTTTCCTCCTATTTTGTGTTACTGTAATGTAAATAAAGTGTTTTTATTTATGTATATGTGTGTATGGGTTTGAAGAGAGCCAGCGATATCTTGTTTATAATAAAAGTGTTAAATAAAGGTAAGTTCGTCCACAAGATCCATATATCGAAGGCTATGCTTATCCAAAAAGCCAGCCTTTGCATAACTTAATTATAAACGTTCATTTTTTTTAATAACTTAGTTATTTTAAGGTTTAGATGTAAATTATATGAAATTAAACATAAAATTTTATAAAAAAGCTGAGCCGGAATTGTGACGCCATTTTATGTGACGGCTTCGATAAAACTAAACAATACCAAAAAGTAAAACAAATAACTCAATAAAACCAAAAAGTAATAAAATGAAATGAAACTTTCTCAATCATTGACACTATGGCTGTAGAAAATTGGAAATCTTGGGTGCTCGAATCAAAACTCAATTCGACACGATAAAGGACGCCGAGCCAATTAATCTATGTGAATTAATTTGGCTCATAAAACGATTTATTTCATCGTATTTCAAATAAATTATTGTAACTCAGAGATTAGACTTCTTTATACAATTATGTATGGTCAAACATCACAAAGGAGAAACAATTGTCAAATTGTCAAAAAAGGCTAATGGTAGTTGAATTTATTAAAACAAATTCGTTAAAAAAATATATAACTGACTCTTAAATTCACTATAAGTATTAAATAACAGTATTTATTTGCTGTTTTGATTGGCCTTAAAGGAGAGGTAAAAGTGTTTATAAAAATCAGTATAAATTATAATAATTAAATAATAAGGCCACGGGCGGCCTTATCTATTTCAGACAACCTTTGAAGAAAAAATAAGCTTAGCGTAATAGTGTCATATTACATTAGATATACAATAATTTAAATATAGTTTAAAGTTAAACATTTAAATAAATTTAAAAAGAGGAACAAAACAAAAAATTAAAAAAAAGAGATCTAAAACACTTAAATCACAATTTATAAATTAGGTAATTAATATAAAAAGGGTATCAAGATCTTTTTCGGCAAAAAAAATCAAGTCTTTTGTCTATAAATAAACCTCCTTTTTTGGGGTTATAATATAAAGATAATAAGATTCATCTAGTAACCATATAAAAATAAATTTGTCATTATAATATGATGACTCTGTATAATTTGACCTACAATCTACTGATTTAAATAGAATTTAAAGAAAACACTTTTTTACCGGATTGAAGTTATGTATTATTATAAATTTACAATTTTTTTACATAATTTTTTTTAACTTCAATCCGGTAAAAAAGTGTTTTCTTTAAATGTGTAAAAGTTATGTCAATAAAAGACAATATTAAATAGAATTACCTTGACTACAGCAAACGAATAAAACATGCAGTTTAATAATATAAGTTTTAGTTATACTGTAATGCGCTACAAATCATTAGAAACGTCGATTAACAAATGTCTAAATCCATTAAAAAAGCTTTTATTAAAAGACTTGACGTTAAAGAAATCCTCCTATAAAATATAACGATGTACTGTATTATCTATATTGACAAAATAGACACAGCAAACCCCTTTGGAACCCTAAAGATCCCCGATTCACCTCTAGACTGCCCTTATTCACTTTTCATTTCAAAGCCAGGAGTCGGCTGAATGTGAATAAAACATAAGGAATTATGTTAACACGCGTCCTGCAAACGGTGCTCGCATCTTGATTAATTCATACAGCCAAACAGGACCTTAGGGTAACACCACACTGGTTAGGGAAAAATCATAGAAATATTGAATTTTGTCTAGGTTTTTGAAGGTTCTTTTGGCGCGTTAGGGAAAAATTATGAGAGTAAATTTTTAAGATGCGCGCGCTTACCGTCACAAAAAACCGACACCCTGAATATCTGTTCAAACGTCGGTAAAACAGTATGTATGGGCCGCTAGTTGGCGCTTGCTCTGTTTTACAAGTTGCATTGTCTGTCATGGCGTAGTGTTTTTCAGAAACGTGTTTATTTAAACCAAAATAATGATTTCTTGATACGAGAAAACCCGTTCCAATGTGATAAAAAACATAGTGTTTATTGTAAAATACCATGGTTAGTATATCGTTTCGATTGGAAGTGACCATTAAAATGGTCGAAGAAAATTATTACGCCAAAGAAGTATAACTTCTAACGCGTGTACATAAGTATACACACGTTTTTTTTTATGAATTAAAGATGCTTTTTGCTGCAATACCATTCTGATTCTTCCCTTTTTCCGAGTATATAGTAGAGGTTTTTCCGAGTCACGATTTAATCTCAAGACTCATATCATTAGTAAGTAACCATATTTTCAATTATATTCAGATATTCTAATTCTGAAATCTTTGAACCACAAAGTAGTTTTGGTGAGTGTAGAGAGTATTTTGACATTTTTATTTCAAGATGGTTTTAATACTATATTATATTTTTTAATACCTAATTGATACTAGAATATATACCTACCTAACCTAATTGATATATAATTATTTGGTACTAGATGAGAAAATGCCTTTACTAGTGTGTATCTGCCCTTATTACTCAAATGTACTATCAAAGGTCGCTGATTTGAATGTACGAACACCTACAAAAAAGGTTTACAATATTTTGAATCCATATTAAGTCGTGGATTTTGGGTGGGATTATATGAATAAATTTTCTAATTAACAGAATTCGATTTCCGATCTCAACATAATTATAGGGCTGTTACACCAAAAATCAATAAAAACGTAATCGAATTCGTGGGTTTTGTATACCTCAGGTAGGTCACATAATGTAAAGGTAGGTTTTATAAAAAACGCAACAGTTTTTAATACCAGCCTTGCGATTCTGTGATAAACAAGAAACTACAAACTCTCTCCTTATCAGAATGCCAAATCGTAAAATGACGGCTTTACGACTGATTTGAGCGCGACCGCCGCTGTGAAAACCGCTGTGTAAGTTCGGAAAGTGAGTTACAGAATCGCAAGGCAGTTATCAGAACAATGTTGTTCATTTAAGACTATGAGATAATTCAGTGTTTGTTTCCCTCGACTTTGTCCAAATAGTATGCGGAGTTTTGATTTATAAACAGAATTTTTACTGGAATTGATGCCAGGCTTTTATTAACAATGGGCGTGAATGAGGTCCGGAATGCTATATCCGTTTTATTGATATTTTTTAGGCAAATATTTCATTAGCTTTTTGTGCTCGATGTCTCCTTTGTGCTAAAAAGTGTTAATAGCGCCCATACAAAGGAAAGTCTATTTGTGTTCAGCCAGTGTAAGAACCTGCGATCTCACATTTGAATATTTCAATTAAAATTCTTTCGAATTGCACGCTAAGCCAAACTAACACTACTCCCTAGGCGTGTGACCTTTAATAAATTGGAATAATAACATCAAATTAAAACCTTTTGATCTTAGTTCGCGTGTTTTGAATTGGGTTCACGTCACGCACTTCCTAATTTGACCAAAATTAACGCTTAGTGACAAATGGGCATAAACTATGTAGTAGATTGTAGATCTATTTCAAATATAACATGAGGTCACCCATGTCAAATGCGTGTATGGAAAACGTAGTATTACTTTATAGGGTGAGGTGGATTTTTAAAATTAATCATTAGCTTCATCAGGTGTCACTTTATTACGTGAAGGCTCATTGGTCTAGTGGTTAGTACCCCTGACTGCGAATCCATGGGTCCCGGGTTCGATCCCCGGCTGAGACAAGACATCGATGTGATGAGCATTTGGTGTTGTGCTTAGGTCTTGGGTGTTTAAATATGTATTTATATTTCTATCTATCTATAATATGTATGTATATCCGTTGCCTAGTACCCATAACACAAGCTTCACCAGCTTAGCATGGGACTAGGTCAATTGGTGTGAATTGTCCAACATAAGAAGAAAAAAATACTAGTTGGCTGTTAACAACTTGAATTGGTTATATTGCACTAGTCTAGACCGCGGATGTGATGCCGGTCCACTTACGTACGTTCCACAACCACTTCTTCCTTCTACCAGTCTTTTGCCTGGAATTTCGCTCATCAATATAAACTGCAACAAGTCCTATCGATGATGACACAAAATGTATCTGAGATATGCGAGTTTCCGTATTTTAACAGTCTAGATAAACTTTCGTGTCTCCCCTATTCGTTAAAGGACTCTTTCATTCGTCACTCTTTGGATCCAGCTGATCTACGCAGCAGAGAAGACGACGGTAACACCACATCTCAAAAGCTTTGAGGCGCCTTCTTGTGTCTTCTTAAACAGTCCATGCCTGACAGCCGTATTGTGCGACTGGCAAGATGTAACGTAACAGTGTAAAAGTCAAACCCTTAATTTTATACTTACATAAATACATTGACTGTATAATGTAAATTAATAAACAACATCTTTTAAATTCAAGGTTTAAACCAGAAGAACCTTTAGAAGCCATAGGTCGGGACGAGACTCAAAACTTTTAATGTCACCAGCCACGGTTAGGATGATTGTTATTTCTCATAGACAGACGTCGCCATATGGAAACGAAGAATCAATGATACATGCGCTGAAATATTTTTGACAATTGCGACTACTATTGCTTAGAGCGAGCCTTATCGCTAAACAATCTCTTCCAATAAATTTAAGTTTAGCGTATATGAATTTAACACCACAGGAAATTAGCCATTTATTTCATAGTCTTTATAAGCCTATAAAACTGCTACAGCCTTAAAAAAAAATATGAACCTTGACCCGGGAAATAAAGATAAAAACCTGGCATATTAAAGGAAAAACGCTTTTCGGATTAACGAAGTTTTGAATTAATTGGCAATGGATAAGGATCAAATGTCGACGTCACACGTCTCAAGTCAGAAGTTTCTTTGGCAAGCTCGGATTATTTGAGTGGGGAAACAAAACATTTGGGAGATTTTGTTAAACTCGAACGCTTTTACCTTTTGTTAGGGGTTAATAAGTTTAATTTGTGATAAATATATGTAGATAATCTGTGTATTGAACTTATGATATCACTCTATGTACACCATTATAAAGCAACTGTTTGGTCGACGTCTCCTTAAGTAAAAGCTTCTATTGAATTAAAGAAGAACAACGTTATGCCACGGATGGCTATAGTTGTTAAGAGATGTCTTACAGATAACCTAAATGAAATAAATGTATTATGTATTATTATTGATGCTGTTTTTTTCATGTAAGTAAATTCATAGGATAAAATCACGATTCATGACACTTCACTAATCACCATGATTGTTTTATTAAAACATTTAATTCTCGTGCATTTAATGCGTCATTGCTTTTTTATGTAATAGGAGGCAAACGGGCAGGAGGCTACCTGATGTTAAGTGATACCGCATGGACACTCACATTCCCAGAAGGCTCGCAAGTGCGTTGCCGGCCTTTTAGGAATTGGTACGCTCTTTAAGCAATACGTTTCATTTAACACACAGTTTAATATAATATCAGGTCTGATAATGACTTCGATGACCATGTTAACGCCGTTATTGACATGTTTATGGTTTTCATACTCGATAGTATAGGAGCAGTGTTGGCCTAGTGGGTCCAAGGGTCAACTCTCATCCCTGAGGGTTCGAACTTCGGCTGTACACCAATGTCTGTGCGCATTTAGATCAAAACACCTAGAGGAAACCGGCATGCCTTAGATCCATAAAGTCGACGGCGTGTGCCAGGCACAGAAGGCGGATCACCTACGCCTATTAGAAATTATGATCGAAACAGATACCCATATCTGGCCCCCCGTACCTAAAAGGATGTAGCGAAACTGGTTGTTGTTGTTATACTCAGTAATATAGTGACTGTACAGTTTCCTTAACGATGTATTTATTTGAACAGATTTTAAAGATGATATACATAAAAACAATACAAACATCTCACATTTCGAAAGGCGCAACGTAATATTTTAAAGGCGTTTTATAAAAATAACCACTATTATACGTTTACACAAACTACTGATTGCTTCAATTAAATACATCGATTGCTACGGGTATATAGGACCCATGGAATCCCGTGTAAAATTGAGGTCTTACTTTGCACGTGCTTGGAAAGCGAAATCGTCGGTCGTTATATAGAGCCCCATCCTTTAGTGACAAATCGCTACGATTGCTTTAATTTGTTACTAATTTTAGACCCATAAGTTACAATGCATGAGCTAACAGTATTGAATATATCAGAATAAGTCGTCACTGTCGCTGATAATTCATATACAAGTATTTTCGAACTATAAAATTTTATTTGAATTTAGGATATTGAATGCGCTGACATGAGACATGAGATATAAATTAATAAAAATAAAAATTCGAAACTATAGTGGTTTAATTTTAGTGGAAAGAAACTGGTAACAGAGATCATTTCGGACAGACCGAGTTTATTTTTATTATTATTTAAAAACAAAATTAACTACTTGACTTAATTACTTTTAAAATTCAAACAAGGCATGATAATTGGTTTTGTAATTTAGTGTTAGGTACAAAGGTAGTGTAAGTAATAATAGTACTTCACTTCCAACTATACAAGGCAGAGAAAAAATATTCATTTAGGAAACGTATTAGTATAATAAATGGTCCTTTATATTAATTACTAAACACCTTAGTAATATTTAGTACACAAATAATAAAACCAACAAAAAGACTGATCCAATTATATTTTTCGATTCCAGTAATCCCCAAACAACGACAATACTACTTAGTAATTACAATCATGATCGAGTCTTCGGAAGGGAAGACTTATATTAATATTAATAAGAGTGCGTAGACATAATGCTATCATAAAATGGTCTGCGGAATAGAGCCTTCTACGTGCTTTGGGCTGTAAAAGGCTGGATAGGAGTCTGATAATATAATCTATATATGTACAAGTTGAAGAACCTCCATGGTTGGACGATCGTTATTTCAACTGAAGATCTTGAATCCCAGTGGAGCAATAAATGTTTTGGAGTGGAATACACGGCGAATCACTTGCTTACAAAGAATAGTCAATAGACGCAAAATTATCTATATTATTCATTGACAGCTAAACAGACTATATATATTATAAAGAAATTTTTATGTAGAAATTTCGCTGATTATATTTCTTGAAGGCAAATAAATATTTTTATTTACTCTTCCACTAATGAGTGCAATAATCGAGTAAATCATCGATTTTGTAATCGTTAAAAACCACACTACAGAAGCGAAGAAAAAGGGAAATCTTGTTATACAATAAAAAATTCAAAAATTATTTAATGCATATACATTATACAATTAGTGTTAGCTTAGCGTTAAAGTGCGTGTTCGAGTGTGTGTTATTAAGCCTGACCTTGAGGTTGAGCTCCAACTGTGTATCAGTCTCCCTTCAATGCGCGAATAACTCTTGATTGTACATGTAGAAACCGTGACAAAACAAACCGACTTACATAAAAATATTGGCAATATTTCACATTTTCACATCAATGTAACAAATGCAGCCATCTGAGTTGTAACCTCCGAGGCAATTTTGACTGAATTTTGCCAATTAGCGGAGAATGTATGCCAGTTCTATTCTATTCTACGACCAGCATTTCAAAACTGGCAGTAAATGTTTACAGAATTTAACATGTTTTTATTGACGTATAGATACATTGTTACAATTTTTAGTAATCTTACCAATGCATATAAAAACTTCTTTCCCTAAAGAGTAGTTTGTCTAAGATCGAACTAAAATTTGTTCAAGGGCATAAACTTGAAGACAGTCAAGCGAATGTGTTATCACTTAACATCTGACGTTATTCCCATCTCGAGTACCTTTTCAATCTCAAAGTTACTTATGAAGTTCGTGGTGCGGTTTTCTTGTTGTTCTAGTTAAATTAATTAGATTATTATGTTACACTTGGTAGTGTAATTAATTCCCGCATATCAGTTTTAAGTTTACATGCTCTATTATTAGGTTGTCCCAAAGGATTATTATAACGGTGTATAGTGAGGTTAAGCTTTGTTAGGATAATGTTTACTACGAAAGCTTTTCGTGTTCGTTGAGGATTTTTTATAAGTGAGAAAAGATCACCCAGCCTCATGTACATTTTTTATTTGAATGTTTATATGTACAGTATGTAATACCACGCTGATTTTGAAACTTATTCCACAAGTAGAACTGAATTTCATCATGAGTTTGTTACTGTGATAAAGGTTTTCGTGAAATTATTGTATAATTTACTGGGCAATTTACAAACAACTCCTGACGGAACTGTACAGTTGTTTAAATACTTTTTAATTGGAACAAAACTATACTTTGTAATGTATGTTTATTAATTTTCCTGGCAGGTCGAGACAATTTACTATCATATCAGCCTGATATTTACAAAATGCTGATCACCTACTTCGGCGAAGTATATGCGTAAGTGTATCAGAGGGTGCGAATTAAAATTAAAACCACTGGTACCAAATTATGAATAACGCTCTTGAAATGAACTCAGATAAATCGGAATTCCTCAAAAATTTGCTCGACATCTATTGAATTATCCATAAAACTGAGACATTAAACTCATAATTTCTAGTAGTTTACCTAACAATGTCAACAATCACTTAATGCCAGAGGTAGGTCAAATGCCAACTCGGCAAATATAGGCTAGACGGAGGCCTCATTGATCTAAGATATAGAATGAATATATATTAAAAACAGTTGTATTAAAAACGGGTAGTGAATCAGTGTGTTTTTTATGCAGAACTGAATTCAGGTTTGATTCCCTGGTACAAATATTTTAGTTACAAGATACAGAATTATATGTTGATTTTGTTACACATTTATTATAAACAAATATCAAAACTGTGATTTTTTTTAAATGCATATGGCAATAATTATCGTTATATTATAGTGTGTGTTCGAAACACACAATCAGTATGTCTAACTGTCCTTATATTAAACCCACAAAATGTTGCATGTAAATACAATTAGCTAAAGCAAGTACCCTTTAGAAAAGCGTGTAATTACCTAATACAATTTAATTATATGTTTCAATTACATTATTAAAATTGGTTGACCATCAAAAAACTAAGGCACGCAAAACGCCAGGACAGAGGGTAATTTCAAATTAAAAATTAATACGTAAAAGTGTTTTAATTTATATTCAAGAAAATAATAAATAAATAAATAATGTACTTATTCTTAAAAGGTCAGCAACGTACTCGGGCGGCGGTATCACTTGACAACATGTGAGCCTCCTGCCTATTTGTTCTATTAAAGAAAAGAACTTTAAGTTTTAACCATTGTTTTCTAATAAAATCAATCAAAACACGATTAATCATGGCATGACTGCTCCAGGGAGTTTATGAAACTATTGCTTTTTATTGCATAAACAAACTATTTCATAATATCGTCAAAGTCAGGTCGAGTTACATAAAAATTACAGTCTAATGTAATATATGCTGTTATTTTTAGTATTATTTTAACATTTAATTAACTGGATATAAAAACGAAATTGCACTTGTATTTCCTGTTGCGTTTTAAGGGATTTAATTGTTTCAACTATAAAGATTGCGTTGTAAATACTAATTTCAGTTTATAAACTTTTTTAATCAAGAGCTGTACAATTATACCCGACACGTAACCTAAACAATAAAAGTGAAACTGTGTATTCAAAATTAATAGCCGTATGTAGGTAGATCGGGGAGATACATTGTATCTCTATCATTGATAAATTTGTGAGACACTATGCTATTTCCTCACGATTTTTACTCCCCAGTACGAGCAAGTAATAATTCTCATGGAAGAATAATCTAATGTCTTTTAACAATACACTGCTCGAAGAGCCGGGTGTGATCTGGAGCTCGAGACTGGCATAAGCGTCCCGGGCTGGCCTATCTGACATGTTGCTCGAGCACAGATCGCAACTAGAAAAATTCTGCCACAGAATTATCAATTATGTCAGCAAGATGAAGAGTCTAATAATAATAATAATAGTAATGTAATACAAATAATAATCATGTAACATGTAATAATAATAGTTACTCGGGTCTCGCCGGCCACTCATGATGGTATTTCCGGAGCAGTCGTCGCCCGGAGCTGGCAACTGCTTAAGTAAGTAAAGTGGAGAGGGAGAAGGAAAGACACTCTCTGCTGTTTCTCTTCTCGGCCACAGATCTCGTGGTAGGTTATAAGGTCATGTATATTTAAAAACAAAACACTGCTTTAAAAAAAATAAAGCTTAAAAAACTTAAAAGACTTAAACACCATATTTGGTATCCAACGTCACTTAAACTTCATTGATTAGAACTTAACGAAAGAAAATACAAATGAGTCAGCATAAAAAATGTAATCCTTGTTTTTAAAATCGCATTTGTGTGCGATAATGATCTATTAAAGGTCATAACAATGTATCAATCTTTGAATAGTTAAAAGTTGAAAACAAAACCATTTTATAAATACCATGAAAATACATTCTGCTACTGAAACGACCACAACCGCAATGGAAATGTTTCAAACAACGAATATGGCTCGCAGGGCTGTCCAAAACTGATAATACACTTTGACATAATCTAACTTTAGAGACTGTTCTAAACATTTAAAAAAAATTTCTATCGCTTAGAAAAAATTTGGCTAAAATACAGAAAAATATCGTCATTCAATCATCGTTTGAAATTTTTACTTACACATTAAATTATACATATTTTGCAATTTGATAGAATTATATAATTAGACAGATTCATTTGAATAAAGAACGTTACGATAAAACTAACATTGGTAGATCTTTAACTTAAATTTTGTCTTATTTATAAAATCTCTAGTAAGGCATAATAGATTCTTTCTAAACTAATTCTAATAAAAAAATTAAAAAAATACGTATGCAACTGTAATTTTATTAAAAATAAAAATAACTCAGATTCTATGTCTCTATACCAAAATTAATCCATTTTAGATCTTATTATACCGCTAGTATATAAAGGTGTATGGAATAAGTTATTTAGTAACAATAAAATATGCAAGAATATGGACAAAGCTAAGGTGAACACATATCGTGCGCATATTCTGCCACACACGATGGCGCGCAAACGCCCAGTACAATATATCAAAGCCAAGCTAAACCAGCCAATATTATATACACACATAACTATACATACGGGTCATGCAAATAACAATTGAATAGAAACACAAAAGCAACACTAAGTCGCTTAAAGAACTAGACGGAAGATCTTTTAATTCTTTTGGAATTTACTGTAGACTAATTGCCATATAAAAGCTGTTTTCCGAAACAGCCAGATTGATTTTGGCACAGCAAATCTCCCATTACTTCAACTTCTACATTCGACAAAAAAGTATGCTGTGACGAATAAGGATACCTAAAATATAAAACAGGAAGGATAAAATTTGGCCTTAAATAAAAGACGCAACTACAAGACAGTTGCTCCAAAATTGCTCAATACATTTCTTTTGAGCCTAAATACCCTATTTACTTCGACGAACCCAAATTATAATCCAATCTAAGAGATGAAACATAGAGAAGAGCTAATACGTAGCATGGAACAGTCCCTTAGTCGCTTTAACACAAAACGTCATTTTGTTCTGTATTTTATTCGAAGTATAAAATTGTATAGTTGTATTTATAATACAATATAACAATAATTTAAATAAATGTAATTGTGTAATCTTATGTCTTCTGTTTCTTGCCTTTTTTTTGACGGGGGCGAGGGGGCTCATTGGTGTTGTCGCCGCCCATGGACACTCTCAATGCCAGAGGGCTTGGGGGTGCATTGCCGGGCTCTTTTTTGAAGGACCCTAAGTCGAATTACGTCAGTGCCTAGTGCCTACTACAAATATTTATTGCTTTTTTTTAATAAGTGTAATATACAATTTGTGTACAAGCTAGCCTAGCGTATTGTATTTCTAGTAAGTATATTTTCTCATGTAAGTGAATTTTGAAAATATTCTTAATCTCATCTTATTTTAGAAATGAATATCTTACATATTTATTGGAATTTCTATTTTTATAAAGCTATGTATCAGCCCTGGATTACAGTCTCATCGTAAGTACTTTTAGACATAAACCGGTGTGTTTATTTTAAATTAACCAATAAAAAAGTTACAAGCAATATAAGCGACGTTAACTGACAGAAATATCGAATTTTTATGTAGGTCGCGGTGAAGCGAAATTTATTAAAATATTTTTTGAAATCTTTACAAAAATATGCAGATTAAATTGTAATAAAATGTTAGTTCTCGTTAATAATATCCTGTGACTATTAATAAATTTTTAAGCAAGGAAACACCTACTTCTTATATGCCATCTCCTTGCGAAAGTTGGTGATTATCATGGCTAGTTTAATTTTCGATGCCGCGCTTCTACACAATGACTTGGTGCTTTGACACAACCATTGTCTTAAGCTTTTCAACCACGACGTGCGTCTGCGGCCAGGTCTCCTTCTATCTGCCACTTTGCCTTGAATTATTAGTTGAAGGAGGTCGTATTTTTTGGTGTAACGTAAAACGTGTCGGAAATACTAAAGTTTTTTTTTTTAACCGTCATAAGAACTTCTTTGTTCTTCTGCATTCTGTCCAGCACGGTTGTATTTCGTATGCGGTCTGTCCAAGATATTTTAAGCAAACGTCAATAAACCCAGACCTCAGTTATTTGGACATAGTATCTGTCAGCGTCAAAGATTTTATGCCTTAGAGCCACAGAGAAGACGTAACATCGCGCAATGCGATTTCTAAGCTGTAAATTTAGGCGCTTGTCTCAAAGTACTCATTTTAGTTTTGAAAAGGCGTTCCGTGCTTGTTCAATTCTGCAGCGGATTTCGATGCTATGGTCACCCTTTTCATTAATTTAATCCAAGGAAACACCTGGAGCGGAAAATCTGTTTCCATCGGTTTATTTTCAGCGTGTCTATTATAACAGTGTATAGTTTTGAAGACGATGAGGACGGGCTAAACTAAAACTTACTACACGGTGCAAAAAATTGTCTATCGGTAATTTGAGTAAGTGCCTTATAGTGAAGGTTTAGAACAGGTTCTTAGGTTCGTTTTCCGAAGTAATAAGTAGTATCTGTTGATAGCCCCATAAGCTTACGATTATTATGTCAATATTTAAATTTCGTAGATCGCAATTTCAAATTTGCGACATCGGCGTTAGGAATATTGAAAGGTAGATTGGCTCTGTCGTTAGATGACATCATTAGAGTTCTTTCTAATATCAATGCTAGTTTATTATTAACTAATTATTGAATCAATTATTATAATCGGTATTAGTTCTACAGAGTAGCCCTAAAGAGTTGGTCATCGTTTTTGACGTGAAATAACGATACATAAACGTAAATTCGTGTTTGTTCTATGCCACCATGTCTGCCTTGCGATTCTGTAACTCACTTTTCGACGAAACAATAAACTACAAGCTCCCTCCTTATCAGAATGTCAAATCGTAAAATGACTGCTTTACGACTGATTTGAGCGCAACTGCCGCTGTGAAAACCGCTGTGTGAGTTACAGAATCGCAAGGCTGATATTGGATTGTTACGCGACTTTAAAGTCGTTTTCATATAGAACGTCAAGGTTCTATTACAGTATTCATACAACAAACATTTTATACTTTTATGTCTTACGTGCACAAAGGGATAGGGACAGTATAGATTTGTATTAAGAGATAGAAAAATGACTTTCAATAACAGGACACGCGCTAGTAACGCTATTACGCCCACGATACAAAATAAACTAGTGGCGCTATAACCTTTTTAGGTCTGGGCCTCAGATTTCTGTATCTGTTTCATATGATCATTTGTAAATCTAATAGGCAAGTAGGTGATCAGCCTCCTGTGCTCTTTGGGTCTAAGGACTAAGGCAAGCCGGTTTCCTCACGATGTTTTCCTTAACCGTTCCAACGAATATAAAATGCGCACATGGACAGAAATTCCATTAGTGCACAGCCGAGGATCGAACCTACGACCTCAAGGATCAGAGTTGCACGCTGAAGCCATCGTAGACCAAATGCTTTGTCCAAATAGTTTTTTATTATTTTTATTAGAAACAAAGCAAAACATATGTTTAATAAATAATATATTTGTATAAATTGTGCACCCATATGTATTAACATATTCTGAATTAAAATACCGAGAATTTGTAATTTCAACGTATCGCATAAATTTGCCATATTAATAAAAAACATCAAAATCCTAAATACTGTGGCAGAGAATAAAGTGTCCCATTTTCCATAATATTCCAGAATCTTCGAAGAGACAACCCTACTCCATTTTTAATTTTAATCAATTGAAAGTCCGGTACATTATAAGCAATTTCATTGCGAAGGACCCTCGGGTCGGTCTAATCGCTATTATAGTTTGAATCGAACGATTTAACTGAAATATGGGGATATTGAGGATTTAATTGCTTGTAATATCTCAATTATTATAGCAATTAATTAGACGCTTTATGTAGGGTGCTTGCTTTTAAGTTCTTGGATTATGCAAAATATTCATTATTTATGTTTATAAAAAATCAATGCAGTGTCGACCTAGTGGCTTTAAAGTGCGAATTTCATCCCTGAGGTCCTAGGTTTGAGCCCGAGCTGGGCACCAATGAACTTTATTTCTATGTCCGCGTTTTTATTGCATTTAACATTAACTTGAACGGTGAAGGAAAATATCGTGAGGAAACTTGGCTTACCTTAGACCCAAAAAGTCGACGGCGTGTGTCAGGCACAGAAGGCTGATCACCTACTAGCCTATTAGGTTGACAAATGATCATGAAATAGTATAGAATCGTTGTGCGCCTTTGTTTTATTTTTTTATTATTTTTTAAAAATTTTTTAAGAAATCTAGAAAATCACGCTTTTGTAATCAACATTATTAAAATAATCAAATTTCTATGTAATTCCTAAACCAAGCCATTTCTTTAACATTTAATATTTACACAAGCATTTTTGACTGAAAATTCAAATTTCGAATCAAAATTAAAATCCTAAACTGTTCAACATAATTCAAAGGAAACCTAAGCCTTACAGCAGAATACAAAATAAATATACAAAGTAATCACTTTAGAGTTCTTGCATAAATTTGACGTAAATTAAATGAAGATAAGCCGGGTGAACGGACTAGGTGTCTCAGAGACAATCCAGTGGACTCAGACAAATGAAACCTAGGCCGCCCCCTTGAGCACAGTTTAGTTGGTAGTGATGTGACTAAATATCGATAAAAACGTACCATTTTAATATAAACATTTAAATAGTGCTCTTTTTTATCGAGAATATTAATTTTGTTTACCTATTCCTAGTAAACCTGTTTGGATTATTAACGTTATTTAAAAGGGCATTTGCGCTAGTGCTCACAAGACCACCAGTATGTGTTGACGCCTCTTCTACATAAATAAATCAAAATTTTTACGCAAAAGAATCTTAAAAATTTAATTTAAATCTAACCAAAAAATTCGTGTAAGAGCTCCAATTAGTTAATAAATGTGTGTGCACTTTGTCTAGATTGCATATGTTCCTAATATTAGCCAAGAAACAAATTTCCGATGCACAATTACGCGATCATTAGGACATGAAGCCTTTTTAGATTGGTGCTTTAATCACTAAATAAAAAAAGGTACCTTAAGTTGTATATTTCAGATTACTTTTATTGTAAAACCGGTAATCATCCTTTTTATAACTAATCATCTCAGACTTCACGTCAATTTAAATGTAAATAATAGTACTTTAATGACAATTATTGTGAAGTACAATTATAGCTGCAATCTGTAGTCTCCAGACTTCTATTTATGCAAACAGTGTTAACATAGACTCGCCATTAAAACTTTTCAACGGCTTGCAATTAGTAGCTACGAATTAATAATGAAGCTTAAAAACTGTTTGAGGAAATGTAGCAAATAGTCTTAAGCAAGAATACTCTTATGAAACAGAGATTTGGGTTAAGGTCTTAGTTACAATGTGATGTCATTAACGCAATTTAAAGTATAATTTTAATACAGCTTTAGTAAATGTAGCAACGCCAACAATCTTCGGCTACAAGTCAGTAGGAGGCCGTTCAAGGTAATAATTACGTAATCGTAAGCAGATTTACTGCAATTTATCCCCCCCCCCCCTTCTCTTGTCAGCAAAAGTAAGCAAAGCTCTCAAAAATAATAGTACATAAACGTATTTTTTTTTGTAGGAATCCTCGAAAATACATTTCATGTTGAAGAGTAGACAATGTGTAGGTAATATGTGTAAAAAAGTAAAAAACTACTGTTGACGTAAGAACCAAATAAAAAATCAAAGACCCCCCCCACCCCATAGTACTTACGTAATACTCGTACTTGAACGGATGACGTTTCCTAAGACGATAAAAACGTTATTCCGACGTAAGGATATATGTATGCCACTTCTAGAGTACTGGGGCCTTCGGGCCAGACAGTGGTTAGACTGGTCGAGGATCCTCCATTTAGGTCGGAGGAAGAGCAGCACCTTCCTTCTTCCACATAAATAATAATATACGGAGAGTGATATGAAATTGTGCAAATTATTGCAAGGGCTATGTTCATGTTAATCTACTCCGCGTACGAAGATGATATGGTGCTTATACATTCGGCAACCCTCATTCTCTGATAGCACGGTCCATAATGATCGGAGTATAACAATATCAGCGTAGGACCAACAAAACCAGGCACCGCCAGTTTCCTAACTCAAAAATTTGTAAAATCATAATAGCATTATTTCTTTGAAACCGAGATCTGCACATAAAAATGCTAGCACCGGTTATGACCAGATTATATCTGGAAAGACATTTTGATAGATATTGTATTTGTAAGACAGGGATTTTTCATTAAATAATGTATTTTGTAGTTTACATTTCTCTTAAGTATGATTAATCTAAAGCTCATGAGAGATGTTTTTATTCATACATTCAAATGCATTAACAAACATCCCAGCACTATTGAGCACAATGCACTGAGGCGTACCGTACACAACTTCATATAAGTAAGGGTATATTAGGTAAGTCTCATTTTGTTACGAAGTTTTATATCGAATAACTAAGTTGTCTCAATTTATGGGAATGTATTTTCTTTTAGCTGTTTTGTTTTGGTTTATACGTAGATTATGGAGGGCTGGTATAAAATAGGCGCCAGGTATCTAATAACTGTTAACTTTTTTTTTTAAATGCGCGATTTGAATATATATTTCATAAATAGGAACGTTTCTATATACATATAACAACAACTAATTAATTGTTCTCCTTTCGTTTGTTTTTTTTTAACAAAACAATAATTGCCCAGACGTTTTACAAATCAATAATTAATCAATTATAGATAGTCATTACATACATTTTTAGGCCACTGGATCGAACATACTTTTCCTATAAAAAATTAAGTCTTTCTTATGGTTATATCATTGGAAATGTTAAAAAAAAGTAAAACAAAAAGCTTCATCAACGAATTATTATTCGCTTAAATATAATAAATTCGTATACATTAGACTTTTCATTAAAACACGTTCTTTCAGAGCGTAATCGGTCATTAATTTTCTCCAAAATATCAATTTTCATTGTTCGAAAAGATTTGTGTAATTAAATAATACAATAGAGCAATTTGAATATTTCTTTTGATTCTTATAATATTGATTATATTCTATTTTATTGTTATATATGTTTACTAATAGCCCCTAACGGTGTATGGGATAGATGCATTTCTGCTTCTGCTTTGTTAATTCTTAGTAATCAAAACAATGATTACTTCACCTAGGTCCCAAATTGATATTGTTTTTATTTAAGTGTAGTTTCAACTATCGGTACAATGAATTCCTTTATTTAATTGTCTCTATTTATTCATATTCTATGAATTACATTATCTTTTAATTTCTGCTTCTGCTTTGTTAATTCTTAGTAATCAAAACAATGATTACTTCACCTAGGTCCCAAATTGATATTGTTTTTATTTAAGTGTAGTTTCAACTATCGGTACAATGAATTCCTTTATTTAATTGTCTCTATTTATTCATATTCTATGAATTACATTATCTTTTAAATTACGTGAACGTTTTGTTAACCGAGAGGGGAAATCTGAAGCACATTGCAAACATACGGAGCTTACATTCGGTCTGCAAGTACTTTCAAGATGCTTTCTTAACGAGGATTTGATAGACTACACAGACTACTGAAATAGAAGATTTCTGTTATCGATGCTTGAAGATATGTAGCGTAGATTTGTATTGTGTTCCTAAAAATATAAAGATGGTATTTATCATTGTGTATATTCAGAAAAAGCTACAACTCGTGGTCTTGACTTCAGACTTTTTTTATAATAGGCAAGTAGGTGATCAGCCTTCTGGGCCTGACATGGTTTGCTAACGATATTTTCCTTCACCTTACGAACGAGTGTTGCGCACATAATTAGAAAGTTTATTGGTACACGGCTGGGGTTTGAACTTACGACCTCTGGAATGAGAGCTAGGTGAACGCTTCTCAGAATATTAGAAATTATTTAAAAATATATTTAACTTACACACTATTATCAACAAATATAATAATATATGTGTCTGTTTCAGGTAAAATTTGTTATCAAAACACAGATAAAGTATTCATTAATATGACGAATTGATAGTAACATATACTTATTTTAAATTTATAATAAAATTTTGGCAATTGTATATGTCTGAATATTGGACAATACATTCCAAAGTCTAGACTCTTTTATTTATAAGCAAATCTCGATCAAAAATCGGTCCACAAATATAAATGTTTTGCGGGCAGATACAGAAACATTCACGTCAAATTGCTCCTCGCATTTTCAAACCAAAAAGTTAAATACCAATCAGTTCTTACTCAAATACCAAGTACTAGATGCACTATTACATAATTTCATCGATTTATTTCAAAGTCTTTCATTTAACATCGTTAAAACTTTTAATAGCCAATAACGAACGGAAGTGGCTAATTCAAATGATTTATTAAAACTTAATTTCAAACCAACTTGGCTCGAATAATTTAAATGCGATAGTGAGAATTCTCCTTTGTAATGTTTAGGTAATAACATTACATTATAATAATGTTGAATATTATGCATTTTTTATTTCATTGCTTTTTTAATTGTGGCGCGCATGAGTTCGCTTCACGGAAGAAAAACAGTTCAGCGCAGAAAGGAACAAAAAGTACCTAGAAGTATTCTAAAAGTTACCAGGCTGATAAAATCGTCAATTCCAATGTATATTTTAAGTAAATATGTATAGATGTTATTTCATTATGATACTAATTTTTAGGGACTTGAAATAAAGTATGTGCTAAGTGTATAACTGAATCATACTTTTGAAATAATGACTAAATGGCTACAGTCAATAACAGCTATTTAACGCAGCATCCCAATATAGAAGTGACTCATAGAGGTGGCTGTTAATAAGTACCTTTAAATTCTAATTTTTATAAATGTATGAATACTTTTTAACCTGCAGAATACCATATGTTTTTTGCGTCATCGCCAACTTGAATGTTATAACAAAAACAAATTGTAATTCACTCGTGAAACCAAAATAACACATTGCTTTGACACTTGCCACGTCAAAGGGTGGCCGAGGTCGGGTTAGTGGCTGAACTCGTCATTTTAAAACTTCAAAAATGTTGCAAATATGAATGCATATTTCATACTATTTCTAAACAAAAATACTTTAGAACATGTACAACATTGTACTGTTAAATTAAATATTCACCTAAAATTCTACATCGTAGCTCTTTTTTTTTATAGAACAGGGGGCAAAGGGGCAGGAGGCTCACCTGATGTTAAGTGATACCGCCGCCCATGGACACTCTCAATGCCAGAGGGCTCGCGAGTGCGTTGCCGGCCTTTCAGGAATTGGTACGCTCTTTTCTTGAAGGACCCTAAGTCGAATTGGTTCGGAAATACTTCAATGGGCAGCTGGTTCCACAAAGTGGTGGTGCGCGGCAAAAACTGCCTTGAAAAACGCTCAGTTGTGGAACGGCGGACGTCGAGGTGATACGGGTGGAATTTCGTACTCTGCCTCGACGTCCGATGACGAAACTCAGCTGCAGGTATTAATCCGAACAACTCCTCTGAACACTCTCCATGGTAAATGCGGTAGAAGATGCAGAAAAACACCAAAGGATCAAGCCGCTCGGAGAGGGATTGGTCGTCGACGATTCGAACCGCTCTGCGTTGAATACGGCTCATACAGCTCATAGCTCATCTCTTAGTTTGCTTTGCAACACTGTTTAATATCTGGAGTGTTCTAAGTTTGAGTTTTGGGAATAGAAAACTTTTTACTTATAACACACACACCTACTTGTATTATGATTCAGTAAAAGAACAGGCGCTGATAGATACTACCGGTGACCCCAGAGATGGTGCTTCCTGGCTCAACGAATTAGTATCGCAATACAACGAGGAAATGCTGCCAGCGTTAAAAGTACACTGCCACAGGGACCAAACTTTTTAAATTTGTTTTAATTTTCTTTGTAATAATTTTTATTATTACTTTGTAGGTTAAGAAAATTGTAAATACAAATTATACGAATGAAGCATTATTAAATGATATAATTCAGTAAAACAACCCACAAATCGACCTTTAAATCGCCAATCCAATTTTATCCTTAAATCAAACCGGCAATATTGAGCATAATCCATTATTTTAAAAAAAAACAGCAGAAAATTATGCAAGTTACAACAGCTTACAGAATGTTTATTTATTCACTGACAAAAGTGTGCGCAGAAAATGAGGTTTCTTCGTAAAGATTTAAAATTGTCAGTGTCGTTATACTAATTGGTTCGGTCTTGGGGAAAACATACGGCATAAAAACACCTGTAGGGAATCTTTTTATAAATTCCATTAACACGTAGGCAGGGTATATACATTTGTGCTTGGTAAATAGCAGTTGCAACAAAGTTTTGTCTACATCATATTTGGTATTCTTTCAAATATATTAATACTAAAAACGATAGGTTAAGGTTCGAGTGATTTTCATACATCAAAGTAGAATGATAAATTTATTATTAAAAATATTAAACTAAAAGTAAATATTATATACCTCAAAAATTTCCAAATTTCATATCAAAGGAGATCTAAAAAAAGGAATTGTTTTTGGTCCATCCTAATTAGATCACTAAATTAAGTTGTTTTATTCACATTTATGAATTTACGTATGAGAACAAATATTTTAATTATAAAATATTGATTATTAATACATTGTAAGACAGCGCCATCTATTGGCCCGAGTTAATTATCACTATAACTAGACGTATATTTTACTGGCTTGACTCAAAATATCTGAATGACATTGAATAAATCAGATAAATAGAGATCTCAGTTGTAAACAATATATAAATAAATCATAAATAACTCATTAAAACGCATTGTTCACATTCGCGCGGTGATGCTCAGAGCTAACGCATGCGCAAAAGCATGGTGGTGATAGCTTGCACTTTAAGTTGCGCGCGCATTTACTAAAGCTGCGCTAATAATCGAAGTGTCGTCACCGCGCAATTTTAAGAAATGCGTTAAGATAGGCACAGATAATTATGAAATATCAAAAGTAATTAAGAATCAAAGAACAAAGACAGCACAATATATAATCATTGTTTGAGTGTCTCATACAACTGTTTATTAATTAACAAACGTGATTTCTTTTAGATATGTAACTATTAATAGATATTATTTATAATTATATCATAGAACGTTAGTGCAGCCAAAAATAACTAAATTTATGGATAAGCAATGTAGGTAAATATTTACAGAATATTAATTGAATTGTTTAATTAATAGGTACTGACCCGTGTTTTTTAATTTAATTTATTCACATGCAGAAATTAAATATCTGTAAAAGTACCCCGAGGCAGACTTTAAACTAACCAATTATTAAAGTTACTGATATTTATTAAAGATAAATATTGTACAGAGTGGTCATTCGTTTGTTTCAGCCTGTTGACGTCCACTGCTGGACATAGGCCTCTCCCATAAATTTCTAGTACAACCGGTTCCCCGCGCTTACAACGCCTTCCGTCCATCCTCACCATCATCTGTCCACCTTGTGGGAGGACGGCCAACGATAACCGTACAAAGTGCTCGGTGAAAGAGAAGTCAAGAGTAGGTCTGTGCCTGAATCTCAATATATTCTTAAATTGTATACATAATGAAAGCTTAGAAGTCATGCCTGTAAAATAACTAACTCATACTCGATAGTAAACGCGCCCCTTGTGCCACTTGACAATACAAAATACAATTATAGAACGAATCATATAGAGTATTTTACAAAAACGTAAAGGTATGTTAATCTTTAGAAACGTATATGATATTAAGCTTGACAACTGCACTTTAATTCCATAAGCCGATTAACCTAAGGTCAATTCTATATTTAAACACAACTGCAGCTATTTCAAAGAAACTCATTCAATCTAATGGAAGTTCGCGTGAACATGTGAACTTTACAACGTAATGTCGATATTATCGTAACAGGTTTTACCCAATGGAAACTCGGAAATCTTATAAAAACGAACCCCCTTATAAAACCTAAATCAATCTAAGTGCATTTGCTAAAGTACTATTTCGTCTCTTTCTGTCAAATAAAGTTTACGCTGAAAGATTACTTCAGTTAAGGCGTTTATAAAAATAAGGAGGTAAGAAAAGTTTAATCTATACTAATTTTATAAAGAGGAAAGGTTTGATTTTTTGTTTGTTTGAAATGAATAGGCTCCGAAACTACTGGACCGATTTCAAAAATTCTTTCACCGTTGGCAAGCTACACTATCCCCGAGTGATATGGGCTATGTTTCATTTTCAAAAAAAGGGGTTTAGGGATGCTACTAAAACTTGAATAATCTAACCCAAGGTGTAAAAAAATAAACAAAAATCTATTAATGATAGAACAAAATGATGTATAACAATTTTTCAGGACACATTACTATCTATAAAAAATATCGCGACAGCATTTCTCTATCTTTTATAGTTACGTCACAATAAGCGTCCTTTTATTAAATTTTTTTATTAAAATACCACCGCTAGAAAAGGCTCTTTATTCGTACCTAGGTATTGATCCTTATCAAAATAATTACCATCGTATCACATAAGCTACAATTTAATGGCATAACCACCAAAAAAGCATGGTGGAATAGTGTTCTCCTGCCTTTTCTCTTGAATAGTTGACTACTATGTAATATAACAAAAATCTTAACCACAGCAACGCTTGGCCGAGTCTACTAGTGCTTTAATATTTTTATATTATATAATATACATAGTAGTCTTAATTTAAGAGATAATATATATTATTGAAGAATTAGGAACTACAGGAAAATCTAGTAATTATATGCTACTTTTGTAACGGCCCTACTCCGTGCAGTACATTTTTTTATATGCAGGGGGCATAGTAGCCTATCAAGCAGGCAATCAGGCACATCTGTTGCCGAGAAGCTAGGGGAGCGTCAAATCCCCCCTTTTCTAAAAAGCGACTTTATTTGCTTAAACTTGGGTCTGCGTGTGAGCTTGGCGTCCCCCCTGGCCCGGGCGAGAACTGCTCGGGAAATATCCTCATAATTTTTAATCCGCGTGCAAGTACATTTAATTCTCTAGTAGATTAATAATTTAATAAATAATAAAAAATATTGTCTAAAGATCGAGGCAACTCAGCTACAAAATTTTCAATTAACTATTATTTACTTCCGATTAGATAGTAAACTGATTTAAATATTTACTAAACGGCATTCATAACAATTAACTCTTAATAAGATAGTAATTCTTAAGACGCGAGTAAGGTAACCTGACATTACTTAGGTTACATCTAATATATAAAATTCTCGTGTCGCGGTGTTTGTAGTTAAGCTCCTCCGAAACGGCTTGACAGATTCTCATGAAATTTTGTGTACATATTGGGTATGTCTGAGAACCGGACAACATCTATTTTTCATCCCCCTAAATGCTAAGGATAGTCCACTTCTATATTATTTTTTTCTATTTTTAGATACATTTTTATTTTTTTATGATACAGCATTAAAAAATACATACAACCCCTAATTTTTACCCCTCTACGATCAACCCCTATTTTTTATTATAAATGATATACACGGCAAAACGACGTTTGCCAGGTCAGCTAGTATATAATATTTATATATATATATATTTTAGTTAATATTTAAAAGCGTAAACAAAATGTACACAATCAACACACACTTGCAGCCAATATGAGCCTTTTAGTTTTTACCACACTCTTAAATTGTAATTTAATATTCTAGTTTCCGATGATGTCCAAAAACATAAGCGTTACTTAGATTTACGAACTCTCAAGAAGTCAAGTTAGTTTTGGTTAGGGTCGCAACCCCACTACCCCTAATTTTTATGTTAGTTATAAGCTCATATTTTAAACCATTAAAGTCAGTTGTAACCCAGATTCAAACAAAGAGTTCCATATAACATATATCTAAACATCCATACAACAACCACCACAGAACTTAATTCGCGGTATAAGAATATATTTAGACTTAGAGTGATTTCGCATAGAAAACGATTCTGAAACAGAACCTAAATTATCAAGTGGTTTAAGCATCAACTAATTTGCTAAAAATATATTTTCTGTTCGGCGTAAAACATGTAAGATTATTTAAATGTAGTGTGACTCACAATCACATTAGGTTTGCAAAACCCGTCAGAGTTGTTAACGACATGCAAAAGGTCGGTCTGGAAAATTCTACGCATATGAATGCCGGTATGTTGTTTAAATTATAGATGGAAGCGAATTCGTATAAAAATAATAAAGAATTTAACTAAATATTAATTATTAAAACAGTTTCACTTAGCGAGGAAATGATGCCAGCATTAAATGTGCACTATCACAGGTACCAAACTTTTTGTATTTTAGTGTTTTATTAATTTATTATGATTTACTCAGAGTGTCATTATCATCGGTAATATTACAATTAAAAATATTATGTTACCCATGCATTGAAATGAGTCATAAATGTCCTGCATTTTTATGAAATGCTAATTTGTACATAATATTTTTAAAATATCTGTTTAAATTTGATCAAAAACCACATTAGAGCATTTTTGGTACCACTATCGAATAAAATTAATGGCACAATTAAATCATACTATATTATCGGTGTGGGACTTAAGTTCCTATGAGCTAAGTGGGGTAGCGGGTTCATACTACACGCGCGTGCTGGTTATTAAATAGAGAACGGAAAATTTACTTCCACTTCTAACTCAAGCCACTCAGCCTCTATGAAATTAGTGAATTACCTGCACTCAACACTACTTTTTGGGATCAATTTATTTTTCGACACAATTCTAGTTGACCATGTTTACTCGCGAGCGTAGTATCCTACAACACAATAATAATATTAAAATAAGAACATTTGATGCGTGTTAAGGTGCACGTATATAAAAAAGTGCGTGTGTAAAAAGTACACATGTCAGAAGTGAAACTTCTTTGACAAACTAATTTTAACTCTTGTTCATATTTATACAAATCTAAAACTTTAGATTTTCGAGACTTAAAGGGAAAGAAAAAGGAGGATATGTTAGGAATTTAATAAATTAAATTTAAAATATTATAAGTGTCGAAAATTAATACAAATAATAAATTAAATTTTTTAAATTTATTTCTTCGATAATAAAAACACGTGGCATTTTAATTTACAGTTCGTCAATTGAGATTTCAATAGATTATTTTGCATAAAATATAAAATACAAATATTTCATAAATTCTCTTTACGAAATTTTAATTTTATAATTGAATTTCTATAGGGGTTACTTCTAAGGTAATTTCTTCTAAGGTAATTCACCCTTCTCACTCTCTCTCTCTATAAGCTTTAAATAGCTAAAAAGGTTTTCGCACATTCGTGTGACTGGATATTAAAAAGTAGGACAATAGACATGTCATAAATATAAAGACTTATTGTAAAAATTAAATCACTATCTTAAATGTGGTCTCATCTAAGTTAATTTACAAGTACGATAATTTTCTTTCTTTGATGTAGAAAATGTACTTAGAAGCTCTCAATTCAGACTTACTGGTTAATTTGTATAAAATCTTGGAAGACTTAAGTCGAACAAGTTTGTTTGTAGATTTAAAGGTAAGTCTTGGCAAGAAATTTAACTTATAGTTATACGCTTTGTAATTACTAAAAGACGATTGTATGTCTATTTAAATTTAATCTCTTAGAGTTCCTTCTTCCAGCCAAATCCATTGGGTTTTATACTTAGGTACAACTTTTTAAGTGGAAATATATACAATAAATTATTAAACAAACCACTCATCTACCGCATCATCTATCTAGATTTATTAATCACATACAGCGCGAAGGTTCGATTTGGTTTGATTCTTACTTTAAATGATAAATGAAATAGAAGCCTAAAAAAAGTAATAAACAAAAATATCACTTGATCCATTGGGGGTAGCTGGCCTTTAAGCCCATCAAAAAATCTATCCATTAAAAGCTTTCCATATACAGCAAAGTATTTTAGTTCTATTTTTGAACTAAGTTTCAACAAAAACAGGAAATTTAATTGGGGAATTTCCTAGAACATTCCCCTAATTTAGGGCCATAAAAGGGGCCTAGAAAATTACGTTTGTCGCAAACAAAATAAACCGGACAAGAAGGTAATTACTCTATGATCGATAAGCTTTCGGCGCCAGTGAGTCGAGCTTACCATAATAGAAATCTATTTCTTATGACGCAATATTGCAATAACTGTTATAGAATTTTAATAATAAAAATTGTATTTAGATGATTTTAGTTGTAATTACAGTTACATAACCGCATAAATTCTTCCCCATTGGGTTGCTCTAAGGAATTTGGTGTTTTTTTTTCAGATAGTTCTAAATTTGAGCTATACTTTGAACAATAAAACAATACTTCAATGCATAAACATAAACTCACTACTCTATTTAATCGACTATATTTTATCATTTTATCGTAGGTATAACAAAAATAAACATTATTAAATTATTATTTTTACCGACATTCATAAGTACATTGTGTAACTAAAGGAATAAATGATATTTTGATTTGAATCAATAGCTATTAAAGGCTTAAAGTACGATTATTCAGGCTTTCTTTAATGCTCTGCCGCAGATTGTATAGAGAGATTTATACCGTTACAAAATAAGCAGTTCTAATCCCAAATTTCACTTTTAATAGCCATCGACCATGGAGGTCGAATATTACAAAGTTTTTAAGAATAACGAAATAAAACAGTATCTAACAAAATCTAAAACAAACATAAGCTTTGATATAATGTTGAATGTATTAACATATTGAACACACGCTATTTCATTATAAAAAATGTACGTCTAATATTCTTTTAACGACTTTAGAAAGGGTTTCATCGTTAAGAAATATTACTCTAATTTTCTAAATCGTAAAAATTTATTATTCCCTCCCGGTTATGGAAAAGGTTTTCTGATAATCGCGATGGGACTGACGTTATACTTATTTTAAAAAACTTCGTCAAATTAAGAAAGAGAACGAATTTTTTATTCACTTACTACCTATCACAATAGATTAAAATCAATCAAAGCAATTAAAAAATCAGATAAAACAATGAAATTCTTGCTTTCCTAACCTATGCAAAGTTTAATAACCTAGATATTAATTTGTTTATACATAACAAAACATTTTCAAGACAAACTAGCACAATATTGTTTATAGGTCAATACGTATGTTTGAGTGTTTGAGATGCATTAGCTCCAGGATACTAAAGCACTGTGCAAACAAACTAATTTCACGTAGTAATTACTTCGTTAATATGCAAATAATTAAAATAATACACCTCTAGCTTCTACCGGAAGCTTTATTAACATGCGAGAAAAATTTCTATCCTCAAAGGCCTGTTAATACACACCGATTAAAATGAGACACGGGGAGGTCATTTTATTATGAATTTGTATAAAATGTTACATAGTCAAAATTAAAAAAATTACCAACATGTAAATCGGGACATCAAAGACGCTCCTTCCATTAAAAAGAAGTGGATGAAGGCTATCAAATCAATATTTTTGTAGAACTTTTTCTCGTTACAAAGAAGCCCGTATTTTACTAATCTCCAGGTCAAAGGGTTAATATGCAGAGTCGAGCAAGCCCTTAAGGGAAAAAGGGAGACAAACACTTATGTTCGAAGTCTCAAGACTAAGTCTGACACTAAACCGCTTACTTACACACCAGCACCTTTATGTTTTAACATGTCTGATTTTAATAACGTACGTGAAAAACGCATTGGATTTTGACAAACGATTTTGTTCGAAGTCTCAAGACTAAGTCTGACACTTAAACCGATTTAAATCTTAAAAACAAAACCAAACCATAAATCAATACTTTATGTTTTAACTATGTCTGATTTTAATAACACTAATACATACTCAAACAATATTACAATAAGATGTGTACGATAATAAAATGATTAATGGTAGCGATTGAGAAATAGGTAAACGCTTGATTTCATCAATAACATAAGGCTGTAGTGACATTAAATTGTGATTAATATATGTTTTTTTACTGTGTTACCGTTTCCACGCGAACGAAGCTAGTCGTATACAAAATGTTATGACAACTTGCGTCTTCGTATAAACCGCCAATAAACATGAAATATTCTTTAATATTTTGTTCCTTTCACTTGTGTTTCTTCACAAATAAATGTGACAAAACATTCTCTTACTTGTGGCTTATAGTATCCCTATGCATGATACGATTAACTAAAATAATCTTCTAAGTAATTTTGTATCCGTAATATTTGAATTACGAACGTCAAATCGATTTTCTGTTGATGTACTTAAACATAGAAACACGAAATTTAGGGTCTGTTTCACAATCTATGGATAAAGTGCCAAATAGCTATGCAACACAAATTATTTGGAAGATAAATTGTGCTATTTGACATTTCATCGGACTCATAACTTATGATGGACTTTATGTGACGAATAGCGCTATCTGACAGTGGTGAAACGCAACAATAGTGTTTATCCTACCAATAAGTAATAAATAGCTAATTTGGAACTTATGTAGAACTTATCCGTACATTGTGAAACAGACCCTTAAAATAGTTTGCAGGTATATAAGAGAAGAATATTTAAGTTACTGAACAAATTATTATATTTAAATATTAAAACACATCACAAACAAACAGGACAGGCTCCTCTACTGTTAAGTAACACCACCGGCCACGGATAGTCACAGTCAGTCACACTACACGCGAATGCGTTGCCGGCATTTAATATCATTAATCTTGTCAAATTCCGTATCTACTTCACCTCATCACTCAATCTACTCTAATCGACAAATCCCAATCGTTAAGATAAAATTCCTCTCTAAATTCTAAAATAGTAATTCCGTTAAACTTTGCACGGCAATTTGTAACCATTAGATCTGCGTTGTTAACCCCCCACTAAGGGGGTCTCGGTAAATAGAATCAGCCTGAAAGCCATTGAAGGGTTACTCTTGTTCGTATTGATTGCACGTATATGGGCTGAATTGGTTGCTTATCTCTTATAATTTTCGCGTCAACGCGCGCAGAAATTTTGTACGATCTAATACCAAGGGTCAAAACCAGTCCGTTGCACAGATCCTCTTTAACAATGACGTTGCAATTATTCTTATTTTTAATTTTATTTTATTTACTATATACTTTTAAACAAGACTTCATTACTTACACTGCTAACTTTTACAAATATTCTTTTTTTCTACTAAGTATTTTTTTTGTCATTATTTTTCTTTTTTTGCGACTGAAGCGCAGCTAGTTTGCTGCGGTCTCAGAATGACCAGCGCTGTGGAACAGTCTGATCCTCAGCATAATGATGTTCCAGGGCCAATTACAACCACAACACACACGCATTACACACTTAAAAGGTACTTTGTTCTTTAAAAGAAAAAAAATTGTTATCTTACATTATTTTTTATTTTTTTGATTATTGTTATTTTGTGTGTTTCTGTGTGTGTTTAGTAATAAATGGTATGTCTATGGCTATGTGTACTGAATGCTGTCGCCGAAGGTATCGACATCTTTGTTCGCAGAGTCAGTTCACAGATATTGTGTATCTTATGTATTTAAGATTATATATTTATATATTTTTTTGTTTTCGACAATATTATATTGTTTTAGTTTAAGGATAGTGTATGTATGTTTTGTGGATAAATAAATAAAACATAAAGAGAAGAGCGAATCCAGCTCTTATAAGTTTGTGGTCACTGATTCTCAAGTGCGAGTTATGCATGTAATTGACAATTGAAAAATTCACTTAATACTTGCCTATTGCCGACATGTACACAAAGTATAACTCCAACTGGGTGGGTCTTATAATGGCGAAACAAGATTTGCGCTGTCCACGAAGCACGTCTGATGCGTGTAGTCATCTAGTGCTGTACGACTTTGGAACATTATTTTTATTCCTTGCGTGTTTTCCTTTCATTAAGTATCAATTGTGATCAAAATACAAAAGTAAGACAAAGAAAAGTAATTCTATTTTCAAAATGTATCGAAGCGCGTAATAAAGACATGTGAATTGAAAAAAAGCATTTACATAGATGCAGGGTAGGGCTGTGTCTTAATCTTTTAGAATCTCTTGAAAAATTGTCTAAAAAGATTTAATATATAACTTGACGTAATTTATTTTTAAATAATTGTAACGTTATCCATTCCTTTTACCTCATTATTAAATTTATAAACTTATTGCATAGATTTATGTGTTTTTGTTAGATTTTATATTATTTACTACTTTAAATATGAGGCAATATAAATTATTTTTATTATTTAGTTAAGACTACCCGTGACTTTTAAGAGAGAGAGAGAGATAGTAATGTTTGCTGTTAAAATGTATTTTTCTTCTAAATTACTTACTTAAACATAAAAAAAACATGTTATAAGTATTAACGAAGTGGCAAGTAATAGTAAATTAATCGTAACAGTTTTCCTCTATTAAAAAGCTAAGTATTTCGATAAATATACTTTTAGCAAATATTATTATTCCAAAGCCGGCAACCCTATCATGACCCGTATATTTGGCATATCGGGAACTCTCGGGGAAAGTCAGGGGCAACCAAATGAATTGGTCGGTAACGGCTCGGAGGCACGCGAGCGGTATGACATTGAACTGACACAATCGTCGGACTATTATCTGACTCAGCATTTTAGGGTTAACTTAATTTGACCTAATGATGGTGAACGCCATTCCCTTATTACGTGCAGATTTTATTGAGAAATACAAAGAACCATCTACTCATAGTAATTACGTAAAGTACAAGGGAAACGTTTATGCGTTGGAGGTGTTAACATATTTGAAAGTCATAACAAAAGTCATTTAGATAAATTAAACCGACCCAATGATAAGTGTCCTGAAATGCGTGGATGTTCAAATTTTCTAAAACTACTAAATACATTTTGATGAAACTTATGCAGAGCCCTTGGTTGAAATATACCTGATGAAAGAAAATTTGTGGACAAGCTACACTTTTAAAATTTAGCAATCGCTTGATAACCTACGTAGATCACTATACTCAAATATTATTTAATTCCAATTAAACTGATAATCTTCTTTTTTATGGTCAGTTAAAAATATACCCAACAACATCGTATATAAAAAAAACTCATTAAAATCACTGTTATGTTAAATTTATTAATTCAAAACACGGTCTCAAAACATTGAAATAATTTAATAGTTTCAATAATAAATCATTGAAACCCGAGTTAACTGAAGGCTATTTTATTATATAAATTTTATTGAATTATATTATATTTAATTTTGTAAATTGTTGCAAAATTTATATGTAATATCGCAATGTTGTTCAGAAGCGTCCAAAATTACCAAAATTAACTTTGATCCATATATGTTATGCACCATAGGAATAATAATAAGACCCTATTAGTAAGTCTTATTACATACAAAGACAAGAGTAAAGATCTTCAAGAGGAATAATAATATTAGTGCCGGTTATTTGTAAGGTATTTTACCGACTAGTAAAACATTTTTTCAACTATTCTAGACATTTATAGGCTGCGTCGTAGCAAAAGAATTACAAAAATGAGAACCGTCACATAATTTAATACTGAAACGATCAAATCAGTCAAACCTGCAAAACTAGTTCCAAAGACTTTCTTTTGCGCAAAAGAAAGTATCTTCTTAGTCCCAAAAGTCTATCGTCAACACAGCAAAATGAGACAAGTAACTCAAGCACAGATGAAATATTAAATTAGCTTAGACTTAAATTACTTATTAGCCTTTAGTTAGGCTAGATCCTAATGATCCATGAGTTCTCAGTGAAGAGGCAATCTACTAAAATATAGAGAGTCAAAAACGAGGTACAACGCAAAAGAGTTTCTGCCTTGATTTTTATTTTATTTTAATATTTGTATCTACCAAGTTGTCTTGTTATAACGCATGCTAGATAAAAGAGACTTCCCAGATAGAACGCATGATAGATCAGAGAGACGTAGAAGGTTCCAAACGCTTTGTGAAAAACACTTAAAGACTTAAAGTTGATGGGATATTAAAAAATATATATATTAGATTTATAGAAAGCTTTGTCGTTAAAGCTTAGAACAAATCTATTCAGTATAATATATCTATAGAACCTTTGTGGGAAAGTCTGGTAATCGGTTTTGGGGACCGTGCCTTTGTAATCGAATAGGTGTCAATTCCAACCTGATCACATAATAGACTTTGTTATATTTGAATACCTTTGGGTAATAATGCCAATATTGGAGAGATGTTTAGTTTATACTTTCAAATCTCGATTGTTTGAATATTTACGAACTTATTTATTTCCAGTGACGTTTTGTACATATATGATACAATATGTCTAATAGTTTGATTTTTTATTTATTATCAAGAGTCCGATTCCATTATATTCCGTGACAAACATTAGTTTCCGGTGACCAGAATTCTGTAATTGAGTCTGCGCTTCGACAGTATTGGGTGACATGCCCTGAATATAATTCTTGCAGTTCGAGGATTTATTTAATTCTGGTGGGCAGACTTCTGCTAACCCAGTTCCAGTATAAATAATAAGAAATCAGAGGAATCTTTATATTATTATAAATATATTATATAAATTAACTACCTAACATTAATGGTTAATAGTTTAAAACCATTTAAAAGAATATATCAAATGGAACAAAATATCTCTTTCGTTAACTTTATTCAACTTCTCTTTTGAGAATGCGGTTCTTACAAAGCGAGGAAGCTAAAAACGGAACTAAATCTTGAGAAAATATTCCCGACGTCATTCGTTGAGCAAAATAGCTTCGTGAAATTTTAATATCTTTGAAGATGTAGTTCAAATAAATAATATTTGATACCTTGCTCCAAAACGAAGCAATTATTTTTACTCCTACTACCTTAAGTATTAATAAGCTTAAAATAACTTTCCATTTACTAATGTACCAACGCTTTAATAATACTTTGGCTATAATTGTCGCTACGCCCATGACCAAATCTTGCAGCAGATAGAATTCTAGCTTGTCACAGGTTCTTATCTAATCTGAGCAGAGACTTGAAATGTCTTATCAAAGCTATTTCCTTTCTTTATTGCATGTTTTTTTATATTGAGGTAACTATTGCTGAAACTCGAAGAGAGCGTAGTTTCATAGCACGAGTTGGAACGGCAGCATCAAATTTTTGCTTTCCTTCGAAATAATCATATTAAATAAATCCTTTTACTGTACTTACCAAGTTCTGAGGATATCTACCCAGTACCTCTGTCGAAGCACAGACCCAAGCGCCATGTTTGAAATTTTCGAAACACAAGATCACTGCCGACCAAGCTGTACCACTGCTTGATTCATTGATATTGTTTGGCTACTTCTTGGCTTGGCTTCATATTACCTCTAAAGGGGGTCATCATGTTCATTCTTTAGCGAAGTGACTAGGCTGCTTCAATAAAGATCTTATGATTTGACGTTGTTGTAGTCTAAATGGGAGAAGTGCCGGCGCACAGCGCCTAATGCATGATATGTGCAATGAAGCAACACTGAGTACAATCTGTATTTCGGTCCGAAATATATTTCGGACCGAAATACAGATTGTACTGTACTGTGTGATTGGTCTGTAACTTATTACGTTTTTACTCATTAAACGACAATACCCTTTTTCTATAATTTAAGGTTAATACTTATTAATAGTCAAAATGGTTGGAATCATTGTTTAGTACTATATCAATGAATATGTTTGTTAATTATGGTTATTAAAACACAAACACGTTACAGATTAAGTCATTGAATAATGAATGAAAAAATTGTGTTCATTGTAATGATCACAAAGCAGGCGGGACCACAGGCGGGATTAGTAGAGAATAGATATATACCACAGAGTAGACTGTAGAAATTGCGGACCTCACAGTAAAAATAACTATAGAAAGTCCGTGGCGAACTTCTTGGAATTCATGTTCTATATATATTCTATTAAATAATTCAAGCATTCATAAATTAGTTTTAGTATTCATGTTTTAATACTTTTTTATATTCTGTGCATAAATTACGTCGTAATATTGTATGAAGTTCTTAATTCAATCAGTTTCATCAATTCAGTAAAATCTTATTTATTCTTTGAAACAACTATACACTATGTGTTAAATTAAATCTATAATTTTCTTCTCGTACCGTCTCTACCTTTCTCTTTCCTGAGCATTTTCCTGCCAGCCCACGCCAGCTTTCCTCATCAGACCATCTAACAAAAAAAGATGACCTCTCTTTCTTTTTTCTTGACAGCTTTCAATAGTTGTTATTATACATGTTTAATATTTACACAATTCCTCATCAACATGTTAATCTTAAAACGATTACATATAATGAATAACTCAATAATTTTAACTAGCAAAAAGCGTTGGCACTGACAGTAATAAAATAATTACAATTTCGTATTTAATTAAAACTTTGAGGCGGAAACGGTCAGAAATATTAGTACAATGCAATGTTGACTAAAAGTTGCCCTAAGCTGTAATGAAGTAGGTCAAACGTTCAGTCACTTGACTAAATTAATTCTGCTCTCAATAGAGGGCGCTATTTCAACTTATTCATTATATTTTCTATGCAAACCTGTTTTTTTGTGTTTTAAATATCTGAATACAACATGCAAAATACAGATGGCCTTATATTTAAATTATTGGACTAGTAATAAAACAATATGTTTTTATCTACATCAGTTGGAGCACACAATCTTCATATGTAGGGGCAGCACTGTAGCAATTAAAAAAAAAAGAAAACTCAGAATTATTCAACACATTTACGGGGATAGTGTTTGGCGATGTGCCAAGGGCTCCCGGCAAAATTAATTTAATGTAACACGCTCTTAGTGTAAGTGGCTGTAATGAAACTATTCTAAGTTTTTCACTTTTTAATTTGTCCAGAAGTTTCTGAGATACGCGAATATACTTCTTTTATTATGTATTTTTGAAATTATGGAATATTTAGCGTGTTGTGTATTAACTAAACTATGACAACTGTGTTGGTCTAGTGGCTTTAGCGAGCGACTCTCATACCTAGGGTCGTAGGTTCGATCCCCGGCTTTGCACCAACGGACTCTCTGACTATATGCGCATTTAATATTCGTTTGAAAGGTGAAGGAAAACATCGTGAGGTAACCATCACTTGCCTATTAGATTGACAAACGATCAGGGAATGTATAGAAAAATTGCGCAGCTTTTAAATTCTGAATATAGACACATCATAAGTATAAAAAAATGCTTAATCATCAGTAACTATAAACAATGAATAAACGACTACATTTATTAAGAAGGTAATTATTAATACAATTTTTAATTTAATTTTTATTTCAGAATTTGTACATTTATGAAAATTGATTTATATGGTTCGCATGTAAAATGTTAATAACTTGCATGCGTCTTATTCATAAATAAACTACCCTTTTCAATATGTCACAAACCCCAATAAAAATACACTCTGTAATATTACTTTATTTTTATTTCTATACTCACCCCTTTTGTTAAAAATGGGTCATTTTTTATACCTTAATAAACAAATCTATATGAAAAAAATAAAAAATAAAAAGTGGTTTTTTTGGTTTAAATCAGCATTTATTGAGAAAAAGATAAAATAATCATGGTAAAAATATTATCAGAGATCAAGCCTTAATTTTACTAATAACTAGATATTTTAATTATTAACTTCCACAAATAGACAACAAAATCAACAAAAAGATAAAATGTGTATTTTGGCTATGTAAAATAAACTAAAAGTGATATATTTCTTAAATCATTATAATCTGGTTGTATTATACTACTTCAAATTAAAAATGAGATAAAAAAATAAACCTCTAGTTTAAAAAAATAATTATTTTATGTCCACAGAAGAGATTTCTTTTCGGTGACTCTTAATTAAATATTACTATCAATCAAACTAGCTCACTACAAATTAATTGAGGAAAAAAATGAGATCATAAAACAAAAATGACGAAACTATACTCTAGCGTGTTATAAACGTCGTCCTTATAGTATGCTAAGTAGGCTAGAATATAGGTTCGTCATCTTCGTTGTCAGAGAAGGGATTGAAAAATGGTATTTTAGCCTGCTGAGGTTGTAAAATCAAGTCGTCTTCATCCTCCGTCTTCTAATGGATGAATACGTTGTAGAGGAAAAATTTCATCTGAATCATCAGAGTCTGATAGGAACCTCATCTCTTATAGGGACTGAAGGGATCCTAAAAATTTTCTTCTTCCTTAACACATTTGACCTATAAGTAACTTAGAAACATTGGCTGTGTCTACACTTCTCAGATATGTTTGCGTCAGCTAAACTCACGACTATGTATCGCTATCAGCACTGCACCTTTATCTGACTCATTTCAAAATGTGGACAAACTCATTTGTACACAAAACAACAACTACCTCCTTACATTAAATATTTCTTCGCTTCATTCCAAGAAAGTTGGTGAATCTTAAATGTCCCTTTATAAATTCATGTTATTTTTGGCGACCATTTCTTGAATATCTTCACATTTGGGTCTCCTATTCCGTAAATCTCTATACCTTTACAATTTTCTTTTAAACATAACATAAAGAATCATAATCAGGGACGTCTTTACCCATTGCGACTGAATTGTCAGAATATAGTTTTGTTTCGGTACTGCGTTGTTGGGCCGTCACTTAATATTTAATCTGTTAAGTTCGGACTAATTTCTTTGATTCTCTGTAAGATTGGTTTTAGGTGAGCACAATCATCACAGGATCATGACGCAAATTTTCTGAGATAGAGCACATAGACATAGTTTGAAAACATTATTAGGTGATTCAGCATTGCTATAGTAAACGCAAGTATGAAGGGACAATTGAGGCTTAGAACCACCAAAATGAGCGACTAACCTCACCTTATTTACAATGATAATTTTCTGAGAAATCTATATGCAATAGGCCTTCAGCAAAGTTAATTGTTGTTTAACTGTTTGGATTGATCTTATTTGATGAATCATATTTGCTACATGTTGCATGAATAACGGTAAATTAGAATGTAATAACTTCACTAGAGAGTCTTTCATAGTTTTAACAGTTTCTTTCAAACATTTCTTGTATTTTTGTGTTCGCCTTTGATAATAACATCTACATTTTTAGTGACCCATCTATCATAAGCAATGTAATCGTTTTCATTAAAATTATTAATCACAAGTTTCTTATTTCGGCAGCTCCTGACACTCTCTCTCTAAAAATTTAGGATTCAGTGTATTATTACAGCACAGTACCTTAACACATCAAAGCAGATCGGTAAGTGACAACTTTCGCCTTTTGAAGTGATCAAATTATTTGATCATTATTTTCATCAAAGTACAAAGACACGTTTTCTTGCTGATGTTTTCGGAAACAATACCCAAAAAGGTATATCTACGAAAGGTTATATGAAATCTTGATCCCTGTTTTGCTTTGGAATATACATGTAAGTTTAAGAGTGTGTATTCAGTAGACGAATTTGCCGTTTGCTTTTCTTCCGGGTTATTGTCTCATTTTTCCCTGATGTTAATCTACTGTATTCATCTTGTATTAAAAAATTATCACATTTTTCTACGTTTGTTCTCAAGACTTTCTTTTTAAGACTACCACATTCGACGCTTTCTTTTCTTTCTTCTAGCCTCCTATTCGCATTCTATATGTTTTTATTTGTTTTGCCTTATGTAATGCCTTTTTCTTTAAAGTCTCATTTTCAGCTTTTTTCTCTTTTGTTCCGAGCACTACTCGTTACTTCAATTCGGGAGAATGATGAAGATGGACTCAATGGTGGAGTATTTTCTTGTATGAGAGCGCTGGTAGCTTTTCGCATCTTTAGTAATTGTGTCGTTTCTTTGATTTTTCACGCCACATTTTTCTTATTTGTGCTGTTTTCTGGGTGTATAATCATCATAGTTTTGATTTCTCCTCTGTCCTTTTCTTATGGTACCTTTCTCTATCTTTTTTCGTATCTCTTCAACACACTTCAGTTAATTTTCCCGTGCTCGCCTACTTAATTTTTTTGTTCACGACGTCTTATCTTTTTACTTCATCATAGATGTTTAATTTACTTGTTCTAGCATCTATTTCTGATACAATTACAATGAACCACATACACACCAGGCTAAGCATTAAACAAACATAATGGGTTAATGCAACATATAATTGGCAAAAAGAAATAAAAAAGTCACAGAATATGTTTTGAAAAAGCATGCTAAGTTTCATAAAGTACTCTTTGACACAACTTTTCTGTCAAGACACAGAAAAGACTACGTCCACAAAGTGACTCTCCCAAAAAGTTTGTACGAAGGGTAAACCAATCAAAACAAGCGGTATATACTGACATTTATAGGTTAGCTCATAAGCACCTTTTTTTGTAAATGGACGCCAGTCACAATAGCTATAAATAGATTTACGTATATTTCAATAAAACCTTACCGTACCATAAAGTCACAGAAAAGTCGCACCATCTTTGACATTAAAGTAAAACAATGACTAATAGGCGAGATTTGTATTTTTAATGACGGAGCCTTCTACACCCATGGACTAAGCTATACTTGAACTGACAGATTGAATGTTGCCAGTTAAAATAAATATTCTAAGGTTGCGTTCCAATTATCGACTCTTCAAAATCAAATTTATTTGGACACGGAAGGAGTGGCGGTACCGATAACAATTTGTTTATGTATCATAATTCGAAGGAATTTTGGTTTAATTATTATGTATATGGAAAACGATATTTTGATTATATGAATAATAGATAAAAAGGCATGTATTTCAAATTTTAAATTATTACATTTTAATTTTGATCATGAAGTTCGAAATCTAGGCTGAAACGTCAAGGTACCAAAAGGCTGTTTTATTTTAATATTTTTAAAAGTAATAATAGATGTAAAAATTTCCATGCCGTCGTTATATGTACTAATATTAAATAATTGAAGGTAATAATATGGCTGGTTTACATTGTTTAAGTTAATTTTAGACAACGCATTTTTTAAATGTTCTGTTTATACCTCACATGAGCTTTCACGTGTGAAAATAACTTTTTTATGTTTTAATAACTTTAATATTCATAATCAGTGTTTTAAGTGCCATGACCCTACTGCTATAGGGCAAGGCAATTTTATACAATTCCTGTAATGATTATAGCGAATATAAGGCCGCCTTGTATGTAGATATTATTATATTCGATTCTGTTTAGAAAAATACATAAACTATAAACATATTTTAAAATATTTTTTTTAATTCAATTCAATTATATGTGCTGTGTACTATAACAACTTGATGGTTTTAAAAATGTCTTTGGTAAAATTTGTGCCCGACTCGCTGCCAATTTTGTATGCCAAATATATGAAATGTCGCTACCCCCATAGTATCTAGATTAGATTAGCTTGATAACAAAAGTAAAGTTTTCGATTTGCCACTGACTTATCTCTGCTTTTGACTCTCAACTGGGCTGCAATAGAGTCCGGTAAACCGATGAGTTGGTAGAATGGAGCTGCCTGCCAATTGAGTCAGGAATGCAAGAGACCCAAAGTATGTTGCGTTGAAAATACTAAATAATACTAAGGAATTCGCCTAAGAAGGGAAGGATGATACCATAATGAGTTAACTTAAATTAGACACAAAAATTATAAAACTCCTAGATACTAAAATATTTAGTGGAATTAAAAAAAATATATATTTAGTGGTAAATACTTCGTCTATATTACTTAAATCATGCAAAATTCAGAATCTCCATTATTTTCTAGATATAAAACGTCTAGACTGTGTAACTCATGCAAATATTACACTGAAGGCTTCGTTTGAAGGTTTTAGCATTCAAATATCATGTATATTGTGGTTCTTGGTTTCAAATTTCATGTTACACTTTGTAGTCACTCGGATTTAGTTTCAAAAGATTTGTGGACATTTTTATTACAATTAACCTTTCAAATAATGTAAACTTCAATAAGTAGGGTAAAAAGTAGCTACCCTATTTGGTGGAGTGGAAGTCACGAGACTCCGAGGCCAATCCCCTAATCGCTGGACCGACCAAGGTAAGGCCCTCACAGGCACTCCTTTAGTATTACACAGGCGCTTAGGTTTTCCGAATGGAGGAAGATATTCAACAATAAATAATCAACAGTCACACTGCAGTGTATTTCGATTAAAATTCTCCCCTGGCACTGTAACAGCATATTTTCACTGATTTCATTAAATTATTAATTAAACCTTTTAAATTAAACCTTATGCATGGCGCAGCCAAAGGCGACTATTTCTTGTAACAAAGCACAGTCTTGAAAGTTGAACCACTACGAATGGCATGTAGCTAGCAATAGCACCAGATAACAATTTACCACAAGCCTGGAATTCTCGGAAAGATCTCTTACAAGATTAATTACAATAACATAGAAGTTTGAACATTTACACAATATAAACAATGCGAATCGAATGTTGGAACATTCCTAGATCTTAAACCATAAATTTAAAAAAAATCAGTCGCGCTACAACCTTTTTAGGTCTGGGCCTCAGATTTCTGTATGTGTTTCATGATCTTTTGATTGATTAGACCATAAATTACCAAATAGTAAGCATTTTCGGATAAAAAACATAAACCAGTCTAAGAAGATTTTTCCAAATTTCAAAATACTTTTGAAATACACCCAGTCGCGTAAAACTATATTTGTCAAAATAATTAACATATTATAACGATTAATGTTAAGAAAATCCCAATACGTTGTTATTGAGGTCCAAATTGAAATTCAGAATTTAATAGGCAATAAATATATACAAGTACATGATTATCGTTTTCAAACGAACCTAAGTGGCGCTTTGTCGTCGTTATGAATATAAAGTGACGTATCAACCTTGTCGTGAACGGTTATTTTAGGAATAATTATTAGGGACTTTTATAAAGCTATGTTTAAGGACAAATCCGCTGCTATGACTGTCAAATTAAGGCTGTTGTTCCTCAAGATTATAATGAATAGTTTCTTATCACTGTGGTGAGTAGCTTAGTCAGACATTGGCTTGCTTAAAGTAAGAACTAAATTCTCAATTCGTAGTAACAACAAAAAAATCCTTATAATTTCAACAGAAAATGTCTTTTAAAAAAAAAATTAAAAGTGTTAATTTATATGTAGGTATTAATTCTTTCTCAGAATACATATAAAATTCTTTTTAACAAGAGACCATCATATTTGGTTTTGGTCGTGGTTTATTAGAATGATGTTTATTTATTTAAAAATATATACAAAGACCTATCTATCACCAAGTATTTCACGACAATAAGGCCAGATTTCGCTTAATATCGGGGTAAGCTACTACTTACTAGTATAGAATGCATCGATAAACAAATTTGGAGATTCATTTATATTCATATCGCTACGTGCTGAATAGATTCAGTAGGCGTGGTGCTAGTGACAGCGGATCTCTATATTATTTTATTAAAATACGCCTCATAATCCAGATAGGAAATGACAAAATATCTATTCATGTGGTGATGAATTTGACATGTGCCAGGGTAACCGCCAACCAGATTCGTCGTAATAGCTCTACAGCAGAAAAAGTTTTAATGGAATTATTATAATGTATTCGTATTGCTTTTTTTCATTAATAATAAACAGAAATAAATGTGACGGTAGACAATTTGGTCGCAATTTCTCCGGCCAGCGAAGCGTCAACATTCATTATAATAATATAACAATACCTAAAAATTCAACTTTATTAAAAAAAATATGATTATGTATTTAAATTGTTTACACTGCCAATATTTGATATAGAAGGGAATTTGAACTTCACTAACATATATATAATGTTATATATATAATGTTCTTGTGATTTGAATATTCAATATAAAATATGTTTTTCAATACACGAGTCTTACACGTTGAAAAGAAAATCTTAGTTTAAAAAATTACATCTGAAGCAAATATATTTTCCACGTTATTACAATAGTATTTTAATTAATATCAAGACATATAGCGCGGCACAATCATCCTTTTTTTAGAGCGCTTAATCCTGCAATGCAACCGCATCCTATTGATAGGCGAAACAACCATTTAATGATAGTATTTCCTATTGATGCAAGACAAATTGCATTTGAAATAGCAATTGATGCACGCAGTGTCGCCAATAAGCAGCCTATTAACAGATTAATAATTTACGATTATGAAGATCCTCTTGTACTAAAGCTAAATAAAAATGTTATATGATCTCAAGATAGTACCGGGAAACAATAATACACAAAATATACCTTAGTAATTCATCCACATTTATTTGATCAATTTCAAAATCGCTAACGAATATTGCAATCAAATTTTAGCTTCGGTTAAATCTTCATCACGGCTCAACCGCTTTTTTACGTTTTGTACCACTCATAAGACATGTTTACTTCCTGTAATTCCTTTGTAACTTATTGAGGGACTCCAAACACGAAATTCTATTGGTGATGCAAAGTTAAAGTTCATCCTTCGCCGAAAAAAGTTTAGCATCATCATTAAACGTCATACTGAAATGCTACAAAATTATGGATACTAAACCGCATCTGAGGCACATCGACCTCAACGCTGCAATTTTCGAAGTGACGCGGAAATTGGGATGACATAATCTCTCTTAAGTCGTATATACCTGGGAGGGCAGACTGTCGCAAGTGGAGTCAAACGGCTAACATAATCTTTGCCAAACAATTTTATCGACAACATCTTTCTAATGAAAATCTGATCAATAGCGAGATCCAATAAGGGAGAAAAACCTCGGTATACCTGAACAATGCGATCAACAGAGGAGCGGTTTTTTTCCCCTCCCCATCCAAACCCTTAAGGTCTTTCTTGATTTATCCACACTAATCAAGTTTGTTACGAAACAAATCTACCTAATCTTATTACTAACAATCTTTTCCAAGCCATTAAAATTTTTCAGACTTAACTCCACTCAGCAAAAATATTTGCAAAATTTAAAAAATGACTAGTCACGTCAGGCTGCGATACTGACTCACTTTTCGATCTATCCCACTATTCCAAAATGTCTCCCTCCTCCCACCCTTCTCCTTAAGTTTTCCCATCTCAACCACACAAGTCACCTTTCGTTTTATACCTTAATCTGGAGTTCCGAGCAAAAGGCAAATTTAATGAACTCAATCATTTTAAAACAATTTCTAAACTGTTCTTCTACTCTGAAACTATCTATGAAACTCAGGCCCAAGGATGAGTCTCCAACTATACTCATTATTTCAATTATAGATCGGATTTAGAGGTGGTGAGCTCAACTTATGTCCTCAGTATTAGACATAGTTTGTCGGAGTCAACATATAAATGGCACAACTACCTATGGTCAAATTAGACAATATGCCACCGAAATTGGACTTGTTTTCCTGAGATACAAACTTCTCAAAGTTTGTTCCTTGCAACTAAGAGAAAGAAGAGGGCTGTAGTCTTTGGGGATTTTATTGATCTAGTGAAAAAGATGAAAAAAACCAGTATATGGATGTATCCTTTCTCATAAATAAATTAGGAAAAATATTGTACACTACTCAAAAACGTTCAATTCGACCACTGTGCTCAAATTTAAAAGTAGTTTTCATATGGCATTTATTAGACAGAATGTCCGACCATAGGCAACTTTATATCGAGTCAAAAAAAAAGGGTGCGTGTACTTATGTACCCTAAGAAGATTATACTTCTTTGCATTATTAAAAATATTTGTTGATGCAAATAATTATTCAATTAATATCAAACTGGAAATTAAATCATAAATTCTTTCATTTGAAAAATTAATTAAATAAATTTTATTATTATTCTCTTACATTAAAATAAAACACTATTTTCTTTAAAACATTTTTATTTCATTATACTATTTATTTTTAAGTGACTCTATGTCTTCATCAAATTTCGGTTTGTAATTTTAAATTAATCATTACTTGGTTGTGCATCTACAGCTTCTCCAAAACTACTTGCTTTCTGCAACAAATAAGAGAATATTAATTTAACTCTTCTCAAAACTTAAAATTTTTATAATTCATATTATAAATTTTTTTAACACATTTATATTAATATAATTATATAAATGTGTTAATAATATAATTTGTAGCACATCTACAGACCTGGATAGCAACTTTCTTTTATTCTATTTAAAGATAGAGATAATTTAAATATTACCGGTGTCTTCCTTGTAGGTTTCTTTGGAGTTGTTTGGGGATTCTTTTGTTCAGTTCGACATGATTTTCTTTAACCTTTCTTTAATCCTACAAAATAATGAAATTGTTAAGTTATGTTGTCACTGTTGTCACACCTTTGTTTGGCTTTTTTAGTATTCAAGTTATGTCAAAACTGATTTATTACCTTTCATTGTTGGCTTTATTTGCTTTTGGGATATCAATTGTTTCCAAAATGATTTTATTTGTAATAACCTGAAATATATAAATACATCTATTAATTTAAGTATCATGGTGAGTGGTTCGCACTCAGGTATTAGGTGTATTATACCCACTGTCCATTATAAGTGGAATGGGCTCACTTCTCAGGACAGAGTTTCGGTACTACAAGTGCAACATGGATGTTTTGAGGTATTACAATATCTCTAACTACCCTGTAGGGGAATAAAGTAATGTTGTAAGCATATGCCTTGCTTGAAAGGTTGAACCTTAATCACCATACATCATATTTATAATTAACATTCCTACCTCACACCATCACAATCAAATTCATTGAAATCTACTTCAAACCATTGTGTCTCGAGAAGGTGATGGTGGCTTTGTTCCACCTCCAGTTTTTGATGTTTCACGGTGATAAGATGACAACTCTTTTTTTGTATTCAATTTATGCACTTCCACTGATTCATCAATTGTTTTTTGTCTCTTTCCTTATATTTGCTAGATTAAATCTATGTTTTGATTAAATATGTGGTCATTTTTTTGAGTGCAGGTACTTATTAAAATGTTTACTTCTCTTTTTCCTCAGCTTATTTTCTCCTTATTATATTCGTGCTTAAATCTTTTTCTCAATTATTGATATATAGGGTCGTAGAATATTTCTAAAAGTTCTGACACCTACAAAGCAAATTGTCATGTTTCAGTTTTAATCAACAATAATACTCATAATACATACGGATAGTTAACCTCAATTTTTGAACATCAGGAAGGTTAGCACAGTTTTTTCACAAATATTTTATATTATTTCACAAATATTTTGTATAATGAAAATAACTAGGTATATAATTATTAATTTTAAACAATAATTAAAACTCCTTATTTGTTTAAAAGGTAAATTCATTGTCAGATGTCAATTGTCATGGTCATTCAAAATTCTTGTTAAGCTTAGCTAGAATATGCTGAAGTTACTTCACGCATATTCTATTTCTTTACTTGTAGTTTGTCTTTTCCCATCTCCTCCCCCTTTCACACTCCAATTTTGTGTCATAGTCCCCAATCTAAAATTTCACTCTCTCAATTTTTCATAACCCCTAAAGTCAACTTCATCCAACCCCCTTATATACTCTAATATGAACCATACTTCTAATTTACACTATTCACACCTCAATTTGATGACAACACTTATTATTCTTTACTGAAGATACACTAAGACTTTAAGATCACAATAAAAAAATACTTATCCACCTCAAAAGATTGATAAGTGGAGAAGTCATTAGTCAATTCACTTTAAAACCAATTTGCTACTAAAGATCCTCAAATATAGTTGTTCAACACAATATACTACTACAAAGATACGGTCAAAAGGAAAATAAGGGAAACTAAAGATATTACTTCTCCAACAATTTATTTAAACACCTAAAAACCCTAAAAATGTGGAGTCTAATAAATAAATTGGCTAGTAACAACTAAATAAAGATTCCACCTTCCAAACTTATTATAGACACTAAAGAGTTAACTCAAACAACCGATATTTGTGCTGCTTTTAATACTACTTTTCTCCATAGGGCTAAAACCCATATCCAACCAATTTCACATTAATTTTACACTACACTTCCTCAAATCTTACTCTACTTCTACTTTATCCTCACACACTTGAAATCACTAATATAATAAAACACTAAACACAATTTAGTAGTATATGGATCAATACTAAAACAATAAAATGCTATTATCATATTTCTAATATCTCTCATCTGCTTTAATAACTCTCATAATGGTGAATTTCCGGATTCTCTTAAAAAGCCAAGTTCTCCTATCCATAATCTCCCAAACCAACCCCAATTACAGACCAATATCTTTCTACCTACAATATCAAAAATATTAGAAAAGATTATTTACTCCACTTGACACTTACTTCAAACTAACAATTTCATTTTTAAACCCAATATGTTTTAGATCAAAAGCACACTTTATCACCACACCGATCTCTTAGCGACATAAAACAAAATATTGACTCTAAGAAAATGGTGCTGTGTCTTTATTGATCTAAAAACTTTACACCTACCACAACTTATTGCTTAAAAAATTAGAATGCATAGGAATAAAAGATCTCCTAAAATTATTCAAGTCATTCTATCAAACAAACCCAGATAGTAAAAATAGGTATGCTCAAACTCAAAATACCAATAACATCGGCTCCCCAAGATCTATATTAGGTCCATTGTTATTTTTAATATATATTAACAACATTCACAACTCGTTTACACGCCAATCACTCTCTCCTATGACACCTGCTTATTTTACTTTGGTTCAAATATCCAGACTATGGTTGCTCAACTCAATCAGACCTAAATGTTCTTCTTCTTGGTTTCAACAAAATCTACTAACAATTAATATTTCAAAAACATCTTATGTAATATTCAACAACAAATAACTCATTCCTATCTTTCAACCCTTAAAGTTCAAGACTTGAAATCATAACAAAAAATGGGAGAAATATCTGTCTTAGAATGGATACAAATTTAAAATGGAACTTTCATATATATCCACTATTACCAAACTAAAATCACTTATGGCAGATTTTGGTCAATATCTAAATGCATTCCGCAATCTGTACGTCATTTGATCTATAATTGTTTAGTCAACCACATTTCATATACCTAATTGAAATATGGGGTACACATCAACAAAATTTCTCTCAAACACTACAAAATAAATTAATAAAACACTATTCAGATACAATTTTTTTAACACCTACTAATAAAATCTACCAAGAAACTAAAATTATGACGATTAAACAACTATATGTTTATAGCACCTGTATCCTTTATTAAAAATTTTTAAATAACTCTCTACATAGTAACTTATCATTTAATAAAATCAAATACACCACTACACCAATACTCGTCGAGCGAGTTTGCTTATCTTGCCAAAGCCGCGCACAAATTATTTAAAGAGATCTATTAGGTATGAGGGTGTGCAATTGTTTAATCGTTGCCGTCTAAGCTTCGTAACATTAGCGTGATTGATCAGTTCAAAAGGGCATTAAAGACACACATCAGAATGGGCCCATTAGACTAGAATTGGGCTAGCTGATGGCGACGTGTATCTCGTTCGTATATATACTTAATATTAAATTTCTCATGTAAAAAAAAAAAAATTTTTGTAATGAGAAATAAAGTTCTTTAAACATTAAAGACAAACTGTTCGATGTTGTTGTCCATTATGAAATTCGTATGTATCGTAATAACAGCAACGCAAACTCAGCGCCAAACTGGAAAAATTATCGATTGTAGTTATCGATATTTATGGATTTTTTTTTAAATATGGAATCGAAGACTTTTATTACGTAGATTGATGTCTTCTATAACACTGTAGTACATCACATTGCTATATTCACAATAGCTTCCGCAACGTCTTTTTAAAACCTTGGATTATACGTATACAATGGTAATTTCAAACAGAACCATAGCTTTTAAAAAAATATTCTATAGTCAATGTTCATCAAGAATAACGTAGGGTTCTAATGGTGACAGAAATTTGCAAATCAGTTCCATAGTTTTAGAGCCTATCCAATGCAAACAAACAATCAAATCTTTCCTCTTTGTAATATTAGTATAGATAAATTACTATCAGAATATTGCAATATCTAGACTAGGTCACTAATTGGACCGCAAAAGGTCAAGAAACGTCAATTAATCTCCGCATAATGAGGAACAAGAGAAAAAATTTGGCGAACAGTTCACAATTTTAAATTAATAAAATCTACACTAGAAAATATTTTAAAATTATATCAAGTCAGAGGTGTTAAAAAGTTTATTTCGTCGTGCACTAGTTTAACTTAGTTATTTTTAAAGATAAAATTTTACTGCCGTACTTATTTTAGGAAAACTTTTTATTTTATTTAAACTAGCCACTGTAAAATGTATTAATTTTATTAATATTTCAAAAGTCATCGAGACGAGATTATCATGTTTTTCAAATTTTAATTAGATTTAAAAAAAGTAGTTGAAACCATTAAATGAGTATAGCATATAATATTTTTAGTCTATTAAAAACAACTATTAATTATTTTATCCCTATTGACCTGGAGGTCAATTTAAACATCTTTTTCGTAGTATTACAAATCTGAACACTTTGGGTTCAAATAATCATAAATACTACGGGTACAATAATATATCTGCCCCATAGCCCACTATATAAACAACAAGTCTTTCTGTGTCACAAGTCTTAAATAAATAAGAAGAAACGGTTTTTAGTTGTAAGACCGCCCATTTACATCCTTTACTTCTTTTGTTTTATTTTTCTCCTGTTTTGTGTTATAGTGATGTTAATAACGTGTTATTATTATTAAAGTATTAAAAAAGATTTTCCATTATTACAGCCTTGACAACTCAAGAAATATTACCTCGTAACACAACTAATGCCTACATAAGTTTCGGTGTGTAGTTTAAAAGATTAGCCTCCATTAGGTAATGAGGTTGGTAAATGGGAGGTGCTAAGGTTTATGTGAAAATGGCTCCCGTGTGAAGGGTTAAAAGTTAATGACCCTTGAATTTTTCTCACCTATAACAGTAAAAATAAACCGCTATTGTTTAAAATTAAATTAAAACTAAAAAAACCAAGCTTTAAAGTAGTTAATAATCGTATATTTTATAATGGGATACACACAATTTTACGATCTGTTTTGTATAGGTCATTTAATTTGCCTTCTTGAATATATATTTCTGTCTTGAATATGGGGAAATCTAAGCTATGCGTTCACCTGTATCAAAACGTGGATACAAAATCCAGCAGTACAAATACAACATGCAGTTGTTTATAAACCAAGTCATATTATTAATTTCGTAAATTCAATAATATTCGCAGGTATAGTTATTTAATGATATCAAAACAATCGCATGTAGCATTTTAATGTAAATATGAAATACAATTATTTAAATATTAAATAAACACAAACAGATTAGAACACGTTTATCACAGTTACTTTAAATTAATAAAATTTTCTCGAGGGATTTACTATTTATTTAATCTTTCCTAAAAATTATTGTAGTGAAATTTTCGTAGAAAAAGACGTTAATAAAATAATTCTTGATACTAATACAAATGACGAGTAAGCCTAAGGTCCTGGATTGGCTGCAATAATTGTGTAACGGATTTGAAGCATTAAAAAAAAGATTTATGAAACACATTCAAAAATGTGTGTATGTTACGATCTCTAAACAGCTAAGCTAAACTCTCTAAAGCTCTAAATGCGTTTTTGACTTGTCTTTATAACCAATGTTTATGACAAAGAGTCAGAAATAAAAGCGTAATAAATTGCTAAGTCAAAAATTAACCCCAAATTACAATTCGTTTTCACTTTAATTGTATTGCATAATGTAAATTAATTATAGCTGCGCGAGGGCAACAAAACTTGTGAGAATAATAGCCGTGACTTGACCTAGTTTTTCACAATAATAGAAGCAAGCCTTTCAACTTGCAATTCATCATTGGTGACGTGTGTTGTTACCACAGTTAATAGAAAAGCAGTGGTTAATTTGTCGTATCAAAGCTACAGTTTTACGATTGGGTGTTTCTTACTACGGTGATTGGTGGTGTTTCTTTATAAAGTCTCTGTTTAAATATAAAGCTTACAAAATAGAAAGCCTTTTAGGAATAATATAATACATTTAACCTACAAATGTATGCCAAATGTATACCTAGCAGAGATTTATCTGGTTTTAACACAGCGTTAATACAATTTGACAGAAAGAGACCAATGAGTACTACCGTAACACGGTGTATATGACTTATCAAATACTTTATTGAAATTGTAACTTTATTTTTAATTAAAGAGCAAATAGGCTAATCGTCGTTGCATCCAAATGTGTCAATAAAACCTTTATCCTGTATCGAGTAAAGAAAAATGTCTTATAAAATAATAACAGAATTCGCATACATTTATCACGTACTGTCACTGTGCTTTAAAAATAGAATTTAAATGTTGTGATAGACACCGATTTCGTAAACAATGAACTCAGTATTTCACAACTGACAGTAAGTAAACATTGGATATCCGTAGCGTGACATTATTAATTACGCCTGGTGACAGTTTATTACTAACGGTGACAACACTGATAGTTATACAGTGACGTGTATTTTTAAGTTTTTCAAAGTATTTATCTCAAAAATCGTTTCATCAATGTCACGATCGTCAAATAGGTAATCTGCCTTCTGTCTAAAATGGTTGCGCATTCAGACGACGGCATAAGGTTATTCTTTACAATATATAAAAGTCATGAACACTGATGATGATGTTAATAAGCATGTAAGAGGCAAATTAAGAAATCTGAGGCCAGTCCTAAATGTTTATAGCGCTACTGGTTTTTATTTAAATTAGCTTGAAGAAGTGAACAGTCAGCTTTGTGAACTATAACACTACTAATTTGTTTAATAGTATTGACTGATTCATGAACACAATAAATATTATGTTTTAAAAACAAAACTTGAAGGAACTACTTTAAAGTATACAAAATGTATAAAATTATGTAACTAAATTACTCTACATAGAGAAATTTCAATTTAATTAGTATTTCAAACAAGGCAATCATTTTACAATATCATACGGCTGATTTTGTTGAGACTATTTCACAGCATTTGACCCCTGCTTCATTGGTCCACAAAAGGTACGCGTAATTCGGTTACCTGCAGATACATTCTACAATAACTAGTCAGTAATATTAAGAATATCATGTATAAAAAATACAGTACAGAAGGAGAAAGACTGTGTATTTTAGGGATATGTACCCATGACATTGAGCCTCTTAACCGGAAACCAGAACCTATGCAAATGAGAGACTATTGTGGAAGTCCGTCGTTCCACGTTTTAACGGTGTTTCAAGAATTATGCATTTTACTTCAATACCCAATAATAATGCATAAAGAATATTTACCACATCTTTATTTATTAACGCGTGATAACTTAATGAAATAAAAAAAAGAAAGCATGTTTCGTTGGAAAGGTAAAGTATAATAATGTATGTAAGTATACTTATATGATATGAGTAGATGAACACAACACAACAATGATACACGAAACAAATGCTGGTTTTACAGAAGTTACAGTGTACGAAAGGTTAAGTTATTTCTATAAAAAACTTTTGCTCAACTCCAGGTATTGGTTTAAAAGGTTATCCAAATCATGATATTCTAGTTTTAATATAAACCTCTTTAGCGAAAGATACTAATAAACTTTTTGTTATTTAAATTCAGTCGAAAAATAAAGAGATCTGTTATATGAAACAGATTTATTCTAAAATAATAATCATAACTTAACAACAAATTTAACTTACCAGAAATCTTTCCGACAGGATGGGTGACAGGAGGCGATGACGTAGTCACCGTGACTGGAGGGTATACTGGATCGCAGCATTCTCTTTCAGGAAACTCACTTGCGCCAACACTTGTAATCCCCACCAGAACACACAACCACATACACATTGTCACTAAACCCCGTCCATTATACACCGACCCCCCCTTAGTAACCAGCATCCAAAGGAGCTTACCATTTTCAAAAATTCCCCTGCTGTGATAGCTTAGCCCCCTTTGATGATAACAATCCCCCCGCTTAGAAACCCCCGTAATTCTAGTGCCATATCGTTGATTCATCTGTCACTTTATCATTACTTCACCTTACATATTTTGATTGACTGCGTTTGTGACGTTTGCGTTTTTGTTTAAATCTGGAAGGAAATAAAAATATTTTATTTTATATAATTAAATATAAAAATTGATACAACAAACGTATAGAGATAAGAAAAAAATCTGTGCCTTGGAGGATATTTTGTGGTGTGTTCCAGATCAATATAATTATTATTTATTAAGAATTGTATGTTTATTTTGGTTCCAACTGATCCGACTCGATATAGTTAAATAATATTCGTAGGAAATATTCGAAAAGCGTTACATTAAATTTATTTGTATGTTTTAATTTTTGTGCCGGGCATTATGAATTCTTAATATGCTATTAAACTTGAGAACTGCGCGCTTATTGCTTTTCTTTCAAACTTTTAAAGAAAGATTTGATTATGTCGTACGCAATTTCGAAGTTTTTCATCTTACCAAAATGACCATTGTGTAATATTAACTTTGCTGCGATTTTATTACTCTTAGTGTGTAGTTTACGACTTTTGTATCAAGTGTTCATATATTTTTTTCGAAATATTGAGACTGTAATTAAGAGAAAGTCTTAACGAAAATTTACCGCTATCACTTCGTGGTTTGGGTGTGAGTTTAATTACTTAGTCCACTTTTTTATTTATTTAAGGTTAAAAGTTATTTAAAAAAAGGGCCCACAATCAAATGATAATCGATAAACTTGTAATAAGCTTTTCACCAAAACGGCATATTTTAAAGATACACTAAAAACATAATATATAATACTTTTGTATGTTTGAGTTAGTTAATACTATGTTGAATTAATTATACATAAACAATTCGTAATACCAAATTTGACGCTAAGTAGCGGGCAATTACTACTTAATATCGCTTTATATTAATTTAATCAACATTTCTCTCTTTGCATATCTTATAATTTGACATTTTTTATAAATAGCCACTACCAACCTGCAAAGCAGCCTTTATAAATAAAAATCGATAATCGTAAAACTGTTATTTTCCGTATCACGTGTATAAATAACAAATGGCGACTTGCCGGTCATGGTACTAATTAAAACTTCGTTTAGTTTATAAGAACTTTAAGTGCGATGTATATGCCACAATTGAATGTTATCAAATTTAAAAATATTTTCATTGGTTTTATTTCTAAAAATAATATTAATAGAGAATATGCATAGGTTAGTGATAATAAATATTCTTGATTACATTTAATCAAACTAAAACTTCAATATATTACTTCAAAGCAATAATATCGTTAGGTTCTGTTTTTTTCTTTTTTTGATAAGGGAATATTTCTGTTTCTAAATAACATTTAACAATTGTTCAAGAAAACAGCCTGCGAGTAACATTTATGGGTTACAATGGTCTACGTCGTAGCTCCGTCTACGTGGCGCCGTAGCCCTCATTTACTAGCATGGTATTCTACAATATTAAACGTATTTATAAACCTACTATTAGCCACTATCAGTAAAGTTTTGTAATTTTATTTTTGTACAAGAGAACGAAAACGAAAGTATTTTATTAAGGACCACCCATGCGGTCTGCAACTAACATGTTTGACCATAACATCACAATCTCCTTTTAAAAAACATTTGCCACCTATGTAGTCCTGTTTCAGCAAAAATCTGATCATAGCCTAAGCTTTCTTACTCGCAACAAGGTATAAGAGGAAACTTTGACCGATTGAGAGGGATGGAAAGTTCAGACTAGGTCTTATTAAGGGCAATCTCCATTATTGATTATTTCTTTTAAACTCTTGTTATTCCTACATGATATTTCATATAAAAGGGCAAATGTAAAGGTCAGTTCAACACTTCAATTTAGACTTTGCTCTGCAATTTTACAAAATAAAACTTTTTTTAATTAATAGCTCGCTCCTCATATAACTACTAAACATGTAATTATTAAACAACATTTAAATTATTTTTGCGTATATAAATGTTACTTGTAATGTGTTTATTCAGATTTGTCATTAAATAATAGTAAGAATATGAAACATTATTTTATTATATTGAGCAGTGTTAGCCTAGTGGCTTCAACGTGCGACTCTCATCCCTGAGCTCGTAGGTTCAATACACGGCTGTGCACCAATGGACTTTCGCGCTTTTAATATTCGCTCGAACGGTGAAGGAAAACATCGTGAAGAAACCGATGGCATGTGTCAGGCACAGGAGGCTGATCACCTACTTGCATTTTAGGTTAATAAATGATCATGAAACATATACAGAAATCTGAACAAAAATCCCAGACCTAAAAAGGTTGTAGCGCCACTGATTTATTTTATTTTTACATTATTTTATTATTATAGTTTAATGCAAGTTTGGAACTGAAAACATCTTTAATCATGATATGAGAAGGAACATCGTATGTATCAACAAATCGCTTACAACTTTGTAACGAATGCTAGGTATCAGGGGAAAAACTGAATATACCCAGTTCCCGCCATTTACAGTTCGTGATTCGCGCGCTTTTACAGTCGATCAAGATATATTCTATTTTTAAATATGAGTGGCCCTCACTTCCGCCGGCTCTAAATCTACATCTTTGCAAATTAAAAGAAAATTACATAATCAATCTCATACAGCGTCAATTTTGTTTTAAAGATATTCATAAATCTGATACTATGTATCAATGCGTTATTCTATACAATTAAGCCTAAATTAGCTTTAGAGGCTTGGAAGGCAAACTAAGCTTCACGTTACATAATATTGAGTCAGCGCATATCGATAAGTATACGTCATAATTCGTTATCTAACTAATTTCATTATATATTTAAGTTAATTTAAATATTCGGTAAGTTTAAATTTAAGCACGTTCAATCTTTATAACTAGGTCATACGTTCGACGGGATGAATCCCAGGCTTTGTCTACAAAATTCCATCCAAGGCACAGACTATTCACAACACTATAAAAAGGAGGTTATACAATTAAACAAATGAATTACGTTTAAAAAAAATCGAAAATGTACGCGTGTTTCATAACGCGCCGTGCGACCACCGCAACAGCCAAGATTCTACTAACGTAGTAGACGATCGGGTCACCCCTCACCCCGATAAACCCCTTTGAGCCCTCGACCGTGGCTACCTTTCGACCTCCGAAATGATGTAAACACAACTTTTAAATAAAACAATGTTGAGCTCTAATTTCATCTGTGTTAAGTTGAAAGTTGCCTGTTAATACATCTGATTTTCTAACACTAATGTGTGCCGGAAAAGCGAATGCGCCCCACAGTCTCACAAGTCACTACAAGAGGACAACGCAAGATAAAATTGCAACTTTAAGCTTTGTACTTAAGGTTCATTTTTCATTAAACTCATCTGAAACGTGAGTAAAAATTGTAAATGTACGGGTCGAACTGAACACGAATGTCCGAATTCGATTATGTTATAATTGTAACAATGGTCTGTATGAACATAATTATAAAGTGTATATTTGTAAATCAACGTGAGCTTTCCTGAATGCTTTTGGCTTTCCACGGTTCATATTAGCTATTTCAAAACTTTAGTGTGGTGTGTAATTATGAACCTTAAACAACAGGTGAAAGAGTTGACATTTTGACATTTTCTTTTGAATATGAAAAATCGAAATTTAACACCAAGAGACGTTTATGAATGCGAGCGTAGATTTTGTCAAATGAGAACAATAAGATGTGCATTTACTTGACAAAGTGGTTGCATTCTATCTTCAGGAAAAATGTCTTAATAATTCAAGAATTTTCCTCTTCATTTGCGAGTTGCGGTCGGAACTTAGAACTACTTTATCGTAGTAAAAAGTAGAGTTTCCACTTTATGTGGTTATGGTGATATTCATTTCATCTAATTCTATTTTTAAATATTTAATAGTTTGTAAATACCCTAGATACAGATTATTAATTTGGTCATTATTAAAGCTCGTGACTATTATTATTAATCATAGACATGTCACATCCCGCTGCTTTTACGCTTTCCAGCTTTCATGCACACGGAGCTCACGAAATCAAATATTAAATATTTAAATTAACTAATTTATTGTTCTCTCAAAATTGTTCGGTTGTCCTTTTCCCAATATTTGAGATTCAACTCGAGTATTTGCAAACCAATTTAAAAGATAGAATGAACATTGAAGTATTAAGTCCGTTATTGTAACTCAGCTTACTAATAAAAATATACGATCTTGAGCGTTTATTTATAAATAAATATTCTCGGATTATATCTACTTTTTCTGTAAATTACAGAATTACGTAATTATGTTTTTAGTGCCGCAATATTATAAAGATATGTAATAACTAAAATTAATCTAATTAAATAACTAATACTATTTCAATAACAAAGATTATATTTCTTATTTCTTTTGTTGTTATTGTTCAGCAAGGACCCCGTACTAGGTAAACGCCTCCTCCAATGCTCAGAAGAATTAAACCCTCAATAAACGAAAAGCTAAAATAACTCGTTGAAATCAAATACTCGATAATATGCAACCTTGGTGAGTGGTTTATTTAATATATCACCTGGTTTGGTCTTAGGGCTAGAAACAGGTCAGGTAGCTGTCTGGGTCGAATAGGTTGACTATAAGTTAGCTAAATCTGTTATAAGTTTATTTGTATTAACCTTGACATTAGCAAATATTTCAGGATCTAACTCGCGGTTACAATTTTGAAATAACACTTCAATAAAACTATGATGTACTTTAGACTATCGAAACTCATTGTTCAACAGAATTATCCAATAAAAATATTGAACCAGCCTCTACTGTATTAATGATGAAGAAACAAGTTCTTCATATGGCAAATTTTTTAAACAATAATGTAAAATAATAAGATGTGATAAGTTATAAGTAAATATTTATCAGAAACTTAATTAAAAAAGGAGAGCTTCCCTTCAAGTAGATAGGAATTTTAACAAATTTAATCGACTTTTTTAGTTGATTAAATCTGTTAAAATTAAGGATAAACGAAAACGAAATTTTAACAATTGTTACATATGTGTGGCACAAAGCTAAACCATAAAGTATAGTTGCCCTATTCACTGTAACGCACGCAAACCACAGTTCGATTGGTCTTTAACAAATTTTGATAACATGACCCCGTTATTTTTTTATTTGATTCATAAAGTGAGTTATTCAACGGATAGTTGAAACTGTTACAAAGATTGCCCTAAATAAATTATGAAATATTTATGTGATTCATTAAGTTAAGCTTAGTGAGATGATTGAAATAATTTAAATAAACAAAATTGTCATATAAATCACTTATCTTCGTTGAAATTGTATGCAAATGCATGAATGTAATGTACCGATATGAAGCTTTAAGAGCCACTTATCAGTTACCATCTATTTATAATAAAGCAAGTTTAAAAAATGGGAATTCTTTACAAAACTTTTTTTTTATATTTTAGTATCACACTACTTTTCACAATGTGTTTAGTTATTTTAATAATGGTCTGATGTCATAAACTTGGAATTTAACTCAAAAGCCTTGCGTCCATAACAAATTGAGTAAAAAAAAATTAAAGCCTTTTATTTCTGTGACCACACAATATGTATGTCAAATACAATACAAAAAATACTATTTGGTCTACAGGGTGTCCTGGGACACGTAGGCCCCTTCTGGCTTTCTCAACTTGTCCCTATCTCTGGCAACTCTAGGACACACAGCTCCTCTGGTTTCTAGATCATCCCTCCATCGCTTGAACTGTCTACCTCTTTTTCTTTTCCCAACTCGTCCCTGCTATTCGGTTATAACTTTCATCATCGCCATTTTAGCTGTAACACATCTTTCATATTTGTAATAACTCTGACATGGTCCTTCCTAACATGAACTTTTCGAGTGACACAGTGAGTAAATAAAAATTCATAGTTAAATAACGCATCCATTGTTTTTTCACCAACAACTGTGACAGAAACAAATGTTTCATAATTATACATTCACTAAAAGTAATCAACTCACAATTTCCCTTTAAAACAATAACTTTAAAGTCAAGAAACCGCTCCTTTGCAAACGTAGACTCCTGCCGTTTTAAAATTGCAATATTTCCTTTGAACAAGTTATAACTACGCCAAGATACAGTAATATTTAACTGTGGTTTTAAAGTGCTCATTGTTCGTGACGTTTCGTGATTAAATCAAGATTCAAACTACACTGCAGTTGTTTTAAACGTAGAACGACGATGATAATTTAAACGTTATGATGTTATGTACCTAGAACCAATTAGAATTCTGTGCAACTGCTAATTTTAGACTAAAATATATTTAAGTCGTATACGCCAGATATTTCTTAAGTATATATTTGTGATATTCTTAGATATTATTACCGTGCATCGTTTATGTATCAATTATCAGCATAAATTTAAATTTCTTATTTGTTATAAAACTCAACATGTCACTCTAACTTGCTAACACTTAACTCTGATATCCAAAAGGCTAAATAAAGCTTATATTTTTGCGACTTCGTAGACCGACCATGGCCTTTTTAGCAATATGTTCACGCGTACAAAAGATTCTGCCAGAATGTTTATATATTATCCACTTGGCTTGACAAGCGAGTTGTCGCAGTTTACAAATCGTTAGTAGGCCATGGATTTATATATCTAGATCGGGTTTAAAAATATGTCCACGTTCGTAGGTCAGTAATTGTTAGTCAGTTTACCCGTTTGCTTTAGTTTTAAAATACCAAGAAACCAATGCCGCTACAACCTTTTAAAGCCTGGTGCTCAGATTTCTGTTTATATTTCATGTTTAAAAGAATCATGAACATCAATTCTAATAGGCAAGTTCATAATCAGCCTTTTGTGCCTGACACACGCCGTTCACTTTTTGAGCATGCCAGTTTCCTCACAATGTTTTCATTCAACGTACGAGTTAAATGCGCACATAGACAGAAAGTCCATTGTTGCTCAGAAAAAGCTATTGTATAGTTAAAAATTTCTATATAATTCGCAACATTAATACAACTTAAGCCATACGACCTTCTTAAATACTTAATTAAATAATATTTTTTCATTAATTTTAAAGTGCTACGAGGATAAAAATAGCAAAAAAGTAAATACCGTTTTACGGCTACGTATTAATATAAGGGTCTGTTTATATTTTGAAACTAAGTTAGAATTTAGAAATACCAGAAGACGCTCAATCTAAATAAGCTAGTTTAATTGGCACAATATATACGTATATATATATAGTCTATTAAAAAATTTTAGAATAACTCAGATATCAAATTAAATGCATATCATTTATTAAAGCAGTGTTCGCGTAGTAGCTTCAACGTGCTACTTTCTGAGGTCGTAAGTTCGATCCCGGCTCTACACCAATGGACTATGGCACATCTAACACTCGCTCGAACGGTGAAGGCCATCATCGTGTGGAAACCGGCATGTCTCAAATCCAAAAATCAACGACATGTGCGTCTGAAAAAGAACCTGAAAAAGAAAGTTGGAAGTATTTGTCGATGAATAAAAATTTAAAAAAATCCGTTTAAAATTATTTAATATCAATATTTTCTGTGTTCCGTTACTTTTTTATATATGTATATATTATATGATATGAATAGATAGCTACGACCTATAAGAGCCATGGCCTCCTCCAATTGTCACGAAGCTTGGTGACCTCCAGCTCGTGAACTTTGCCATTGTTCTTAGTTCATCAAAATTTACGTTTCGTATAAAAATGTTTACAAGCTTGTAGTTTCAATACAAATATTACATATGTAACAAGCGCCCTCTAGTTCTATACAAATACACTACTTTAAGTGACTGTTTCTGTAGTTCATAACGTGTTGACTGGTCGACTACAGCTGTCGCTAATGCGACCTTGCTAAATTTATATCATTATATTATTGTTATCACTTCACTTAATAATTTTCTGGAACATAAATCTCCTAATAAAATATTTTGTTGTTTTGTCACTTTCTACTCGAGTTGGTTGTAGAGACATCTATTAGGGTATAATGCAAATGTCGCCATGAAAAGCTTCAACACAAATGCGCTAACACAAACTTACAACAATTCGATAAAATTAAATATTTATTTACTATATACAATAGGATCATGAATTAACATTAAAAAAAATACGTACTAGCTGTGTAAGTTAAACTTCCAATTCTTTCCACTCACGACTATTTTGTCAATATTGAAGATCCCTCATGATCTTCGGTTATTATCACTTTTCATATTGTGAGATAAAATATTAAGATATTCGATTTTTTATACTTTTTATTAAAACCTTGTCCAGATATTAACGAATACATTAAAAGAAATGTCCAACTGGGTGCAGCCGTTCGTTTTGCTGGTCCATACATTTAGCAGTTCATTTCTAAGTATTTATAAAGTTATTTATTCTTCTGCAATTATTTCATATTTTAGTTGTAACGAATGAAATATAACTGGAAAGGCTCCATTAATCCATTCATAATATCGTATACGATACATTATGGAAGTCTATATAATTATATGTATGTGCAAGTATTAAGTATTATTTATTATGCATGTTTTAATCTGTTTAGCCTTTTCACCTACCCCACCTAAAAAATTATAAAGCATTGTGTCAGCTCGATATCAAAAATTATTCTTCATACAAAAGTCTAGAAAGATTGATACCGTAGAGTACGAGTATGTATTCGCCACACATTATAAGCGGTTACTCAGCCATCTAGGAAGGAACTGGAGGTTTTTTAGGTGATGTCACATTATGTAAATCCGATTATTCACACACTATTTGCCTGCACAATGGCAATACATAAGCTGTGTTGTTTGTCTTAATGCAATATACATTGGATTACATAATAACGTATCTATTGATTTACATTTTATAAAAAAACATCTGGTTTCTTTATTGGTAAGATATTGGAGTACTTTTGAATTACTTTCGTAAATTGCTCAGCGGAAAAGGAATCTTTTGATATTTTGCATTCATTACCTGCAACAGTGGACACGGAGATTCACATAGAGAAGAAAAATTATGTTTTCTATAATTGTGTATAAGTATGACAGTCGGCAGGGGCACAATAAGTTACAATGGTGCGCAGAAATGGTTTTTGAGACGTACAGAAAATATTGTCAAGTTACGTGTCGAGATCTTGCATCTATACTTAATTTAATTTCCAATCTATTCAACTTCAAACAGAACACAAGTTCAATAAAGGATAACAATATAGTAAATAATAAGGTAAGGATGGCGATGAAAGCGTATTTCTCTTATATATCGAATGTTTATCTTTTAAAGATTAATGCAATATCCATTTAAACTCTTCACATTGGTTACAATTATGTTCAGTTATCAACCACTATTTATACAGATTAACTTCGTTAGTTTTCTTCCGTTCAGATAATAGCTTTTTTACCATCCCATTTTAATTAATAGCTTTAGAGCTGTATATAATTGACTAACGTAGGTAAATTAATGTTCACTTATGAACGTCAGTAAACAAATGAATGCTGCTAAATTTACATTAACTGTCAGTTTTCAAATCAAGAGCGTAGAACGGACGAGAAGAATATAACGGGTATAAACACCATCACTCTATTAAATGGCCAAGGTGTCGCTATTATTAAGGCGAACGGTAGATATGCCATCTTAAATAGATATTTTAACCCAGGTATACAGATGTATATATAACAAAGTCGTGGAAAATAGTACTAGCGACAATTAAAGACTATTGGGATACGTGGTTGTAAGTCGCGGAATGTTATCAATATCAATTTGACCCATAACACTACCGGCCGGGGCAGAGTGTTGACGCTTATCTTCTAAGTTTAGTTAAGTGTTTATTTATTATAATGAAATTTTTAATTGTGATATTTGTGCTGTGTGTTATACAAAAGTTTTCTTTCGGTAAGTACAGATTTCGTAGTTTAAAGAAGGGTTTTTATTGTTAAAAATCAGAATATACTTATTTCATGTTTATGATAGTAATAATTCTTCTTCTTCTTAAACTTTTTCTTAAAGCGCTTAATTGATTTTATAAATATTATATTGAGCTGATGTTATATTTAAAAACTTTGTTTATTTCTAAAATCATTGTTTAATTTCTAAAAATTTTTAATGAAAAATAGTATTTTTACCCTAGCGAAGTATTACTTTCATATTTCACTAATAAGTAAATGAGTTTAAAATATAATTGAAAAGAAATGTTGATTGGTAAAAATAATTCAGCAACTAACTACAATCTAATTATAGACAATAACAACTTATCATGTTTCTTATCTTCAAAGATGATTCTTAGAAGGAATTATTTATTGTGGAATCGCTTCCGAAGCAAGGTTATGACTTGTTTTCCGTTGCTACTTTAGGTCCGACATATACAGTCAAAATCTGTTATAAAGACATCGAAGGGACTACTCATATTTGGTTGTAAAAACCGATAGTTGTAACAGCCGATGACGTTGTTATTAAGTACCTAATACAATAGAATTCAGCCGGGACCTTTGATTTTAGTCAATATAACCGGTATTTTGTTCTAAACGATGTCGTTGTAAATGATTTTGACTGGTTGATTCAAGTTGGCACAAAAGGTAGACCTTAAAATTATCAATAAAACCGGTAGGCTGGCACAATGGTCCCTCTGAAGGTTAGGGTAGTTCAAACACTGTAACCGAATATTTTTAATCCCTAGAAGTTTAATTAAACCTACTTTTGATTAAGGATGTTTTTTTATTTAAATCTAATATCATTGAAAAGTGTTAACCTACAGACCTTTTAAGACTTCAATCTGTGTATACATCTATTTGACCTTCTGTTGAGCGAATTATATTAATACTATGTTTAAACAGATGCACATACATGCCAAGTCTGAATGTAAAGTGCTTATTAATTTGACGTAAGATGTATTAATTATTTAAAAAATTATGAACGGTTTAAATCAGTAATCCCATGAAAACGCATTAATTGTATTCAAAACATTTTATTACTCTTGGCTCTTTTATCTCTAAGAAAATTTAAGAAAAGTATTAAAGAAAAGCTGTGTTAAAAGGCTTACTATAAAGTTAACGATTATTTAGTTTATAAAAGTGCCTGGGACTAGTGCTACACAGGCTACTTCTAATTAATTTGCGATATTTGTTTTAAAATAAGTTGTTTGCCATAGTCATTTTTTAACGATGATTCCCTATTTTAAAAGAGTAGGTACCGAGAGTTTTTTACGCCGGCTTTTCTCTCGGCCTAAACTCTCTGTCTTCTTTGCTGATGAGTCGGGATGTCTACCAATTCAAATTTAATAACGTGGAATAAGTGATACCTGTATCTTATATTCCATAATAAATATATTTTATTTTATTTTTACTTAATTCATTGATTATTATATGTATGTAAGTTTTGTCTTAATATATTTTTATAATATATTTTTTTTTAAAGACAATTCACACCAATTGACCTAGTCCCATGCTAAGCTCGTGAAGCTTGTGTTATGGGTACTAGGCAACGGATATACATACATATTATAGATAGATAGACATATAAATACATAATTAAACACCCAAGACCTAAGCACAACACCAAATGTTCATCACATCGATGTCCGTCTCAGCCGGGGATCGAACCCGGGACCCATGGATTCGCAGTCAGGGGTACTAACCACTAGACCAATGAGTCGTCTATACTAGTTTAATGTTTGCCACCTTACAACCTATTACAATTAAACCGGTATTATTGAGTCGTAATTTTACTTTTTGACATTCTTGTAGAATGTAGCTGTAAAAATATCAGCTTATATAGAAAAAGTCTTTTCCTCTAAGTAAATTAATCGGCCAATAGCTTAATGGATTAATTAATTGGAATAAACGCTGACCCAGCTATCGCTTCATAATAACACATCTACAAGGCCGCCTTCGACTACGCTGAGGCCCTAGATCATATTGAGGCCCTTTATAAAAACATTTATAGGATGTTAATCACATAATCAGTATTTTATTCATATGAAACAGGAGGCCTTTTAGCCTAGCCAATTATTATTTATTTACGTTGGAAGACATAGAGGTTGTACTATTACTTGACTTAAAGGAATAATTATTATTACTAACTTGCTTATAAATATTGTAATAAAATGAATTATAGGGCTTAGTTAGTTAAAACGAACATCACTAAATGTTCAGGAGGATGAGGAAATTGAGATCCTAAAGCATTTATTTATTTTACAATTTTTTTTTGAAAGTATATTATAATTCTAAAGAAACTGTTTATAACAACACAGTCTAAGCTTAGTTTTTGTTTTGGGGCTCTATCATATGTCCTTTTAAAAGGCCCAAAGACCTGTATGATGTTACATGGGTATCGTGTGTCTAATCCTGTGGATTTGCCCGATATTTTCTTGACAACAGCAATAATTAATAGGATACAGAGAAACTAGTTCAAATATTGTACCTTGTAATACATAATTGTATATGAGTTTAGAAAATATAGTTTTTAGGTTATTTGCTACTTCAGTAGTAGATTTTGTCAAGGACCATCGTGGATTTCACTATAGTTGTAATATTAATATGTAAATATTATTCACTAATATAAGTAATGTTAATTGTTTAAAACGAATAAACTAATAGTGGTAATTCATGTGTAGACAGCAGAAATAATCTATTATATATATTAAGGATTCTTAGCTAAATTCAGTTAATTTAAATATTTGCAATAAAGGGATATATCAAAGGGATGTTTGAGTTCCACCATGCTTACAAGTTGTCTTTGACTAATCATAATAGATTAGTAAAAATATGAATCAGTGCGTAGTTATGAGCTGAGAAGTACCTATTATTAGTACGACGGGTGCATCTCTGAGGTCAACAAAGATTATCGCATCGCAAACTAAAACAAATACATGATATGGTCATGTTTAGAAATGTTTTTCCCGGTATCTTGGAGAAGCAATAATATACTGCGGAGGAAAGTTCAACTTCGAGAATAAACATCAGAAAAACATATGACGATCGAGACTAGCCTATTTTCTGACATCACAGACCATGTTTCTTTGGTGGCTTTGTAAGCTATTTTGATTTTTGATAGTTTTTTTGTCTTTAATTATATAAGTTTAATAATATGTTTCTTTAAAATTTCGTTAAATTTATTCTTCTTTGTAGATATAAAAAGCGTCATAGTAAATGTTTCAGCGTCAATTTAATTTTTAACGTTCAGAATCTACTTCAAAAATATTCATATATCTTTCAATTGAAAGCCCATTTACCGAACGAATTATATGTTATAGAATTCCTTTTCTTCTAATTCACCAACTAGGTGCAATCTAAAATGCATCATCCTCATCTCCGTAGCAATTTACTTGTTGCTTTGACGCGTTTATCACTACTTGACATTGTTCTACATTTATAAAGACGTAGGCGGGTCGTAGGTCACTAAATATGTTGAAAAGTTTCATACAAGAATATATTACGATACAATATTCTTTATTTTGTATCCTAAAAATCTTACCCCTTTATAAAAGGTTAGGTTATAAATCTTATTTAGGGGCCTCATAGCCTAGCGGTCTTATTAAGTGGCAGCTAGGTGAGGGGTACCGGGTTCGATTCCCGGTTCGAGGGCAAGTTTTAATTTAATTTGAATTTGTTCTCGGCCTTTGGGTGGGTTGTGCGGTACCGGGCGAGTGCTTAAACCGTACATGGAGGACACGGTCGAATTTCTAAAGACAAGCACGAATTATAAAAAAATCCTATACTTGACGCTGGCTAATGCACAAATCGTGTCAGAGCCATAAAAAAAAAAGGGTTTATTTTACCCTAGGTATACTTCTCTTATTAAAAATAGTTTGGCTTTTTCCACCTCAGTTTGAGTTCACAACATAAGTGACAACTCTTTTTTTTTCAATTTAGTCACACACTATTATCAATTGTTTTTTGTCTCTTTCTTTATATTTGCTAAAAAAAATTACATGTTTTGATTAAACAATTGGTAATTTTTTTAATCAAAACATACTCGATAATATAATCAAACTGATAGTAACCTCAATTTATAAATCACTTAGGAAGGTTGATGAGCACAGTTTTTCACAAATTTAATTAGTATGGTTTGAATATTCAATTTAAATATTCTGATTTATATAATTCAAAAGCATTGCTAAATTTCTTTGAAAAAATAATTAAAACTCCTTTATTTTTTAAAAGTAATACAAATGTCATTATGGTATTCAAAATTCTTGGCATACGAACTCACCATTTCTATTTCTTTTTACTTGTAGATTGTCTTATTTCTATCTCCTCCCCCTTAATCCACTCCCTAATTTTGTTCACAACTCACAGGTCCCCACGTAAAATTTCACTCTCATAAATTTTTCATAACGCCAAAGAAGTATAACTTCAAAAATCTTATTCATATTACTAAATCAATATTATTGCACTCATCTGAACTACCTACATTTCTCGTACTGACAAAATTTGTTTACGTTGTGTTGTAAAGAAACTAATGATTACTTAAGTTTAAATATACCTATATAGTTTAGCTATACTAAAATATTTTTTAGGAAGGTTATTTTTAGCAAAGACACCTGTAAATGGATTATCATTGTCGACTCCTGTCACTATGCAATATAATAACACAAAGCAACATTTAATTATGACCTAATGAATACTATCAAGGGTGTTTTTCCCGTAAAAATTACCTATGTAGTTGGTACGCCTGGATATATACATCAGTCATAAGTAATGTATTGACTATCCAATCTTTACATAAAATACGTAATCTGCACTTTGTTCTCAAGACTTATTAAGAATTTTGGACGTAGAATCTACAAAATGCATAAATACTTATAAATACACTGCAAACAGCAACCCGTCACTCGGGAACTCTGTACATTCATACTCTCCGCTGACGCAGGGACTCAAAGTGAGCCTTGGCCTCCGAAACTTTAAACCACCAGCACATTCGACGAATGCGCGCTAGTGTATGGCGATCTCTTGGAACTCTCGTAGGGCTTTCACCACGACGTCTTTCCGTATATCGAGATACGTTTATTTACCACTCTGCTCTTATTCACAGCACTAACATCAGAAGAAATACTCGACGTCACAGACGCATGCTGTACACACGGACAATCATACGCTCAAAATGCAGAAACATGCGCAGGCGCACGTCCGCCAGATGACATAGAAGATGAGGAAAAAGAAATTTGTAATAGTGCTTTAAAGAGTTGCTGCGAAGACCAGTTGCAGTAAGACTTACAGTTTCATTGTTTAAATTTTTTATTTAAGAAAATAATGTACCAAATATGGTCAGCTACTCAAGCTACTCAAGTCAAGGCAGAATAGAAATTTCCGCCCGTATCACCTCGACGCGTTTTTTAAGGCAGTTTTTGCCACGCACCACCACTATGTGGAACCAGCTACCCATTGAAGTATTTCCGTACCAATTTAACTTAGGGTCCTTTAAGAAAAGAGCGTAGGAAGTTTTCTTTAAATGTGTAAAGGTTATGTTAATCAAAGACAATACTAAAGAGCGTAGCGATTCTTAAAATGCCGGCAACGCGCTTGCACGAGCCTTCTGGCAATGTGAGTGTCCATAGGCGATTTTACTTAACATCAGGTGAGTGAGCCTCCTGTCCATTTGCCTCTTATTATATAAAAAATAATTTATTTGTACTTTTCTTTAAAATTTACTATAATAAATTAAATTTTTACTCTTTTGACAATAATTGGCATACGTTGTCTTCAATTGATAACTAAATAAATATGGAAATCCTCATGCTTATCATGTTCATCATCATTCTTCATATCTATCTTGCAGGGCCTTACTTGAGATATGGTAACTCAGTTAATGATACTTCTTTGTTAACAGGCAAAAAAAGGAATGCGCTCTTGGAATGAAATTGGCAGAATCAAAACAATGCAACAGCCCAAACAGTGATATAGGAAAAGTAAGTTTATCTACTTCGCAGAAAGAGACTGATATATTCGCTTCAAAACGTGAAATCTACATGTAAGGCATAGGTCCAGCCTTTCCGAATTCTAGAACTTAGGATCCAGTCCATAGAAAAAGAAATAGACATCCACACCTAATAATACACTACAAAACACACTCCTATGCGGTCGCTACTTAACAACAGACGACACGTAAATAAATACGTTCATGTCACGATAAAAAAAATAAAACAAACAAACCAGTGGCAACCCTCTTAGGACTGGGCCTCAGGTTTCTGTATTTGTTTCATGATCATTTATCAATCTAATAGGCAAGTAGGTGATCAGCTTCCAGTGCATACACGCGGTTGACTTTTTGGTTCTAAGACAAGCCGTTTCCTCACGATGTTTTTCTTCACCATTCGAGCGAATGTTAAATGCCAACATATAAAGAATGTCCATTGGCCACAGCCGGGGATTGAACCTACGACCTCAGGTATGAGAGTCACACGCTGAAGCCACTAGGCCAACCCTGCTCATATATCACGATAACGATAGTTAATTAAAATTCGACAGATGTGTTGCAACGAATGCTCCTTCGGCCAGCTCTCAGGAGAGTCCCAAGGGAAGCTTGGCTGTGGAGAGCCCTCAGAGGACTTTTATAGTCCTACGGCGACTTTAAGAAAGAACGCTTACTACCAATGTTGTATGGTACGTATGATAGTTTTAGAAAAACTAGCCAAGCGTTCACGTTTAAAATATTCACACAGTAAAGACCTTTAGCCGGTGGAAATTAATTAACACCACCACATATCAACACATAGATGAGTATTATTATTTTAGTTTTGTTTATTACAAATATACCTTGAAGGGTAGAAGTGTTGTTTAATATTCTATATTTAAATTAAAGGCGGCAGCTGAAGAACCAGAAACCACCACAAAGGCTAAAACAACAACACTAAAACCTGACGTCAAAGAGACGTGTAAAACAAACTCTTGTGAGCATATTTGTAAGGAAGACCGCGGTCGAATACACTGCGAATGTCGACAAGGATTCAGGCTTCAACCAGATAATAAGTCTTGTAAAGGTACCTATATTTATTGCACAAATATAATAGACTGTTATCTAATTGATTTCTTTATAAAAGACTTAAATAAAAATAGCTTTTCTAACTGCTGGGGGATTAAAAGTGATTTGAATTTGGAATGTTACAATACACACGTTCCAAATTCAAATCAGTAAGCGTTTCAATCACCAAAGAGATTAATCATGTATATTGTATGGAACTGTTACTGGCTGTAAAAAAATACACGTACGGACAATTTAAAAAAAGTTTCTGAAAAAGTAAAATATCGCGAAACGACTTCTTTCTTTTCTGAAATATTAAACATTATTATATAAAAAGTTAGTGCAACTGCATAACTTTTTTGTCCTAGTCGATAAAAATTAGAACGACGCAGTTTGAATTCCTTACTGCTCAAGATTATGTTTAGCATCCCTCGCCTTATATATGTGTTTGCTCCCTTGATCAATCTATCTATCTATCACTAACCCTTAAAAATATATAATATATTATAATACCTAGACTCTAATTAGAATAATTTTAATTCAATTGTCAGACATCAATGAGTGCGCTGAAGCAGAGGATGATCTATGTCTTGCGGCTGACACCGTGTGTCACAATACGGAGGGCTCATTTAGATGTGTGCCCTTAAACAAGAGGGAGGTTGGTCTTAGCTGTCCTCCTGGCTTCAAGAGAAATGTTGTCAACCAAGTGTGTGATGGTAAGGCTTCTTTTATCATAAATTGTAAAACAGTTACCATTAGTTTGAGAACGTATAATTGGGTATATTAAGTATTATCCTAACTTACGACTAAAGAACGAGTAAAGAAAAAGTGCGTCCGTACAAAGTACACATCAGAAGTGAAATTTCATTGGCAAACTAATTTTTAAGTCTTGTTCATATTTATACAAAACTAAAACTTTAGATTTCCGAAACTTAGAGGGAGAGAAAAAGGAAGATATGTTAGGAATTTAATGAATTGAATTGTCATTAAATTTGAATAAATTATTTTGCATAAAATATAAAATACTAATTTCATAAATTCTCTTTACGAAATTTTAATTTTAAAAATAGAAATTCTATAAGGTAATTCGCCCTTCTCACTCTCTCTCAATCGGTCTCATTCGCTCTCTCTTTTCTTCTTCAAAAACGCTGCACATCTTCGTGACGCTTATTATTGCGTTTCATCTGTAAAAAATTTACCCTCATGAGCCTAAAGAAGTTTCACTTCAATAATAATTTTTATACAATAAATTGACGAGTATGTTGTTGAATACTTTATCAGACTGAGAGATCATAGCAGTACCAATACTGTTCAAGCAAATATTTTTATATTCTAACTTTTCGAAAACATACAATCAAATATGTTTATTACCCATTTTCGGAAACAATAGAATTTTTACAGGTGAAAGACGTATCAAAATTAGTTCAGTAATTCCTACTCACAAACGTTACCAAACATTATATAATACCTATAGTCTTATGTGAATATATTCCAATTAAAAATATGTAGATATAAACAATATTTGTCTAGATATAAACGAATGCCAACTGCCGCGACCGCCATGTCCGAAATACCTTTGCGTAAACACAATTGGTGGCTACAAGTGTTCCGGAAAACCTGGAAAACCCTTCGTAGAAGAAGTACCAGGTGTGACAACAGAGGCTGTGGTCACTCCAGCTCTGAGGAATGATATCTGCCCTCCTGGTTTCAGGGCCGGTGACGATGATGAGTGTTTGGGTAAGATTTTCCATTTATGTCTTTAATTTCCAAAGCTGTGACCGTACACAAATGTATAATCTCATTTATTCTAAAATCATTCACATAAACAGAACAGAACAGAAGTCGGCTACGAAACAATGGCCGATTTGTTAACACTTAATTATAGGCTTTTATACCTTATGATTATGTTAGATGGTACTTTAATACTTACAATAAATAAAACTGTATTGAAAAATGACTCGTTGGACATTTTTTTTTGCCTCCTTATAATCGTTGTTATTTTTTGTTGAAAATTGACCGACCCATGTGATTTCTTTGATACAAACTCCTCTCGGGATTTTCTGAATCTGGTTTGATTGTGAAGAAGTTGCATGGATCTTAAGTTCTCATGTTATTCATAGCGTGTATATCTTATTTCTTACAGATAACAGTTTGATTGTCCTCGTTTTAACGTGTGTGATATTTGGGTGCATAAATATTACCTTACCTTAAAATTATTTTTCCAGACATTGACGAGTGCGGGGAAAGATTGGACGACTGTCAACATCTTTCCCAACATTGTATCAACACGCATGGCAGCTACTTCTGTCAGGACCACGTCTCTAAGCGATGCGCTCCGGGGTTCAAAGTTAACCCTTCTTCTGGAATTTGTGAAGGTATTGCTTTTTAAATCTTGACCGTTACTAAATCCCTACTTACGTATCAACGCAGATACTTTAATGGTTATACAGTATTGGTTTATTTTGTTACGAGTCAAAAGTTTGTGATTATGTTTGGGTTATTCGTCAAAATTTATTTGGTTTATAGGGATAGTACTGAGGAAGTTATAGAGCACATACAGTCGTCATACTCGGCCTTAACGATTTGAAGATAAGATTAACACGGTATATATTAACGAAGTATTTACAATTTTCTTAACCTACATAGTAATGATAAAAATAATAAAAAATTAATAAAAAGAAAATTAAAACAAATTTAAAAAGTTTGGTCTTTGTGGCAGTTTACCTTTAAAGCTGATGGCATTTTCTCGCTATTGCGATACTTATATGTTGAGCGAGGAATGCACCGGCTCTGAGGTCACCGGTACTGTCTTACAGGCGCCAACTTAAATCTTTAATAAGTACCTGTGCACTTGAACCTCATTGCCCAAGAGTCTGATATTTGATTGTTATGAATACTAATAAATTAATTTTAATAAAGTAATATTATTAAATTATGAATATACGAGGTTGCGATAATGCCCTAAGGTTGAGTCTTTGGTAGACCTCTTAGCCTAGTTTAGCTAAAATCTTCCACAATTTATAAATTTATAAATCATTGAAAAATCTTGAAATTGGTACAGATATTTTTGACAAACGTACAGAAATCGTTTCTCTATAACATAGATTTTATATAAAAAGCTTGATGAAATCAAAAATAATATAATACAAATTATATAAAAAATAATAATAACTTTTTGTAATTACATTCTAAAGGTTGTAAACCAACAATAGGCAACGAATCGAGAGTTGAGATACAATATTCATTTAAGTTAACCTTATACATAATAATAAATGTACTTCTATTAGCACTAGTGTTTAAACTAGGCCTAGCCAGTATCTTAATCGCTAGTACCTTCCAGTGTCATTAACAAATTGGTTAAGTTGTTTGTCATTAGATTTTTTCATGTTTAATGTTATCTGAAGGTAGAATCTATATATAAGCTGTTGCAATGGTTTCATTATAATTATTTAAGTATTCAGGTGGCAGGTAATTGAATTGAAATTTGTAATTTTATTGAAAAAAAGGGCTTAACTCAAATGCGTGAAGCATTCATCCATCCCTCAGCTCCATTGTATCTTTAAGGTATTTTGGTAGCAATTAGTCAAATAAAAATTTTATTCAACCATTCAGCCTATATACATTTATATTACAGACATAGACGAGTGCGAAGAAAGCCTGGAGGTGTGCAAGCGCAGCGAAGTGTGCGTCAATCTACCTGGAGCTTACAATTGCAAATCTAAGATTTCTACATTGCCCAAGTAATATTTGCCTTTAACATATGTGTACTATTTCTTTCATATATTCTAAAAAAATAATTTTAAATTAAAAACTGTTAGAAGTAAAATATTTTATGGATATAGAGATAGATAGATAGAGTTTGTCGAAAATCTATCTATTTAAAAATTTCGTAGTAGGTATCACATCTATGTGATATGTTTATGATTTGTTATAAAACTAATTAAAATTATTATTAGTGTTTGTGCGTTTAAAATTGAAAGTTTACGGTGACAATACAGATAAATATAATACTTTGATATTTTTTTATTATCTATTTCAGCAGCTATACCATTTTTGTAATGTCATTTCCAGGTTAGCAACAAAGAAATGCCGAGAAGGAACGCGAGTGAGACCTGGGGGCTCAATTTGCGAAGGTAACTCTCTCAAACCATCAGTAGCATATATAGTCATATTTTAAATCCAACATCAAGAAAGGTTAAAATCAGTTTGTCCTGTTTGTTTGTGATATTGGAATAATAATTGATACTTATACTGGTGACAGTTATTTGCCTAAGGGGAGCACGTATATAAAATTTGTATGTATGTTGTACAACAGTATTCGAAAGTAAAAATCTTATTTAAAGTAATTAAAAACTCCAACGAGAACACTCCAAGTTTCATTAAAGTCTGTTCTGCAGCTTTCTGAAGAGAAATTTGTATAATGTAATAGGGGAATAATAAGATACCATTTGACAATTACTTGAACAATAAGTACTTGGCTTAATTTTTCTTTACTTAATTTTTCTACAGATATAGACGAATGCAGAGAAGGAACACATCTCTGTGACCAGTTTCAGAATTGCATCAATACATTTGGAGGACACGAATGTCGCTGCAAGAATGGTTTTGAACTAGATTCTTCCTCGGGATCTTGTATTGGTTAGTATTCAAATTCGTGAAATAATACGATAGATACATTTCCTAAAATCTACCACCCACTAATTTTTAAAACCACCAAAATGTCTGTTTTATGGAGGAACAGCCTAAACAAATTATATTTTTTTGTTTTTTATGTGATTATTTTAATTGTATTCAAATTCATAAGTGAAATAACTACGATAGATAATAATATTATTTTATATATTTTAAGAACGGTCTGAAATTAAGAGAGCCACCCGGTTTCGATCAGGCTGGTTTTCTAAGCTGGACGCCCTCTGCTCCACTTGGACTTTAAGCAATAATATTACAAAGAAGAAAGATTTGATTGTTTCTTTCTTTGCATTGAATAGGCTCCAAAACTATAAAACTGATTGGTAAAATGTTTTACCATTAGAATCCAACGTCATTTCTCATGAATATTCTCATGAAGAAAGAAGTTAGTATCCTATATGATAGTGAAACGCAAGGTGTGAAAAAGACCAATAAAAATCCCAAAATTACGTACGCTCCGGAAGCTATTGGCAATAGAGAAAAGTCATGTACTACAGTTTTATAGAAGATATTAATATCTACTAAAAATTCCGCAATATCGATAGTCTAACAAAGAAATATAAAAAAAAAGAAAGAGCTAGAAATAAAGGCTATATAGTGCTACGAACTCTTTAATGCAGGAGAAACCGCAGAGCACAGCCAGTATATATAACTAACAAGATGATTGATAATAGAATTTAAACATTTTCAGATATAGATGAATGTGCTCTGAAATTGGACAATTGCGAAAGAGGCATGACGTGTCTCAATGTGCAGGGTTCTTTCACGTGCAGTCGTCGTGGTATCACAACTACGAGCACCAATGCACCTCCAATTTATGACTACGAATATTATGATTCGGAGTACGTGTTATTCATCAATAATATTTCTGTTTTTAATTTAATAACAACAATTGGTTTATTTTCATACGCGGCATAATACTTCATGTTGTTACATCCTTTTTAAACACAATCAGTCGGAAGTTTCGTCTTGCGTCTTTTGTTTTACCGCCGTTTTTTTTGTCCGGCAACGCACCCACAAAAATGGGTGATCATGGGCTTCTAGGCTTTTTTTGCGCCTCCCCCCACCCGGTAAAAAAAACATCCTTACCCTGTCAGACAAAATAATATAAAAACACAGTTTCCAACCATTTTGAATCGTGATTATTTTTATTTTAGGGAGGAAGAAAATATCACTGAACCCAAACCAGAAACCACTTCATCAACTACAACAACCACACCCCGTCCAACAACGACCACAACAACAACAACACCGCGTCCAACAACAACATCTACAACAACCACACCCCGTTCAACAACGACCACAACAACAACAACACCGCGTCCAACAACAACGTCTTCAACCACAACTCGCAGACCGTACCAAAATCCCAGGCGCTATCCATATTATCCCCGAACAACGTCAACTAGTCAACCTCAAAGAAGGCCATATTATCCTAGAACTACAAGTACCACAGAAATTCCAGATGAAACTAATACAGAAATCCCTTCAAAGCCAGACAACCCTGATGATAAATACCCGTATATCCCTAACCCTATTAATAATAGAAGACCAGATGATTCCAACAAACCTACCACGGTACCAGTTGAAAGAAACCCATACGATAGAGAACCCGAGAATAGACTTCCAAACAGAAGACCGCGGCCAAATCCTGACACAGACAAGACAACAGAAATACCAAGACCAACAGCACGAAGACCCGATGAAAGACCGCACTTCTACCCCCGCAGACCTACAACCCTCACAGAAGTTACTGTAACAGCTCCTACAGATATTAATACGATAGAAAGAGACAGAACACCTGAGGGAGCTTATGATATAGATACCGGTAATATTCCAAAAGATAAATGGACAAATGTCATAGGAAAAGATCCTGTGGAATCCGAGTTTGATCCCATACTTATTCATTGTTTAAACGGATTTGAAAGAAATGAGAGAGGAGAATGTATAGGTAAGATTTATAAATAGTATTTGATTAAATAAATTAACATGTTCATTAAATTAAAAATTAACATGTTCAATAACTAAACTTAAGTCAATGAAAATAATATCATACCTATAGATTCCTGTTGACATTTTGCATGCTTGATCATCTGTCTATAAAAATCTAAAATCTTTATACTGGTTATATCATTTGGCGGTTGGAATATTATTGGTATATAATATGATATATGTATGTTCCTGAAATTCATGTCTAACTTTTAAATATACATATTATAATTTAAATCCGATTTACAGACGTAGAAATATATATTTCCTCAGATATCGACGAATGTGAAGTAGGTCGCCATATTTGTAGTACGCTGGAAATTTGCAAGAACAGACCCGGTGGTTACCAATGTGACTGTATATCTGGATTCACCAGGGACGGTTCAGGGTGGTGTGCACCCATCATTACCGCTCGGACCACTAGCACCACTCCTCGTACTACTAGTACAAGTAGTACAACAACATCTACCACTCCAAGGACCACGGTTTATGACACTGAGGTTACGACAGGTAAGTTTCATACAAATCTCTGGATTTATTTTAAATCGTTTTGGTAATTCATGAAAATGTGAACATTTCCTTTATAGTATAACAATCTAAAGCTTTAAAGGTACACTGCCACACTGCAATAGGTCATGGTATTTTTAGTAGATCAGGTACTGTACTTGACTCATGTTGATTTCTGGGTCTAAATCGAGACTAAGACAAATATTAATTTTTAATTATTATTACTACTTTTAATTTCTGTATATTTATTTTATTAAGATAAAATATATAGTATTATATATTTAATCTATAATAATGTGCTTAAAATATTTAGACTAGCAAGCTTGGTTTCGCCTAGATATAATTTTTTTACTTAGTCTACGAAAAACCAAACTGGTTTTTAGGTTTCCCGTGCAATTTTTCTTTCCATAAAGCCTTCCTCAGAGTTCAAGGAATAATAAAAAAGATTACTCAAATTAGTCCAGCCGTCTTCAAGTTTTGCGCTTAGCAACATATTTTGCGATTCATTTTTTTTATATAGATTTTGTCGGTCTGTTTGCGCGATCTTTACCTAACAAGTTTTATTTCGTTAAATTCAGACATCAGCTCAGTCACCTAGAATTTTTTTTTAGCGTCAACAACACCTGTATGGCATTATCAGCCAAACGAAGGCGATAGGCCACGAGCGTCATGCAACCAAGGCTTCTATTATAATTTCACTGAGAGAAGATGTGTGGGTAAGAAATATTACAATTTAATTCAATGTTATTGCTTAATAAAGTACCAAAAATCATACGAATTACATATGTACTAATGTGCGATATGTGTATATGTACTAAGAATAAAGATCAAACTAAATGTATTTTTTAATACAGTTGCTCAAAAAGTGGCGTATTGCAGGGACGTATAGCGTTCCGGATGTGGGCTATTACACACTCGTGCTTTTTTTTTACCTTTTCCGAACTAGTGCGTTTTCTTTCCCAACTGTCAAAATAATGTCTATTAAAAAGAAAAAACCAACCACGAAGTTTTTACTAAAAAAAATTCATAGAAATTTTTATGATTCATGCAAATATTTCTAAAAAGAAACTACTGCTTTGTTTCAATATCATATTTAATGATGATGATGATTCAATGAGTTAGGTTAGATTTCATTTCATATCAATAAAAAATTGTACTGAAGACTTGGCTGTATGGGCATAGTTCCCTTTGCCTACCCAGAATGGGTGAAGAAAAAAAAATCTGCTTATATTCTTTTACGGTTGGCGCCATTTTCCATAAATGTTCTTTGCGCGTTTATTTGTTTGTTATATTATATAATAAATATACATGAACAATCATACGAAATTAATAATAGTTTGTCTCAAACAGTAAATAAATATGCAACCTAAAACTTCTCCAGTTAGTATAAAAAACTGTACCAATGTATATGTGAACAATAATTTGTATAAGAAATAAATGATTAGTTAGTTGAGTTTATTGTGTTTTTATTGTTTAATTAAATTGCATAATTTTTTCGCAACTGTATTAAAAATAGTTGTTCAGTACACGTGCGGAACCGTCACTGCAACTTGTTCCGACTGTCAACCCTCACCTTCGGCTGCGCCTCGGCTCGGGTAGACATTTGTCGAAACTCTTTGCAATGACAGGCTTTCCGCACTTGTAATGAAATATACTATATTTGGTCATTTTCATTGACAAGGATCAGCTTTCTGTGTTTGACACAAGTTGATAGAAAATATCTGGTTTAAAGTCGAGACTGAGACAATTATTATTGATGTAAACAAGATTTAGCGCTAACTAAGTATGTACCTAATCGAAAATAAGATACTGGAAAAAGGTAAATAGAAAGACCGAGCAAAAGCTGGTGATATAAAGAGAATAGGAGACACATCTTTGACTAACATTAGAAAAGAATGGAATCAGCTGAAGACGTGTCACAGGACACGCTGATCACCAAAACCGGCACATCCGATGTGTTACCTAGATTAAGTTAGGTTATGTAAAGTGTTCAGTGTTTAGAATCGCACACGCTATTGGATCAATACTGGTTTCAGCTGGTACTAAGTAAAAATATTATTCTATTCTAGACATTGATGAATGTTCGACAAGCAGAGCAAATTGTTTACCAAAGGAGGATTGTATCAACACAGATGGAGGATATCGGTGCGAATGCGGCCGACATTGTAGGGGAGACTTTATACCTAGTTATGGTATATATATCTTAATAAATTACAGATAAAAAATTCCAGTGGCGCTATAATCTAGCAATCTGCTATTTAGGTCTAAGCCACGGATTTGTGTATCTGTTTCCTAATCATTTGCTTTAATAGGCAAGCAAGTGTTTCTCACACACGCCGTCGACTTTTTGGGTCTAAGGGATGTCGGTTTCCTTACGTTATTTTTCTTTAACATTCGAGCGAGTGTTGCACAAAGTAAGTTTGGTGCACAGCTGGGGTTAGAACCTGGGGTTCGTTAGGTTTATGTGAATTCGCGTCTATTTATAATTTTGTTTCAAATCAGATTAAAATTTTACCATTAAAAACTAAGTTTTTTTCCTTTATATTTAACAAATTAATAACAATATCTCGTTATATTTCACATGTCAATAAAGTTTATTGGTAATTTTTAGTTCCCCGCGACCCAGAACCGATGCCGGAGACCAATATTATAACAGTCGGTGCTCAATATGGAAGACGAGGGTCTCGGTACATGAGACCTACTTACACTCGTCTACCAGACACAGGATCTATTGTAGCAACGTGCTTGTGGGGGTACAAGTTGACTCCAGAGAAGCATTGTATCGGTAAGCGCTCCAATATCTTCTAAACATGAAATTGCTTATGACATTTTTATATTAAGAACATCAGAAGGTTATTCTTTACTAATTCGATTAAAAGAGAGACTTAATATTCATTCTTATGCGCAAATTTTAGTAAATTCTATCATAAATGCTATCAGTACTTTACCTCAAGAATATAGTATGTGTTTCTCTATTTATAAAAACACATACGTTATGGCTTTCACCCGAAATTCTTGATAAGCAAATGTGATAAGTCTAACGTACCGAATACCCACAATGAAAAAGATATATACTAATATTACAAGGAGGAAAGGTCCCTACTTAATTTTCTGCTCAAAAACTACTGGAACGATTTCAAAAATTCTTTCACCTTTAGAATGCTACAAACAAGTAATATTCATTAATTTTCTCACTAAAACTTCATACATAGAGCACAAAATAAACAAGTTACAGTAATTTAATATTATAAATTAATACTCGTATTAATTTTTAAAACGCTATATCTATTTCCTAAAATGACAGGCCCACCCAGTGTGAAGGAATTGTTCGCCATATAAACAATACATTTCTTTACAGACATAGACGAATGCGAACGTAAGGTCTCAGATTGCGGTCCGGAACAAAAGTGTGAAAACTTCTACGGCGGTTACTCGTGTCAGTGTCCGGGCGGACATCGCTTAGTCGGGAAACGATGTGAGGATGTCGATGAATGTAAATTTGGAAATGTAAGTTTATTTTCTAAAAAACTTATCAAAACTTTTTTATGATGTAATTCATGCTTAGCTTACATCCTTTAAGGCAGCCCTAATTTTTATAGTTAAAAAATTCCTTTAAGATTTTGGAGGTCCGTTTAAAATAAACTCGCCGTGTGTTAGCTTATAAGGTAAAAATCAAGCAAGGGTGTTAGAGGTGTAATTATTGTCTATATAGAAATGGTGACCAATACGTTTATGACATACGGGATAATTAGCACTAATAATAACAATAGCGTCTTGTTTTAGATACTTTTACACTTAAACACATTTATATATCTATGATTTCATTATAATTCAATATCTCTCGCCCTTTTTTGGCTCCTCGAAATCCTGCCATTCTTGTCTGAACTGTGCCACTCTGTACCACATGCTTTTTCATTAATCTGGTCAATCCACCTTCTAAAATACTTCCTATTTTACGTTTTTCGTACCTTTGGCACTAGTTTAGTACTTTATAGCTCCAATTTTCTGTTCCTCTTGCCATGTGCCCCGCCCATTTCTAAGATTTATTTTTATTGTAACATCTGCTACCTTAGTTATTCTATTAAAGCAACATTTAACGATAAAAAACTGACTACCGAAACCGTTATCAATAACAACTTAGCACTGTATCGATCTAACATTAGATATTGTAAACAATTCTTTACTCTGCTACCTTAGGATATGAAAATATAATTAAAAACATACTTTAGCTGAAAAGTATTTAAAATGTGTGTGTGTTGTACAATATACTAAGGTCAATTACATTATAGCCGTGTTCCTACAACTCGAGATGCATAAACACAGTGGGTTCCTACCGCTGCGAGTGTGGTGAGGGATTCCGCAACGCTCCTTCTAATGAGAAGGTGTGCGTTGACGTAGATGAATGTGCGGAGTCATCGTCCCTATGTGAGCACTCCTGCGCAAACGCATGGGGTGGTTACCGCTGCTATTGTAATAGGGGATTTCGACTTAGGAGTGATAATAGGTATGTATTTGTCAGTTCATAATAATACTATTACAATAGTACAAAATATTTTTATTCCTACTTAAAATTCTGTTGTATCACAATTAATAAACATACGTATATTACTGATAGTATTTAAAATGTGTATTGTAAAGTATGTTAAGGCGAATAAGCATCGCATAGCATTCAAAATGTGCCAGAGCAAGCTGTAACACAATGAAACCTAAACTATACGGTATTCCGCATCAAGATGTATAGAATAAAAGGTATAAAGAATATAGAGCAGTGCTGGTCACGTGGCTACAGTGCAGCATCTGACTTTCATCCTTGAGTTTCGATCCCCGGCTGTCCAATGGACTATCTTTCTATGCGTGCATTAACATTCGCTCGAACGGTGAAGGAAAACATCGTGAAGAACCGGCTTGTTTTAGGCTCAGGCAGATTGCCAAATGATCATAAAACAGATATAGAAATATTAGGCCCAGAACTGAAAAGGTTGTAGCGCGACTGATTTATTTTTATCTTATTATAAAGAATAAACTTTAGTCCCCGGGTAAGAATTGGCGCGAGACAAAGTGAAACATACCAACGAAAATTATTTAAACTTATCCAGGACTTGTGAAGATATTGACGAGTGTACTGAAGGGGGCAGCGCCATCAGTCGACGTCTATGCGGAGGACGATGTGTCAACACCCCGGGAAGCTATAAATGTGCCTGCCCGTCCGGATACCGGCTCGCTGATGATGCAAGGAGCTGTATAGGTATTATTTATATATGCATAAATGGCTCAACTGATGAAAGGTGATACCGCCGCCCATGAACACTGTTGTTGCTCTCGTTTTAAGAAATACTTAAGTGGACAGCTGGTTTCACATATTCATTTCCCGCTATGATCTTTTGGTATCTCCTTGTATTGTTTATCAAAACAACTTAATATTGCTCTAAAATAGTATGCCTTAAGTCCGATACAAATTTTACTATAGTACTAGCGAACTTAGTTTCTCCTTAATGCCTAGACTACCTTTTTAGCACATACCAACATGGAACATTTTGCTATGCTACCCCAGAGACTGTTTGGTTTTCAGGAATGAAAACTTTTTAGGGTTTTCTGTGATTTTTATCTATAAACCTCAGAGTTCAAGTAAGTTTCTAAGCAATAAAAAATAGGGGTTGATCTTAGAGGGTAGATGAAAATTAAGGGTTGTATGTATTTTTGTATGCTGTATCATAACAAATAAAAACAAAAAAAATTGTCTAAAAATAAAAATTGTTTTTTTGGTGTAGATACCAATTATCACTTAGGGGTTTGAAGGATAGTTAGTAGGCGATGCTCAGACTTACTGAATATGCATTCAAAAATTCATAAGAATCGGACGAGCCGTTTCGGAGGAGTATGGGTGCGAACATTGTGAAACGAAAATTTTATATATTAGGTTTAATACAATAATAGACTATATCTAATAAACTTAACGAATGCTTTCCTAATAAAAAATTTGCATTTGCGAGCTTAGCGACACGTGAGAGCTTTGCATAATTAAATCAATAACAGTATAGTTTAATTTAAATGATTCGTTTAAATTTAATTTTACATATTACAGATGTTGACGAGTGTGAAAATGGATTAGCTCAATGTGGTCGCGAGCCTGGCTCAGTGTGTCAAAATACGCGAGGAGGATATCATTGCCATAACATACGATGCCCACCAGGATACAAACTGGAGGGAAAACAGTGAGAAAATATTTTATTAATAAAATAACTTGGTTACAGATATTATTTTAACAGTTTACTAGCACCGCATGTTAATAATTTCATAGTAACGTTTGTATAATATATGGAAACAAAATAGATACATAACGAAATATATACATAAAAGAATAAAAACAAGATATCAGTATAAATGCGTCCCAACGTTTTACAGAAGTGGTATAACCCTATACGTCTATGCTGGCAAATATTCACGGTAAAATAGGTTTTCACAAATAAAATATTTAATATATATTGTTACGAGCTAGGGGATCGGATAGAAAACGCCGTAGATTTCTTCAAGGGTTTATTTCAATTAAATCTACGAGGAATTTGTTAACACTAAAAACTGGAAATTACGCACAAAAATTCACTAAATACACACACAAAATACTGTCACTTATTACTCTAATTACACGCACTTCACACAGTACTTGTATTCACTTGTCTTCACTATATTCGCACTTTGTCACTCCGGTGTTTATCGCTTGGTATCGCATTCAAAACTGAACTAATCGGTCGCGTTTCGGCTCGCTTATATATCCCTGGGAGCGATGTTCGAGAACTCTCTAGGCGGCAGTGCAACTGAGTAGCGATCGCACAATTCTAGAACGTGCGTACTAGCTATCTCTTTCGCACATTGCTCCGTCCTTGTCGTACGGCGTTCTAGAGTGCTCGGTTTCCTGAAAAGTGTACCATTCGACTACACGTGTTCTGAAACGGCCTGATGAATGTTTCAGGCTCCTGAAAACTAGGGTAACATTATGTAAATTGCGATTTTCTAATATGTGATTGACCCTCCCCTGAAACGGTCAGAAATCACATTTCAGCCTGCTGAAAAGTTCTCTAAGTAGTGGAAAAATCTAAAAACATTGCAGTCGACCCGTCTTCGTAACAATATATACAGTTAACTGAATAACAAACAAAACACAATTTATATTAGATGGTAATTTTACCTTCCTCTTAAATTAATATGTTTAAACCGCAATTGTTTTGATGCTTAAAATATGTATTTCAAATGGAATAGAAATAATAGAACACTAGCCAATGAGATAATATGGCGATTATTAAATAATAATACTAAAAACATCCTGCTCCGTACTGCGTTCAAACGCAAAAAAATTAAAATCTCTGTTGTGATTATTTTGTCTTTTGAGTACCTATGTACTATAAATCGCTGTTTTTTATTTATAAATAAAGAAGTGTCCTTAAATTGTATATTTATATTTTTTTCATATCTTCTATTTGTGATATGTCTGTCATGTGTCCTTATTGATAAATAAATATAATATCTTTGCTTTAAGTAAGTTTTCCTTTGAGTAAGGGTGTCACACCCACAAATGCTGATAGCGGCCAAAACGTCGAGTTTAATAAATAATAGGATAAATTCACATTAACGTCCTTTAAAGACATTTTATTTAAGCCCATATTTTCGTTTATTAGCAAATGCAGCCGAATACAACGCTCGTGTCTCATTTCTGACTGGGATTGTTTGCAACGTCCTAGTACATACAGTTACAACTTCATCACTTTTGTGTCTAACATCTTTTTACCGTTGGGAAGGGTATGTACATTTCTACATTAATATTACATTAGAAACCCTTTATATTTATTAGGATTCTACATCTGTTTCTAGGTCAAAATGGTTTCATGACAATGTTTTCATATGTATTATTTAATGCGCATTTTAAAATATTTGGCAAACAGTTTAAACCCATCGTGGGTTAGGTTAGAAGATGCCGTCTAATAATTATTTTGTACCTAACAGTAAAGCTTCTGTAATTCCCATTTATTTTTTTATTTGGAGGCACTTCTGGCGCCTACTTAAAAAATAAAATAAATCAGTGGCGCTACAACCTTTTTAGGTCTGGGCCTCAGATGTATGTATCTGTTTCATGCTCATTTGTCAATATAATAGGCAAGTAGGTGATCAGCCTCCTGTGACACACGCTGTCGAGTTTTTGGGTCTAAGACAAGCCGGTTTCCTCACTATGTTTCCTTCACCGTTCGAGCGTATCTTAAATGCGCACATAGAAAGTCCATTGGTGCACAGCCGGAGATCGAACCTACGATCTCAGAGATGAGAGTCGCACGCTAAAGCCACTAGACCTCTGCTGCCTATTCTTATTATTTATTCTATGTCCGTGAGTAAATTCACGGTGGCAAAGTGTACGCATAAAAAGACATTAAAAGAATAGAAAACTTATTACTTTCAACTTTATACTATACATTGTTTTTTTTTGTGATGCATAGATACGTAATAATTATGAATAATATAACTACGTGTGTCTGTTTAGGTGGACTTATTCACAATGCACGGCCCAGCATGGCGGGATTCGGTGGTCAGTTTTGAGATGCGCATGATTGACGTCCAAGCCTCGCCCGGAGTCAAACCCACTGATCTATCTTGTTTCGAGTAAGTAATTTTGATGCAAGAAGTATCTAATACATAATTACATTATCTTGATTTTTTCGCTATTTAATAAAGAAAAGTTTAGGCATGTCAAAAATGCAAATCTCATCTAAATGTACCTCATTGTTAAATTTTGCTAGTTATTGTTAAAACCTTTCAACTATAACTTTAGTTTTATATATTTTATAACTTTTAAAAAAGCAAAACGGCTGTAAAACGTGTCTAGTTACAAGTTTGTTACATTCCAGGAAATAATATAAACTGGATATGTAGCACTATAAACTTTTATGAAACAAAATAAAGAATTTTTTAAATTGAATAAAGAAAATTAAAACCATGGGTAGAATAGCGTGTGCGTATTAATTTGAAACAAAAAACCCTGAAACAGATAGATCTCATAATTTTTTTTTTTTTTTTTTTTTTTTATGTAATAGGAGGCAAACGGGCAGGAGGCTCACCTGATGTTAAGTGATACCGCCGCCCATGGACACTCACAATGCCAGAAGGCTCGCAAGTGCGTTGCCGGCCTTTCAGGAATTGGTACGCTCTTTTCTTGAAGGACCCTAAGTCGAATTGGTTCGGAAATACTTCTGTGGGCAGCTGGTTCCACATAGTGGTGGTGCGCGGCAAAAACTGCCTTAGAAAACGCTCTGTTGTGGAACGACGGACGTCGAGGTGATACGGATGGTATTTTGTATTTTGCCTTGACGTCCGATGATGAAACTCAGCTGCAGGTATTAGACCGAACAACTCCTCTGAACACTCTCCATGGTAAATGCGGTAGACACAACTCCTCTGAACACTCTCCATGGAGATGCAGAGAGATCCCACATCTCTACGCAACGCCAAGGGATCAAGCCGCACGGAAAGTGACTGGTCGTCGACGATTCGAACCGCTCTTCGTTGAATACGGTCAAGTGGAAGGAGCTGGTACTGGGGAGCTCCCGCCCAGAGGTGAGAGCAGTACTCCATATGGGGCCGAATTTGCGCTTTATATAGTTGCAAGCGGTGGCCCAGAGTGAAGTACCGTCTCGCCTTGCTGAGCACACCAAGCTTTTTGGAGGCTAATTTAGCCTTTCCTTCCAGATGACCGCGAAACTGAACGTTATTCGATATGTCAACGCCCAGTATTCCGATGCTAGCTGAGGCTTTAAGGAGAGTGTCTTCAAAGAGGGGAGTAGCGACAAAGGGAGTTTTTTTAGCGGAAAACGCGCATACTTGTGTCTTCTTGGGGTTAAATTGGACTAGATTTAGTCTACCCCAGTCCGAGACTCCACGTAGAAGAGTTTCGACTTCAGACACAAGTTTGTTCCGGTACTCATCGACAACAGCCCGAGAGATACCTGCCCGGCCAGTGTAAAAAGTATCCCCAGTGCTGTCGTCCGCATAGCAATGAATGTTGCTAAGCTGCAACATATCATTGATATGCAGAATAAACAGGGTCGGGGATAGGACACAGCCTTGTGGGACACCAGCATTCACAGGTTTCAGGTCGGAGCATGCTCCGTCGATGACGACTTTGATGCTCCGATCAGCGAGAAAGCTGGAAATCCAGTTGCATAATTTCTCAGGGAGCCCATAGGCTGGAAGCTTCGAGAGCAGTGCTCTGTGCCACACCCGATCGAAGGCTTTCGCTATGTCCAAACTTACCGCCAGCGCCTCCCCCTTGGACTCAATTGCCTCTGCCCACCTATGTGTAAGGTATACAAGGAGGTCACCAGCCGAGCGACCACGACGGAAGCCGTACTGAGAATCGCTAATCAGCTGGTGGCCCTCTAGATACCTCAAGAGCTGGCTGTTAATAATGGTTTCCATTATTTTGGAGAACAAGGAGGTTATAGCTATTGGGCGATAGTTGGACGGATCAGAGCGATCGCCTTTTTTAGGGATCGGATGTATCGAAGCGATCTTCCAGCACTTCGGAACAGTGCCGAGCGTGTAAAGGTACCGGAAAAGGCGCGTTAGGACCGGAGCCAACTCAGGAGCACAAGTACGCAGCACAATTGGAGGGATGCCATCAGGCCCGCTCGACTTATGGATGTCCAAGGAAGACAAAGCTTTACGGATAGCACGTTGCCGGAATATAACTTCGGGCATCGTAGTATCACACCGCAATAATGTCGGTGGTTCCTTCCCTTGATCATCCAAAGTGGAGTTCGACGCAAAGAGACAGCCTAGAAGGTCGGCCTTCTCTTTCGCGGTATGGGCAAGTGAGTCATCCTCCCTATGCAGTGGTGGAATTGAGGGCTGACAGAAATTCCCTTGGACAGCTTTGGCAAGAGACCAGAAGGCTCGAGTTCCCGAAGGGAGGTGGGCCAATTTCTCCCCAAATCTGGCAATGTGCTCTGACTTTGCTTTAGCGATTTCTCGCTTGAAGGACCTGGAGGCTGAATTGTATGCTGACCGATAGTCACATCACAGGATGTCACCGCTTCTGCCCAGGCTTTAAAGCATTCACGCTTACGGCGCAAAGCCGCTTTGCAGGAACGCCTAAACCAAGGCTGGGACTTGCCACCGACCGGCACCGCAGAGAATGGAATAAAGAGTTCCATACCCTGCAGGACCACCTCGGCGACAGAGTCAGCGACGGCATCTGGAGTACTCGACGAAAAGCAAATGGGCCCCCAAGGGTAGGACGCAAAAAAGACCGCATCCCATCCCAATCTGCTGACTTATAGTGCCACACGCGGCGACAGCCCGTGAAGCTAGGCCGAAGAGGGCGCGTGAACGGCACAATGCTCCGGACCACACAATGATCTGATGAACCCAATGGCGGTTCAACAGAGACTTGGTAGTTCTCCGGATGTGAAGTCAGCAGAAGGTCCAACAAAGAGGGTTTATGACCATCCACATCTGGTATTCGCGTAATCGCAGGGACCATTTGCGTCAAGTCATAAGCCAAAGCAAAGTCGTGAAAGGATCTTCCCGCATGATCGGTGGTTTCTGAGCCGAGCCAATCGGCATGGTGGGCGTTAAAATCGCCAAGTATCACGATTTCAGCGGTAGGAACCCTTTCGAGCAGGGAATCTGTAGCCATTTGGATGTGCTCAATGAGTCGGTCAGTTTCGGTATTTCCGCTATGGGACCTATACAGGCATGCATAGAATCGCGGATGGTCATCGCAGTCTACGCGCAGCCAGAGGTTAGATAGGTCCCTTCCTTCAAGCGTCCCGAGGCGACGAGAACAGATATCCTCTCTGACGTACACGCAAACTCCCGCCCGCGGCACAAATGAATGTTCCAATTTGTACCCCGGGTAGGAGAGGTAGGAAGTATCAGCCGGGGAGGAAATCTGAGTCTCGGTAAGAAAGAGCAAGGCCGGCTTCGCAGTCTCTAAATGGTAGTGGACTGCGTTGATATTAGAATTGAGCCCCCTAACATTTGTGAAGTCCACAGCGAGCGTGGACGGGGGTGCCTTTGTTGAGTTGCTCCGTTTGCCCGGGAGTCTCTCTCACCGCACGAAACGCGAGTACAATAAGGTGAACTTATTGCATCACTTCACGCCGGTTTTCTGAGAGACAGTGGTACTGCCCCGGTCGTGCCTGCCCATTTGGCTGAAGCCCGAAGGCAACAGCATGGCACTCCCACTAGGAAGGGGTTGACTGATTGCGCTGATGAAATAACCTCTGTCACAGGTTATTTCACCAGTGGGCGATGGGGTCGTCACGTCCCGACGCCAAAAAATATTAACAGTATAAATTATATGTATAAATATATAACGTGCTTTTTCAGAATGCGTCCGACCGGAAATACGTGTGTCGTATCCCTCCTTTGCTCACTTGCGGGACCTCAAGTTGCGGAACTGGAGCTCACAATGTCGCTTTATCAACGCGCGCAGTTCGCAGGAAGCGCTGTAGCCAGACTTGTTGTTATAGTTTCTGAATATGAATTTTAAATAAATTTTATGCATTAGTACGTATTTTATTAAGGAAAGATTGATTACGTTCGTAGCACAAATAGATAAGGATTGTGTCTCAAGCGAACATTTTTTTTATTGGACAGGAGGCAACTGAGTCGGCGCGTCACTTTGAGTAAAGTGCAGCCGCTGCCCATGGTCTCCTGCATCGCTTGGGCTTACGGTTGTGTTAACGGCCATGCCGTGTGGTTAAAGAATCATGGACATCGACATTATGAGTGATGAAAACGGCAACACTGGCTGTACAATCCGAAGTTTTCACCAACTTGATTACGATTTTTCGTGGATGAAGGTTTAAATAGTTATTTACACTTTGTTGCATTACAATTTACAAATTTAACATAATTAAATGTAAAGGAGGGCAACTGGCGGCCTTATCGCTTTCGAGCGATCTCTTCCAGGCAACTACTGTGAGAAAAGGAAAAAAATTTATTAAATCAGATAAGGAAGGCCAGAAGTGCAAAAATACATATTACGTATATTATGAAAAATATAAATATATATTAAGAAAAAAAATTAAACTAAACAGGAACAAAACAAACTAAACTAATAAAGGATACATGAAAAATTAAAAGTAAAAATTGCACATGAATCATAATAATTTAATTTAAGATCAGTCTCACGTCAGTTAGTAGGTAGTTATTACGAAAGTTAGGGATACGATGTGGACAGGTAATGTTTATACAGAAGAAATTTAAAGGAAGATAGAGCTAAGCGAATAGGGACGGGAAGGGAATTCCATAGCCTAACTGCAGAGACCTTAAATGACTCGCCAAGAAAGGAGGAGTTATGAGATGGCACTTCAGGGATATTGTTTTCGGACGAGCGTAAGCTATAGTTATGGGATCCCAACAATTTGAAATCATTTTTGCGATAGGCAGGAGTTTTAGGGTTGAACAGGATGGAATAAAAGAGATGGAGATATATACCTATAGATATATTAATAAAGTTTACTACTTTATTAAAACATAACTTTACTTATGTGTGATATAATACAAT
>CAJOBZ010000061.1:2382500-2420000 GCA_905332375.1 Pieris macdunnoughi
TGATTTGAGAACTGGCAGTAAATGTAAAATTAGAAGCATGAATATTTATTTCTTTAATGACGAATCACAAGTGTACATTGTGTTACCTACGTGAATAAATGATTTTTGAATTTTGAATTTTCAGTACAGATTACTGCACGGGTATTTCTCACTTTAACTGTTCTATATTAAAATGTAAATAAATGTTGTACTTTAACTAATTCATTGCCGTCGACCGTCACCGCCAAAGCGCTATCAATTTTAGCTGCCTGCTGTTTTGTGATAAGATTCCTCAAAACATGTGACTCCATATAATCAGTCAATTGTTATACTAGATAAATACACAACCAACATTGACAGAAAAACGACAAGTTCGACCCAAATGTATACAGTACGTTTAAAACGGCTCACCAGCTGGCTAAATACTAACAGTCCGGGCTGTACTTACAATATTATGCAAAAACTTTAAAAAATCCGTACCGAAGGACCAATTCCTGCAATATTTAGTAGGATAGACAGAGCATGTTATTAATAAAAAATCATTATGTTTTAAGCCAACACCGTATAGTTGAATGTTTTTTAATATTGTAAGTACCACACACTAGATAAAGTATTAAAAATGGCATAAACAACAGTCTTATATTACAACACAACTAATATAAATTTTGTTTACATTATCTTGTAAAGTTTCACTACAATTAGTTTGGGACACTTTATACTTATCTTACCTATTGAAAATATATATTGACGTCATGTGCAGCATTCAGTAAACTTAATAACTGGTGGTTGCTGTTGTTATTGGAAAGTTTTTACAAACAATTAAATGTATTTCTTATGATAAAAAGATACGTTTTTTAACTCCTTTTGTATTAGAGTACAAATAAAATATTTAAATGATTACAATGAAATACAAATAAAATGACAAGTACCTATAAAGAATTATTTTCTAGCGAATTGAGTTTACTTTTTGATAATAATACTGCTTCTAACCTCAACATATCATTTTCGAAACAAAATCCAGGATGATATAACGAAAAATATAGTGATATGACTATAAATTCGACTGTATTTTATATATTATATAATTCAATGACTCTATTATAATTTTAAATCAAAATAATGGGATTACTTAGTAACATACTTAATGTAAGTTAACTATTAAATAACTATTAACTCGTGCAAAATATTGCAAAAACTAAGATACAATAAATCATGTTAAGTATAACAAGGAAGCCTTAAAAAGCTTAAATGGCATTTATAAACTAACAATAAAAATAATTATATTACAAAAATATGTAATCTTAACAACTAAATTGAAATTCCAATAACTCTTTAAGTTTTTATATATAAAATAAAAATAAAATACAAAGCACTTTCAAAATAACATAAAATTTTATAATAAATTTAGGTTATAACAAAATGATGCTCTTTTAGAACAAAAAATATAAATCTTTTTTTTTATTGAATTATGTATTAATTGAAACGCGACAATATACTGTAAATATGTATAAATTGTTTTAAATGAAAATAATAAAAAAAAAGAATATAGATAAAGGTGGGTAAAAATATAGAATGCAAAACAGTTTTGAAACTTAACACAACTAATTATTGGACATTCAACCACTTATATCTATATAATATGAAATATAATAAACATTTAGGCATTTTACTAATATACGTAATCGCGGGCGCCTCTCACGATATATGTAACTTTTTAATATAAACCTCATGAATTTCCCATTAATATACGTTTAAAATATACATCTGTTTACAAATGCAAAATTAAATAATTACATTAGGTAGTCCGAATATATAAAAACCATTAAATTAACAAAAAAACGCCCACGGATCTTCGTATTTTAGAAATTATTGGGGTCTATAAAGCGATTACTTAATTGATAAATTTGTTTAGAAAACCTTTTTATTAGGGAACAAACGTGATATGGGTTAACGAGTCAGTCGGCACGAATCTAAACAAACCTACCAATCCGGCTCGAAGGATCATTTTTGATAACATAATTATAATAGAAATTCATTGTCCAATCGATGATAGCGAAATCGTTTTCATAGATAAATGTTGTAAATATGCATTTGATTCCAATAGATTATCAAAAATGTCTTTCGAGTTGCCTAAAACAAATACAACATGTGCTATGCACAACTATAACTAACTCGCTACGCTAAGTAGAGATCATTTCTTCTTAACGGTTGAACCGCTAGCGCAACTACTCGATCTGGTTTGGACACCCTCTTTCTTCAGTAAGCTCACACCGAATGCGGGACATTTTTTTCGTAATGCCTTAATTTTATACAACTTATTCCCTTGAGAATTATTTGTCTCCTCGTAGTTTTCTGGAGTCACATCAGCCGTTATAACTGAGTTAGATAAGGTGTCCATCGGTTCGGGACTTTTAGATTTATCCCGTTTTCGTCTGAACCTGAAGGGTGTGTCCAGGGAATCGACAGAGATGTTGGTTATATTGGTATCGCTCGATGATAGCTCTTGGCTCGCTTCGAGATTGCTTTTGGGGACACTTTTAGGAAGCTTTTTACGAGAACTGGAATTTGATCGAACAATCATTTTCTTCCTGGCACTGTTTATTACGGGAGTTTTTGGTGTAGCTTTGAGATTCGGCTCTGATGGAAGACGGTTTTTGCCATTCAAATGACAATTTTCTGTCAGCGTTGTCAAAGTTGTGGTAACATTGCTGACGGTTGTGACGGCGTTTGTATCGCTTGACGTCATTTTTGTGACACTCATGGCTTTTCTGGTAAATGTCTTGATGGGGCTTGCGCCGTGAGTGTAGTTTGCCGGTCGCGCAAGATTGGCACGGCCGTGGAAGCTGTTTTTGCCCGTAAATTGAGCTTTGACCCCAGTTAATTTGGCTTGGGAGTTGGCACCTCTCGTAGGGGGGAAAGTGGATGTTTTGGCCGCGTAGTGAGATTTAATCGTTGAGTTTATTAATCTCGGCTGTGGTTTGAGGTTGGTGTTATTGGCGTTCTTTACATTGTTTGTGGGTAGCATATAGTTCATTTTTGGTGTGAACACTTTCACAGGTAACATCGGAGAGGCGGTAGTCTTGTACTTGCCAATGACTGGCGTTATATTGTTTTCTCGATCTGTCTCGTTTCCGTTAAGTGCATTGGCATTGTCCAGCTGGAATACAGAAAGAAGTAAAATCATTTTAAGTCGACATTCACAGTCGATGTCATTTTGTTCAGCTTTCCCTGTAATATGCAATTAATCCTAACTGGGTTTAAAAGGATTCATATTTTATTACTTAATAAGGTGAAACATGTGTCCAGTTTATGAATTAAGGATGGCTAAAAGTTTTTCCTCTCCTTTGAATTCTAAATAATATTAGCGCTCCAATACGAATTCGGGACTACAAGCATAACTAATAATGGACGGTTACAGTCAATCGTATCTCTAAAAAAATATCAATTTGGGTTTACCACTTTAATATGAAATCAGTTATCGTCATAAAAAGCCTACCTTATTGGTATTAGCGTTTTTGGCGTGTAATATGGTCTGCAACGAAACTGGTTTGTCTTGTATTGGCACCGGCTCCGGGGCCAAGTCGCTGTATATCCCTCGTGCAAACACAGGTAGGCACGTGATGTTGTGCCTTCGACGGTGTGCATCTCCTTCTGCATGCATCCGAGGTTGAATGCTGAAAAATATTTTGGCTTTATAATGCACTTTAATTTTAAATATGCCAAGTAAAATAAATAGTATGCAGTTGTAAAAACACAGGCTTTTAAATGGTTCGGCAGAGACATGCATATTTTTTTTGATACTGACTCTTGCTTCTATGCAATAGTTTCCTGTTAAAATGGTAATATACCACTAGAGGCTTACGTAAAAGATTAAGTATCGAAACAAAGATGATTTTAATATGGTGTCGTCTATTATTTGTATCGTACTCACTTCTCAAGGAACCACTGCTGGTGTCCAATAACAGATCCAGGTCTGCAGATCCGCAGCCAGGCGATAGCCTCTCGAGCTGTGAAGGCATGGTGCTTCATCATGTAGCATGCTATCAGAGTTCCTGTACGGCCAAGACCAGCTGAAAAAATATATTTTTTTATCATTTTTATCATCAAACGTTTTATGCAATCCGGTTTTACCCGTAATTCGGGTTAAGCGTGATATAAGTATTTAAAAAAAATCTCTTCTATTTGCCCTGTATAATAACGTATACAAAAAAATTATCAAATTTGCTGTAGTAGTTAAGGAGTTATATATACTCGTATAATAGGCGCATACATACAATTCGCTGACAATTTTTTATGTATTTCGACAAAACCTTATTTATCACTCGTGTTTAACATCGAATTCGAATTCTTCGCGATTTTAAACGGATTGAACACAGCTTATCCGGAGCTGGATATATTCGGCAGTGGGCTGATCGGTTTTAGAGAAAGCATTGTGCGGTGCCTTTCTCGAACCTAATTTTGCTGTTTTGCAGATGATTTTTCTTTCTTTTCTGCTCTAAGTGCCGACAAATGTATATAACTTTATTTTATTTTATTGTGTGCTTGTATTATCGTATATGTTTTAATTGTATTTTTTTAATTTTTTATTTATATTTTTTTTTGTGAAACTTATGTTTACATTAATTGTCACACATTTTAGATGTAAGATTTTGTAAAATAATTAGTAGATTTAGTACTGTGTGTGATGTCGTAAGCTTAATAACTATTATATATATTTATTTATATAAACATCTATAATTATTTTCTATCTTAGTTAAAATAAATTAAGACTTCTATTATATTTGCATTTTCCATTGTTCAAGAGCATTTATTGTACAATTTTTAGAAGCTCAGTACAGTAAAAAGCTGAAATGGAAATACTTCTAACAACTGTGTGTTCCAAACAGAATGTTTATGAGAACCCATCCCAAATAAATGTTAATTAAAGCACAGATAATATTAACAGAATTACCTTTACAATGTACAGCAACAGCGCCCTTCGCCACCTCAGAGATCCTTATAAACCTGTTGACTATCAGATCCGAAGGCACCGAACCGTCCACAAAAAACAATTCCCTATGCTCAAACCCATACGCCGTAAACTGCCTTGCATCATATGATTTTTTGTTTAGCCGGACGATGGTGGTCACGTGGTGCTTCTTGAAATATTCGTGGTAGTGTTCCGGGCTATGTAGGGGGTAACCCCGATCCAAACGCGAGCGATGGTGGGGACCGGAAAACGCCAGCATTTTCCCGGGTATTATCCAGTTGAGATCACCGTTTTCTACTTTCTGCAAATTTTATGGTCACAAATACAATATTATATATTCTCAATTCCGTATATCGTGATAAAGTTTCAAATAAATCCAATTAAGAAGGTAGTTAGGAGCACCGTTGCAGGTTTGCGATAAAAATAAATTAATATCTTGGAAAATCTAATGTAGGAGAACTAGATACCTACTTAACTACTAAACGAAACTCAGAATTGTTTTGTATGGATAAGAAGATTTCAACAATTGACCTTTAATTAAAAAAAGAAATGTGAAGACACTTAAGTGTACAATGAAGCAATAACCAGACATATTATTGTCGAGTCCCTGACTAAATATACTGACTAATAAATCCTTCTAAAAATTGTCGGATTGAGAAGGTCTTTAACATTTCGTACCTCATAAAACAAATACTGTTCCGTATCAAAGTGCTCGAAGTCAAAGAATTTCGCATCATGAGCCACTTTGATGCCCTGCAGCACATCTAGAAGCGATATATCGAAGAGCGCTGGTCCGCCAGACGCATCACGGAAATTTAATAAGGACCATGTGCCTTCTGTTAGCTGCTTGTAGACCGTACCAGGGGAGGAGCCCAGATATATTATCTGGAATCAAAAAAATGTTTGGAATGTTTTGTTACTTAAAAGTTGTTAATAAAATGCGCTTAAGGCTCTGAGAATCGCAAATGAAATTAAAAAATTTTTTGTAAACTATTTCACATAATTATATAATAACTTAGACACGGAAAATTATAGCAATAATGCCACCAAGTTTAAGCTAATAGTATAAGATCCCGCTATACAACGACCTTCACCGAGATGCTTATTTAATGAAACTTATTTTATATTTAATTTAATATGTCAATATGGGTTGTCTAGCAAATTTCAGTCCAGAGTATGTTTAATTAATATTTAAAAAAAAAAAGTTTTTTATAATTTGCATGTAGTAAATTTTTTTCAATCAATATTTTTAATCAGGGTAGTATTATATATGTATCAATATAACCTTCTTTTATACTAAAGATGTATATTATATACTTTAGTGTCACATAAAAAATATACACATAAATAATTAATTGATTAAAAACAACCTAACGTTTGCATATTCTATGGGCTTTATACTTTCGATTGGTATAGAATTTATCTAATAATCATACCGGTGAAATGTTTAAAAAAATATATTTTTTTAAATATTAATTAAAATACTCTGGACTGAAATTTGCTAGGCAACCCATATGGATTATATTTATTGACATATTAAATTAAATATAAAATAAGTTTAATTAAATAAGCATCTCGGTGAAGGTCGTTGTATAGCGGGATCTTAGACCATAATAACAAAATGAAAGCATCAACAAAACAAATATCTCAATATTCAAAGAGCCAAAGTTTAATCCAAACAATCAGATTAAGTGAATTCGGTATATTGCTGACGTTTCGTTGCTGTAATATGTATTAAAGGTTCTAGAACGCTTCATATATTCTGTAGTTATCGCGAACGTTTTCAACAAACATAGTAGAATAATTACAAATAAATACTGTCTGATACCTATGATAGTGAACTTTCATGATTAGTTAATGGTGCTTTTAGTGATAATTCTTCTAAAGGCTAGAATTTGATAACACTAGTGATTTGACTCATATGAAATCAATAATTGACTAATGCTCTTCTAGCGTAAAATACATACATTAATCAAATATATAAATAAAACTATTTTTCCTCGACCCATTCATTACTTATGGTGATTAAGGCTCTGCCGTTTCCTCGACTGTTAGGGGCTAAAATATGCTCTTGCACATTCCACAACTTTTTCTAGTAATATATTACATAGTAATATATTGAATTAGACAAATAACATCTAAGCCAATACAATCAAACTGTAATTTTGCTAAAGTAGATACGATACAACGTCCCACGCAAGTCGATTATCCAATAAAACGTTAATCTAAAACACTGATGACCGACGTAAGCTCTGTTGCCTACGCAATTTATTGTATAAAAAATATTTTTTACGTTACTAGCTACTGTACGAAAGCATTTGTTTTTTTTCAATTTTCCATACAAGTAGCAGTTATTATAAAACCAAAATTTAATTTATTACGGATTTAAAATTTTATATCAAAATGAATTAACTATATAAGTTTAACTTCGATAAATATTTATATACATCTAAACCCCTTATTTATAGAAACTAAATCAGTGTTATCGCACACTTCTAACTAAAGTACTTTTTTGTCTTTCTTAATCTGTCAAATTGTGTGAAAAGAGACGAGTCAAATAAAGTAAAAAAAACGGGCATTTACAGTTTAAGGTTTACATAAGGGATATATCTAATCTAATATATAAAATTCTCGTGTCGCGGTGTTTGTGGTGAAACTGATCCGAAACGGCTTGACCGATTCTCATGAAATTTTGTGTGCATATTGGGTATAACTGAGAATCGGACAACATCTATTTTTCATCCCCCTAAATGTTAAGGGTAGTCCACCCCTAATTTTTTTTTTTTAATTTTAGATAATTTTTTTATGATACAGCATTAAAAAATACATACAACCCCTAATTTTCACCCCTCTTCGATCAACCCCTATTTTTTATTATAAATGATAATCATGGCAAAACGACGTTTGCCGGATCAGCTAGTAATATATAGATGTTGAATTATAAAGACGAGCAATGAACCTGACCTGCTAATATAAAAATAAATATTCTTCTTTTTAGGCACAATTCCCATAATCATCAATGCCTAAATATCTAACCTGATAACTCCCAATAAGATAGGCCGCGTTAAGCCTAAGAGTTTCACTATTGCTGGTGTAGAAGACGATCTTTTTCTTCGGATTCTTCTCCAATTCTTCATTAAGCTTGTTGCAAAATTGATACAAATGGCACAGATGATAAGGTCCAAAATCATAGTAGAAGTTTTCATATACAATCTCATCTTCAATGTGGAAGTATTTACTATTGCGCGTAGGCTTTGGTTTGTAACCAGTTTTGAGTGTTGCGAAATATAATCTATCTGAAAAAAAAATAACCACATGTATTAGTTAAGAGCAACATTATATTATTATACCTAGTTTTAAGTTTATTTTGTTCCGATTTTCTTTCGCTTTGGCCTTTTTTTATATTTCTTTATCAAGATACATATCAGGCAAAGCAACAGAATTCTAATAGCCAATACACGACAAACCTTTTCCTAAATTGATTTGAAAGCTTTACCAGGTTTTCTTTTAAATTCAATCAGACTTTGAATTGCTTACGAAATGAAATACTCTTTCAATTCGCAAAACTGAACTATCGCATGCTTCTAAGTAATTCTGTCTATCTCCACCTAAAGAAATAACATTTAATAGTTTTCAGACTTAGATTTGTAAAAGTCTGCACTTATATTAATAAAACCTAAAGGGTGAATTTTTCGTTTAAGCAAACTGTAAAATAATTTACAGTAAACATAATTTTAATAAAGAGTACTTTAAAGATTAAACATGATCTTAAGGACTGAGGTCGTACGTTTGAATCCCAGCTGTGTACTTATGTACATTCTAAGTGCCCAATTAACACTTGCTCATACTGTAAAGAAAAGCATCACACGGAAAGGTGCAATTTTTTAAGCAATAATCGAAGATGCGATCGATATGATAATTTATGTACCTATTAATTGTACGCCTCGGCAGTGCTCTACTCTCGACATGTCAAAAAACCCAGTCTTTCGAAACTTGAATGACTTTTTTCTCACTAATATAACACTTACAGGATAATATGAGTGCACTAAAATCGAGTTAAATAATCTATCAAGCACATATGGTATTTTTTATGATCAATTATTTTGTTTAACATAGTAATTAGTAAATAATAACATTATAATCAATCATTCTTGGACGTCCGTCAGTCTGTGTTTATGGATCCATGTATATGTGGCAGAGGAATTGGTCGAAAAATTTATCGTAACAGAATACTTTTTTTCTTTATTATATAAAGTTATATCCTGAGCTGATTCCTAGTTAATATTAGCGTTCTAAGTACTGTCGTTTAATTATAATTTGTAAAAAACTTACTTTAAATATATTTTAATATATTTTTTTATTATATTATTGTTTTTTTCAATCATTCGTTTAAATTTTTTTTTGTTATTTTGTTTTAAAAAACTTGAGTTTTTGTTTAAGTTTTTTTTTAAATGTGAATGACCGCTATGAGGCGTGCACTTTTGGATTTTCCAAACTATTTACAAATATATACACACATGTACTAATGGTATTAATAAAAAATCGTACTCCAATTTAGGCAATGACACCTCACGTATATTGACACAACTTTTAATTGAAGTCATCTCTGCTCGAATGTCATTAATATTCGCTGACCACGTTAATTGGTACATGCATTAAAAATAGTCGGAATTGGCTCCGTAATTATTAAACGACCAATTACGACGCTGTGTTGATATTGTTACATGCATTTTAAATGTTTGCATTATATCTTGAATATTTAATTACAATGCACAGTTTGTTGAATAGATAGATGAAGTCAAAAGAACAAATGCTTATATTTGTAAAATTGTTAGTAGATTAGTGTCCATGGGCAGCGCGGGCGGGGCGGTATAACTTAACCCTTAGCCTGTCCGTTTGCCACCTGTTCTATGAAAAAGAGTCTAATAGCTACGGTCAACAGCGAATCTCATTATGATACGTATATATATATATATATTTGTTATATTCGACAAAACCAACAATAAATCGACAAAATACTATAAGGTAATGCGTGAAATATTAGTATTAAAAAATACTTTTACAGAGATACATAAGTTTTGACAAACAATATTGTATGTTACGTTTCATACTTAGTAAACTCATTAGAGATCATATTTCTTTGAAATTGCTTCAACTTTATAGGTGTAAGTCGGTAGCAAAGTAGTAAAACTTTCGTCTTTACACCAACTTACAAACCTTGAAAAAAAATCGATGCCAAAATCAGCACACTAGCCCACATTTCAAGGAGAACGATGAAATTGATCAAATTCTAATTAACGCTAGAATGGCGTTTCAACTCTTGACAGGTAACCCTGCACCATTTAAGAGGTAATTTCGCATACTATTATTTACATGCAACGTAACAGGGAAAATTGATAAGACCTAGACCATAGAATAACGACTTAAGCAATTTCATATAACAACCTGTACATGTAGTTTTTTCAACGAGAACAAACTCGGTTATAACCAGGATAAAAATAGCATTACTTGAACTATCGTGAACATTAGTGATAATGTGTTTATAATGCCTATTTAAATCAATGTTGTATTAGACTTCTATCTGTATTTTCCTTTGGAAGGCACATACATAACAATGACAATAGACGCATGCTTGATTTCCGAATTTAACCTAATTTTTTATATTGTTTATTGCGAATTCTATTCCGAAAAATCACGAGATACAGCTCATTAGATATTCAAAGATAACCAAATGCAAATATTTTTTCCGCCTGTCCTTGGGCCATACGTTACATAACTTCAAGGGCACTCCAACACTTGCACCCTACATCATTGCATGTGTAGGGTAGGAAGCGATGCCTATTTTTGAATTTAGAACATGCGGAGGCTTGATTTAAATTGTAAATATGCAGGTCACTTGGAATATTTAAATATTAAAAAAGCATAGGTCAAAGTCAAGTTTTTAAACTTATAACTACTAATCAGGTGTGAAGTCAATTTTTAAATTAATAAATTTTTATCGTAACGAATAGTCTGATAGTTAAAGGGTTGTAAATAAAATCTTTAAAGATTTCAATTTAGCTGGCATTTTTTACTATATTTTTGTTTAATATTTAATTATGATATTCGTAAAAATCGTAAACAGTTTTACTAGAAATCGAATTTTGTACTTCCAGCGTAAAATCGACCAAGTACTTTGCTCAATCATGAAGCCGGTATTTATTTATAAATCTAGGCTTACATTAAAATATGTTACGGTATAAAACAGTGAATAACATGATTGTACAGCAATTTGCCGTGCTTAAAGCAACCTTTGATATGGTAAATGTTATTTTAAACCTGAATAAATCATATTGTTCCTGATATTTACGTTTGTTTTATAAAACATACAAAGAAATCAGAGATTTTTGGGTTATGGGCCTAATTATCTCTCTCTGAAATTAGTGCTGAATATAGGTACTAGCTTTAGATGAAAAAGTAAATATGTACTTATTTTTCTTTATTGAAGAACTTTAACAGAACCTAGAAAGAGAAAGAAAGTTCATAGATCTTTTTAATGTTTCTATTTTCTTATCTTTGAAAAACACCATGCATAATGTATGCAAATTACCGGTAAGTCGGCGCTGCAACGTAATGGCAAATGCTATGTGGTTTGCATATTTTATATACATAAAAAGTTATGGACTTAGAACATGCCCATGTATTTAAAACGCACAAGAGTGGATGTCTTATACATGCTTGAGTACACAATTACAACTCTTTCTTACAGATAATGGTACAGAGTGAAACAGTAATTGGATCTAGTTTGTAGGCTGTGAAATCTGATCGCTAATTGAATTTAATTGAACAAGGAGACATAGAAATGTGCCTGAGACATAGGTTTGGTACAAATCATTTGTTTCAATTTCCTTTATATGCACGTAGGTCAGTATATTCTGTTGTATGACACGTCGTTGACTTTTGTTAATTAGTGTTGAAACAAATAACCTCAGTAATGAGAATAGCACGAAACCACTAGGCAATATATATCGGAACCGAGTCAGCAGATTAGCTTAAAGGTGAAATATTAAATAAAACATAGGTTGTATAACAACCACAGTTGCGTGTAAACTTAAAATTATGAGATCGCGATATTATAAGAAAAGTTTGAAAATTTTAGATATTATAAGAAAAAAAAGTTTAATAATAAAAATTTTGAAAACTTAATAAATTAAATTTCAGAAGATATTTAAAGTAAGTTATGTTATCAAGCATAATAAGTATTCAAATGATAACAATGTAATTTTATATACAAAAAACATGTTAAATGGATAATCTTCTGCTTCGAATTTTTTGAAGTTTATTGACTATCCTTAGGGTGATTATTTAATGCATATATATTTCAGGTTTATTTCATAGCAAAATTGAAATAGATGTACTTTTAACGGATATCACCATCTTTATTGATACTATTTATATTAAGTTATATTATTATAACTATTCTATGTATTGCATGAGTTTTCACTCAAACAAAATCTTTTTATATGTATATTGTAGATACTTTCAATGCAACGGTTGAAGCACAAGTACTGCCTTAAAAAGTCATAAAAGTGAAAACTATTATAACCTGTTACGAAGTAATCGAAGAAAAAGTAAGTTTACTATCTTTAGGAAAAACTCTATAAGTAGTATTAATTTACTAAAACTGACATGATCTTCTGTGTTGCTAAATAATTGTTACATCTGGAGAATAAAATTTCATAAATGGTTTTAACACTCAGCCATTTACAAAGTTAGATATTACAAATAGAACAACTTGTGTTGCCTTAGTTAAAAATTAAATAAAAAGTCCCCAAATTTGTCTAGCCTGTTTTCCAATAAGAATTTACATGTCTTTATATTTAAATAGAAAACTAGATTCATACCAAAACTAATTGATAGACACAATTTTAAAGGAACTAATATCATTGCCAATACTTAGAGGAACCTTGACAAACAATTTGTAATGGATTACATAAAACCTGAAGGTCACTTAGAAGCTTTGTAACTGTCATCTGATGTAATTCCCTTTATTGATGTTGATGTCACTGTGTTACTTCAACAGTTTATGACTCCCACATATTTAAAATTATATTTAATAACTAACCAATAACTTAAATATTTATAGATAATAAATAGGCTGTTATATTTTTAAAATATCATCTGTAAATTGCTGTTCCTTGATCAACATTGTGGTAGTAAAAAGTTATGTATTTTTTTCCATGTTAGAAGGATGTCAAGTTGTCAAGTGTTAATTAAATTGAGTAAATTTTACAACTATAATTAATTTTAAAATATATATATACTTATATATTAAACTTGAATTATCATATTATAACAATTGTGTATTAGGAGGGAGCAGCTATTAGTAATTTAATTTGATATAAATTTCTTCGCAATAAAGAGAACACAGATTAAGTAATATTTTTACTGATACATGTAAAAAGCAAAAATTGAAGTTACAATTAGTTACCTTTAATTATCTCTGTAGAAGAAATTATGATATCATTTTCATCCATTCTCACTTTGTAGCATAACAGATTGGTTGATTTCTTTATTTTAGGTCTACAACACTAAGTACAATGTCCAAACCCACTTTCATATTAATCATTATCTGCAAAAAAAATTGTTACATAAAAGATATCATATAGATAGATCACCATAATGAACTTAGTTCAAATGGATCTGATTTCTTCTTTAACACAATCACCTTATTAGATAAGTACTGTGTTAAAGGATATAGATTTAGAATAATCTAATTAAAAGAAGGTTGTAGAATAGTAATTAACTACAATTTATGCCATCTGTTCCAATAATGAGAAGCTTATTCCTTAAAAGTGTATTTCAACCTTGACAACTTTATAAAATCAGTAGTTACTCCACAAATAATGCTATTACCATCTTACAACACTTAAATCTGTAAATAATATCACTTGTTCATAATATAACGTATATTATTAACACACTGAAATTACTGAAAAGTTACTCTAGGAATCGACTAGTTTTGTTAACATTCTGTCGTTTTTTAGTTACAAGACACTTAATTTCTTGGTGGCGCGTAGGAGTTTTATTACGCGGCGTGGGTCGCGAATTCTTACTTAAAACTAAGGTCAGATGCTACCAAATAGGAACATTGGGAACTTTCAACGGATTAAATTGATAAAATCATATATTGAGTCTTCCGATAACATTGTACAGCACCGCTCAACAACTTGTTCAACACTTGACTAGCAAAAAACCGGGCGTAACAACAAATCACAATAGTAGACGTAGCATCACAATTCACAAGGTCGCAAACCGCCGTTCTGCCTGATTTGAGCTCTAATTCAAGTAGTTTACCTGGTTCGTAATGTAACAAAATAGATCGGCATTTGCCGGAAGTAAATTATTCAGATGAATGGTTTTAATTCAAAGATCCCCATTTACGTTTAAAACTACGTACTGAACTCTGAAGAGATAGGTCATAGGTAACACTGCGCGGCACAATTGCACTACAGATAACATTCCAAATGAATTTATTTACCGTATAATTGCGCTATACTGCGCGTGTGTCAAGACCAAGTCTGTCAAGTGTCAACATACTTTTAATAATTTTTAATAAGTTGTGCACTGCGTATGTCACTTACACCGCTAATTGTCAATTAAATTTCGTAAGTAGATACACAATTTTTGCATTGGCATATTCATAATTAGTCAGAACCATATTTTCTAAAGTTAAAGTTTTAGTGGAAAATCAACTTTTCACCTCTGAAACTTCAGTCAAAATTACTCATTAAACCTTTGTCAAAACAAACATCAACCAAATTAAGTGTCTATTATCATATCATATAATATGAACTTTTTGAGATAATATGTAATACGTGTCACAACATGTTGTATCCCATATTAGTAATAATTGTTCAACCTAAACGACGTGCTACCCTTTTATAAATTCTTTAAACACAATAAATTCTATATACTATGTATTTCATAGAATAAATACTCATTCTAGCAGAACTTGCATTATCTGCTGTCTGTCGATTAGCGTTACTAACTCTATACAATATATTTCACGAAATACATTTAAACCCTCTTGGAAACGTTAGCAAAGCTTCATTGCTGTTGCGAAGTCCAAAATAATGTATATAGTAATATAGTTAAATAGTTAAACGGAATTCATTCAATATACATATACCCTATCTCTTAAAGCGACCGTGTACCCGGTACTAACGATGCATACCCTACTGCAGTTTTTTTACAAATGAAGCTGGAAATATAAAAAAAAACAATTTGAGATTACACTGCAGTTCATTTACATCTCATTTTATTCAAACCTAGTCAATTTCTTTTAATTGTAAAATATAATGTTGACAATTGGGCAGGGTCCGTGTTGTTAATGTTGCCAGTTTTGCTAGTTCATTTTCCCTACCATTGCTTGTTTTTAGAAGGCATACATAAAATAATTAGCATTCAAAACATGTATAAAACAGCATGGAGCATTATAAACGATTAAAAAAATATATGTAATAGTATGTAACATAATTCCATTACCAGCTGTTGGCTCCTTCTGGTTTGGAATTATAAGTATTATAGTTCTTATTCTAAATTATAGTGCCTTGACAATTTTTTACCAATTAAAACATTTAAAGTAGTAGAGATGTTTTAAAAAAGGTTTCTTAAAAAAGTTCTTAGGCCGATTTAGATATTAAAATGAAAGTCTGAATGAATTGATAATTTTATTTTGGTTTTATTTTAAACTTGTATGTAGGATTATTTTAGATGTACTTTAATATATTTTTTTTTATTTTCTTTAAAAAGTAGGTATAGCAAAGGTGGTATATTGCTATTACGGGATAAATTATTTCAACGGAAATCTTGCAAGTACAAATAATCAACGTAAGGAATTTACTTAACGTATCTACCACAGGTTGTTCACTTGTTCAATGTTTCATTTACCACCTTGCAAATTGGGCAGGGTCCGTGTTGTTAATGTTGCCAGTTTTGCTAGTTCATTTTCCCTACCATTGCTTGTTTTTAGAAGGCATACATAAAATAATTAGCATTCAAAACATGTATAAAACAGCATGGAGCATTATAAACGATAAAAAATAATATGTAATAGTATGTAACATAATTCCATTACCAGCTGTTGGCTCCTTCTGGTTTGGAATTATAAGTATTATAGTTCTTATTCTAAATTATAGTGCCTTGACAATTTTTTACCAATTAAAACATTTAAAGTAGTAGAGATGTTTTAAAAAAGGTTTCTTAAAAAAGTTCTTAGGCCGATTTAGATATTAAAATGAAAGTCTGAATGAATTGATAATTTTATTTTGGTTTTATTTTAAACTTGTATGTAGGATTATTTTAGATGTACTTTAATATATTTTTTTTTATTTTCTTTAAAAAGTAGGTATAGCAAAGGTGGTATATTGCTATTACGGGATAAATTATTTCAACGGAAATCTTGCAAGTACAAATAATCAACGTAAGGAATTTACTTAACGTATCTACCACAGGTTGTTCACTTGTTCAATGTTTCATTTACCACCTTGCAACGATTAGATGCTGCCATTACTGCTCCAATAACCGCTGAGCGGAAACCTAAAATAGAATAGATATTTTAGATTAATTATTATTATCATTATAAATTATATATTTTCAGGAACATTACTCTAAAGTATTGCTGTTTAAGTACAAAACCAAAAAAGGTTTTAAGGTATTATTGCATAGGCCTTTGAGACATTGCAGTTGAAACAAAAATTATAATATTTAACAGAATATTTTATATTTAACAATAGAATATTACCATTTTGTTCTAAATGGTAAGTTCCTTCTGCAGTTGAACCGCCAGGGGAAGTCACATTATCTTTCATTGCAGCTGGATGGCCTCCGTTCTTAAGCATAGATGCGGACCCTAAGGTCGTCTGTGTTGCAAGACGAAGAGCCAAATCCCTAGGTAGCCCACATCTGACTCCTCCGTCAGCTAGGGATTCTATCAGCATATACACCTGGACAAGATGGCAACATTATATGGTATATGGTATACTGTGTTACTTTCGAGCTATGTTGGTTCAGTGGAACTGGTAACACTGGTGTTATTAAATCCTTAATGTATTTACATTGTCTGTACTGTATGTAAGTATTGTGGAGAGTCTGTGCGAAAACATACCAGCGTGGAACCAACTAATATAATATTTCTTATAATCGGCTCATTTCATTTATTTATAAAATAATATACTTTTAATTTTTTCATTTCTGTTTCATACCTATCGAACTATAATAACAGTTTTGTCCACATAACGAAAAAGGTATCTTACTGTAGAAACCTCAAGTCCCACTCTTCCCCCCCAGTCTATATTTTTATAACACTCTCCAAGATGAATATCGCGTGTCTGTAGCAGAAGGTCAGAAAAAATCACTCCTGCCTATGTTGCCAACAATGTTAAACAATAGAATAACTTTACTCTGGATTCATTTCGTGCTCTTATCAAATTTTTTGACGAAATTTTGTCCAAATAAATGGAATAACTTCGAAAACTGCAACAAGTCACCCTTGATATATTTTCATGTCACAATATTTTAACTCACATAGGCAGGTCCACTTCCACTTAAAGCTGTAACAGCGTCCATTTGGTACTCAGGCACTTCATCACAGGTGCCAACAGCTTTGAATAGCTCTGTTGTAACTTTAGCGTCTTCTGCTGTAGCTCTGGAGCCCCTACTGAAAGCTGCAGCACCTTGCGTTACAAGTGCTGGTGTGTTTGGCATTACTCTTATTACTCTGGCTTCTGGTGGAAGAACCTGAAATTTTGATTATGGGACCCTTGTATGAATAAGAATAAATATTACATGGTAACGTCTGCGTAAAATGTGTATCGATACTAGTGATGCGGGTAAACGCCAATGTATAGGGTATTTTAATAATTTTGTAAAATCGATAAAAGGCGAAACTTAATAAAATCGATTACGAATCGATTAAGCCCCTCGTGTTTTGGCTTAAGAGATTTTTATTATTAAGCCCTGTAACTTATCATCTGATTTAGTAACCAATTACATATTCTATATTATACTATTATGGAAATATAATTCTGTTTAAGAGCTTTCTTTTGAGCCTCCTAAGATGTTTTATTTTATTAATTGAAAAAGATTTACAGCTTATAACTAACTTACTCGCTAAATATAAAGTTCTATTTACGCCATTAAACAAATCTTTACATATAATAAATGCATGCATGCAATATATTACCTTCTCTATGCTCGTAATGGAAACTCCCATTGCGACGGATATAAACAATTTGTTTTTAGACGCCTGGAGATCTTTAATTTCCCGCAATGCTGGACCAACAACATCAGGCTTCACTGACACGATGACTACTTCAGATCTCTCCACTACTGACTTGTTTTCAAAAATGGCGGTTGCTCCTAAAGACTGAAATTTTCAAACATCTTATTTACTATGATAAAATGTAATACTAAATCTCATATTTAAGCAGCAGAAAGCAGTGTTGGCCTAGTGGCTTCAGCTTGCGACTCCCATCCCTCAGGTCTTTGGTTCGATCCCCGGCTGCGGACCAATGGATTTTCTGTTTATGTAAGCATTTAACATTCGCTCAAACGGTGTTGGAAAACATCGTGAGGAAATCGGCTTGCGTTAGACACAAACAGTCGAAGGTGTGTGTCAGGCACAGGATGCTGATCATCTATTGATGATGATGCCTATTGGATTGACAAATGATCATGAAAGAGATAGAGAAATCTGAGACCCAGACCTAAAAAGATTGTAGCGCCACGGGTTTCTCCTATATAACTTGGTAATCAGTAAATACAGTTCCTTTTCTTGGAAATTAAAATTAAAGTGTTCACTGATTGAACAAAGTAGAATTAAAACGTCTATAATTACCATAATAGACATTCTGTTATTAAAGGATATTATTCTTTTTTAAGTCAATTATTTAATTATAATCCATATTTGTTGTTTTAAATCCCTTAATGGTGTAAGTTATTATTGTATTAATATATTTAATTTAATTAGGTTACCTTAAAAGCCTCAGCGCTGGCTACATCTGCAGGATGGACACTGGCTGTGATTTCATCAGGTTTTGCTAATCCTAAAAATATAAATATGTATTTCTAGAATACTTATATACTTCGACTAAAGTCACAAAATACTATGATTACAGGTGTATTTACAAATTACAACTTAAGTTGAAGCTTGTTTAGAAACATATTCGGAACAAGAGTAGATAACAAATTGATCATTAATTTTATTTTTACAACATAACATTTTATGATTTACGAATAATTAACTGTTTTAATATTACTTTGTTTCTTTGGTGGTGTACAAAAAACACGTATAGTCTACACTCTACACGCATTAGGTTTGCAATGTTTTTAATGCATGCAGCGCCATCTAGTTTATTTATGTATAACTACATTTCGTTATACAGTATTTTACCATGATATTTTAAGCATTCCTTGCCGATGCCCTAATTATGGCTTAACCAAATGTATATATAGACTATGAATATCAACGTGAACGTTAAATAAACAGCCAAACACCAAAAATATGAAGAATGATCTACGCCCGTTATATTTCACCAATATGTTACAAAATTCATTTATTAAATTGGATGGATCGCAACGTGTTGGTATAGTATTAGCATCTTTACAAAATCGTATAATTATATTTTGAATTAAAGCGGCTTATATGACGCAGACGAAAGATAACCAGCGACAATAAACTTGATTCAGTCAACATACATATTATTTATCTAACAGTATAAGTAAATATCAGAGATAACGCTCTGCAGGGCTACTCTGTAAACCCGACTCCCCTTCTCCATAATTAACGCTCACGAATTCGCACACTTACGAAGTACCGATTACAATATGACGTCAATAAAAATGAGGCCCGAATTATGTAGGATTACACCGTATGAAAAGTCATCATCAATCAAAAGTCGATATAAAAATTCATCATCATTCAAAAGTCGGTATGAAAAGTCATCATCGGAATTGAAGTCACCACTGAACTTCCTGTAAGTTCAATGGTGACTTAAGCCCTCTGTTGTGTAATTGGAAATACTAACCGGCAGAAATAAATCCATTTGCCAATGCAAAGGCCAACCTGCCGCCACCAATAAACCCGATCTTCATGGCTTCTTGAAGTGATACTGAAAATAGTTATTTGGATAATTAAAATACATAAGAGATCGATAATTCTAAAGGAGCAAGACTTCCAAAAACGTATGGTATAGACGATTCGTAATTCGTGCTACGTGTCGTTTCTGTATTGAGCTTTATCAGGTACGATAACTTAAAAATACGGATTACTTAAAAATTATAGAAGAGGCATTCTCATGAACTTCACAAAAGTTTCTAATGATTTCTAATGATGATAATTTTTACTCAATTGGAATGAAGTGCTTCATCATCTTAGGAATTAAGATTGATGGTGATTAAAACCATATAAATATAGTTGATAATAGCTTTATCTTGCGGAATTTCTTACGGTTTCTATTATACCTACAGGTTACACATTTTATCGCTATTATAACGACGCAAATGCAAAATTAAATTTAACATAAATTCCCCTTTTAACTCAAAACTCAATTAATAAAAATTAAGTGCATCTCCGAAATTCAGTAAGTTTCTACCTCATCGAGGCAGGTTTAAAAATGCTACAAAATGGCAATAAAGCCATTTTACTTATTTAAATGTATTTTGTGTTTGTGTTATTTTATATATATATATATATATATATAAAAAGTCATGGTAATAACTCCATGATATTTATTTATTTAGTAGTACAGCTAACATAAACAAGACAATAATTATACAAAGAATTGAGTCAAAGATGATACACAAAACGGTTTATACATTTGAACAAAATATATTATATATTATAGGTAATAATGGCAACCTTTTCGTTAGAATCTTATGGAATTTAACGAAACAAATGAGTGACGCAACATTTTTAAAATATGTTAAATAACTCACACAAAAATCAATTATATTTTTTGGCAGCTGACGAGTTTCCCAAAGTATCTGTACTTGGCGACTGAGAGCTCTTCACGAGGTTATCAGCTTATCAGTGACACAATTGACAATACGTAATTAATGTTCAGTAATAAAACATAAGATGCTTTAAATTATAAATATCTTAATGCTTATTTGATGTTTGGGACATGCAAATAATATCCATGTTGTGTTAATCATTTTTTAAGTCCAATCCTTTTGTGCCTAAGAACTTCAAGTAATATTGTTTGGCCGGGATCATTCCTAAGAATAACCGTTACTTTTTCATTAACTTCAGTCTTTGCTGTACTACTACAATACTTAAATATTATAAAAGCCTCATTTGCATTGGTTTATTATGTAAAGCAGAGCCGAACGGACTCAGACAGAACGAGCAGATGTGACTTGAGGTGTGATAAAAAGCTACAATGTAAAAAAATTGGTATCGAATAATTCAATAAGTTTTTTATGAATATATGTATATGTTGAGATAATACATTTTGTTTTATATAAATATATTTTTTGTACGTAGACCACTCGTTCGTTCAGTTGACACTTCGCTTTCTAAAAACGCGGGAAAAGAACTATTCAAATTTGATAACGTATACGTCGTCTTGTCAATGTCATATTAGATATTATTAGTAATTTAGAAATTCGTCACTTGTGTTGAATTAATTTTTTTTTTTTTTTTTAACTTTTTGGCAATAGCTTCAACTTTATGCCAGTTTCAAGTAAAAGGTTGGGAAACTACACGCGAAAAAAAATAAACAAAGACATCAAAAGGAAATAAAGGGATAAGCTGGTTAAAAACAAAATATGTACATAAACATATTACATCTTAATATTATTATAGATTATGAAAGAAGATAATACATTATAATACAATAAAGGATAAAGCAAAAGGCAGGAGATTTTAGTCGGAAACGGAACATGAAGTGATTGTAAAGAATTCAGAAAGGAGGTACGGTCATATTGGGAACAAGAAAAGAAAATATGGTCGAGGTCACCAATATCTTCTCCACACTCACAAATATTACTATCAACAATACGAAGCCTTGCTAAATGATGAGGTGTACAAACATGTCCTAAACGCATTCTGGAAATGATAGAAGTGACAGTTTTAGAACTTTTAACCTCAAAGAACCATGGTCTACTGGGGATCCTAGGTTGAATTTCAGCATAATGTTTGCCTTTGAACTTGCTGCTTCTCAACCAAACATCATTCCATGACTCCCAAAGATGGGTTTTCGGAAGAGCAGCTAAATCATGACAATAATTAATGTATGGGACTATGTCTCCATCCTTTATAGCTTCTTTAGCAAGCTTATCGGCTTTCTCGTTTCCTTTAATCCCACTGTGACTTGGAATCCATGCAAAGATAACGGTGTAATTTCTTTGAGAACATATTAAAAGCTTATCACGTATTTCGCAAATAATAGGATAACAAAATTTCATTTGGAATGGAGATTTTTCAAGAGATTGTAGTGCACTTTTTGAGTCTGAAAGTATGATTGTTCTTTTAGATTTTAATAAAATAACTAGTTCTAAAGCTTTTAAAAGAGCAAAACACTCTCCAGTAAAAACTGAGGATTCAGGAGGAAGTTTAATCTTTTGAATTATTTTATGTTGCCAATGAATTAGACCAACTCCAACACAATCATCAACAGAGATTTTAGAGGCATCTGTAAAAATATAATCCCATCCTTCCCAATTTTGTTCCTCAACGCTACTCATGAAACGAATATTTGTTTCCAGAATATTTTGCTTACAGACGCCTATATTATATCTTATATCCGGATCAAGAATTAAAGAATTGAATTGTGTCATAAATATGGGTAATGATGGAGATCGATGAATGCGGCTGTGTAATGTTAAAAATTTACGAAAGCTTATTATTAGACATGGTAATGATTTGTGACGCCAGTAACGGGATGTATGAATAATATTGTTCAATTCATGCAGTTTTCTATGTAGAGGGTGGTTAGAAAACTGCATAGATTTGAACAAGAATCGATCACTTAAAAATTGCCTTCTTAATTTTAAAGGAGGATCGCAGCATTCTACTTGTAAAGCATTGGATGAGCTTGTTTTCATTACTCCTGTCACAATTCTCAAAGCTTTTGACTGAATGACATCAAGTTTTTGACGTCCCAAGACACTTCCTCCATCTAAGAGAAATGTGCCATAATCTAAAACTTTCATAACAACATGTTCATAATGGGCAAGTCCAGACAATTTTGAATCCAATATAACTCCTAAAAATTTAATTTTTGTTTGGAGTGGCAAAGATTGACCATTGAAGGTCACATTTATTATAGGAGTTGTGCGTTTTTTGGAAAATACGACTATAGAACTTTTGGAAACTGATAGATCTAGGTCATTTTTAACTAACCAGATATTAAGACAATTAAGTGAACTAGACATGGAATTGCAAGCCTTAACCACAGATTTATCAACGGAATAAAAAAGAAGATCATCTGCATATTGTAGCACATTTATATGGGAATTTATAGATAATTCTAAATCATACGTGTAAATATTATATAAAAGTGGGCTTAGTACCAAACCTTGGGGAAGGCCTTTAAAAACTGTACGCTTTAACTCGGTAATATTACCATCTTTCTGAACGATCAATGATATGTATCTGCAGGATAGTAAATTGATGATAAAATGTATTAATAACGTAGGAACCTGTAGCTCTAATAATTTGTGTTGTAGAATAGAAATGTTCACATTATCATAGGCGGCAGAGATGTCCAAAAAGGCAGCTACAATATCTTCATCACGCGAAAAAGCTATGCGAATATCTGTGGTTAATATAGCTAAATTGTCTATTGTAGATTTTGACTTCCGAAAACCGTATTGACTATTGGCTATTAAATTATTGTTTTCTATAAACCATTCCAAACGATTCTTCACAAGATGTTCAGCAATTTTAGTTAAAACGGAGGACAACGCAATAGGCCTATATGAGGCTACATCATTGGTAGGTTTGTTAGGTTTTTTAATCGCTATAACTTCTTGAGACTTCCATGTTTCAGGAATATTACCTGTGAGCATGACGGAGTTTATTAAATTTAAAAAATACATTAAGGCAGTATCACCAAGATGAGATAAAAATGAGTACATAATACCATCCTGACCAGGAGATGAATCCTTAACATGTGAAAGCAGACCTTTCAATTCATTAAATGAAAAAGGAGAGTTTAAAGAGGAAGATTCATCTGTCAAAGACGATTCCAAAGGAAAGTAGATCGATTCAGCAGCTGATGGAGGAGCTAATCTGTCTAAAAAGGCATTGGTTAAAAAAGGGGGAAGTGAAGACGATGATAAAGATTCTTTGAAAGCAGATCAAAAACGTTTAATACTTTTCCAAACTTCTGAAGGGCACGTAGAAGGAGATAAAGAAGTACAAAAAATTTTCCAGCCTGCCTGCTTTTTATCTCTGAGGAATTTACGTGTGGTACTAATAACTTCATTGAGAATATCTAAATTTTCATTGGACATGTCCTCAGCATAGACTCTCTCAGCTTCCTTTCTTCTGCTTACAACAACCATACATTCTCTATCCCACCATGGAGGAAAAGGAATCTTATTAGACGGATTTCGTTTGACAGAAAAAATCTGATCGGCAGATTCTATTAAACATGTAACCAAAGCTTTAGAGGAATTGGTCTCACCACCGCTAACTAATTCAGGCAAATCATTTATTTTAGATTCGACAAGGAATGCAAGCCAATCAGCATTATTTAATTTATATTTCACACGAGGTTGTCGTTTTTGATAAGGAGAGCGTCTAATAGGTGAGGATATGATAATCGGGAAATGATCACTGCCAAACGTAGATGATGAAGTGTACCAAGAACGAGAAGAAGCAAGATCTGGAGTACAAATTGATAAGTCAACCGCACTAAGCTTTTCATTAGGCTTTGTACGTCTGGTTGGTGAGCCAGTATTAAGTAAACACAAATTATGTAAATCTAATATTTCAACTAAACGTACACCATTGGAGTCAGTAGTGCCACAACCAAACATTTGGTGATGAGAGTTAAAGTCACCCAATAGAAGGAATGGACGACTAAGTGAAGAAAGTTAATTATTAACGCTATTGAGAATAACAAAAGAGGAACGAGCTAGGTAAATGGAAACTATAGAAATATTATCAATTTTTATGCCGACAATATTAATGGCATCATTAGAGATTAATGAAGAAAACGCTATTTCAGAAAAATTAATTGAGTTCCTGACAAGTAACGTTACGCCACCATGGCCATCAAATCTATCATCACGCAAGCAGGTATATCCTGGGATCCTTAATAGGTACCCTGGCTTCAACCACGTTTCAGATAACGCAACAACAACGGGAGAATGTTTATTTACCAAATATATCAAATCATGTTTCTTTGGAACAACACTCCTGCAATTCCATTGAATTATCTTGGAATCCATTATTTTTAATAACATTAACTGATTTAATTTTTTCATTAATAGAGGCAACGTGGGACGGTTTCAATAAGTTTGAGTTTATTAAACTAGTTAATAATGCTAGTATCATTTCTAATACATCCGATTTTTCTTCTTCTTTATTTTTGTGTCCAACCAGAGCACTGCCATTTTTAGGCTCTGGAACTTGGAAGTCTTTTAAAACATTATTATGCGCAACACGATCATAACAATGTTGTGGTTTACGAGGAGAGCGAGGTTTTAAGAATACTGTCTTTTTATTTGAGGCATTAGTAGAATTATTACGAGATACAGACTTCGCTGCGGAAGAATATACGGGTTTTGGTACTTCCGGAATTGTTGAACTTAATGCATCTGCGTATGAAGGCTTAACAGAAGAAAAATATTTACTGGCTTCGGCATAAGACATGCAGCTCTGAGCCATTTTAACTTTGATTTCTGTCTGTCTCACAAATTCTGGACATGACTTATCTATCGCTGAATGGGACCCTTCGACTTCACACATTACACAGTACAGAGGATCTTTATCTGACCTGTCACATGATACACCTGCATGTTGACCTCCACAGTTATAACATATTGGAGTCTTAGAACGACATTGAACTTTGGTATGACCATAACGGCAGCATTTATAGCATTGTATTGTAGAATAAATATATATTTCTACTGGAAGAGCATTATAGCACATGAAAATCCTTTTGGTAAAACTTGCCCATCAAATGTTATTACAACTGATTCAGAGGGTTTCCAAGAAACCGAGTCATAAATTTTTACCTTGCGATTCAAACGTCTTATTTTAAGTATTTTGCCGCAGCCTATAGGTACGGATACATTTTGTTGAACTTCCTCTACACTCCAATCTACAGGGACCCCGCGAACTAGACCCATTCTTGTTACGCTGAAAGTGGGAATAAAGGCTTTTAACTTTTTCGTTTCCAAAAGATTGCAGTTAAGAAAATTATTGGCGTCTTTATAATCGGAAAAGCCAACTACGCATCTGTTTCTTCCTATACGCTTTACACTTCCGGGAATAATATTATTAAATTTGTTCTGCTTTAAAAAATTGCCAAATGTTATTGGATGGAGAATGGTCCCATCGTCAGGTGAACTTTGAATACGTTGAACATGTATTAAATAAGGGGAAACATCAGTAGAAACATATTCAGTACGGCCAATCGAACGGGGGTCCGTATTGGTTACTGAAGCTGTGGTGTTGTTTGAATTTCCCGCGTTAGAGTCTTGAGAGATATTTGAATTTTCCGTGTAAGATGTTGATGGTCGAGAGGATGTGAATTATTATTATTTTGCAAGTGTGGAGATGACGTGGATTCAGATATAGGTTTTGAAGTAACCTTTTTAATTAAAATTGACTCATCTTCTACATTGCATAAGCTTTCGCACTGACAGTAATCACCGCTAGAACTACTACCTTTCTTTTTCTTAATTTTCGTACATTGCCGACAAAGGCGCAAATAACGTGTTCGTTTACGACTTCCTTCACCTGTCTGAGATGATAACGAACAATCCGTATCCATTTTGTCAAATTCATCTTGTGAACCAACAGATACATTTGATCCCACAGGGAGATTCAAGCCAACAAGGCCATCATCCCCCCGATATCTGTAAATATTGTTCATACAATATTTACAGAAATTACAAAAACTTACCGACTACACGATGACACTATACACAAATATGATAAAAAGATTACATATAATACAAAAATTAAAACTACCAGCTTATCCTCTGCGTTTTAACTTGTAAAATTAAATTAAACATTCACCACCGTGAAAAAAAAAACGTCTACCATGAACGAAGTTTCCCGCGCTTTTCGTTAAATATAAATTCTGCACTTAAAAATCCAGTAACTTTTTTACTTACTGTATTTTATTATTCAAATTGCGATGGCTTACTTATAATAGAAGTCATGCTATTTTGACATAATTTCAGTCTTGAATATCTAATCTTGATCATAGAGGCTTAGTTAATATTAACAATATTCGTTTTCTGTTTATGGTACTTGTTTAAAATGACTGTATCAAATTTTCAGTTTTACAGTATTGTTATATAAATAATTGTGGAGCAAGTTGTTGTCTGCTAGTTAATGTTAATTGATATATTATTGCAACCTTGCGATCAATTTATATCATGTTACATAGAAGCTGGACACAATATAGGCATTATACATAGAAATCTATCCATATGAAATATTTTAGGAAACATGTTATTGTGACTATCGTCAATTATCGTTCTATTTAGAAAAAGCCGCAAAGAATGTTAGCAAGAGGAGGAAGATTGTGGTGTACCCCAAGGGTTGCTATGAAAATGTCAGTTTAACTAACATATGTTTGAAATTCATAGCGTATTACATTGCCCACTAAGGGTCATTATTATGTATAGCCAACTACTATTAACTTTGCTAATAGTAAGCAATAATATTGTCGTATTCAAGGATGACAAGTTGATCAGGACTGACATAATATTTATCTTTGCATATATAAATACACTGTGCAAAGTGCATTATTTATTCATGCACCTACATAACGCAAAGTCCGCTCGTAATAAGGCATCTTACAAACAACAATTTTTCGTAATATAATGAAATTGTTTAAAAAGATCACTTTCAACTTAATTAAGATAATAAAATAATTTTTAATTTAGGGCGTTATAAAAAACAATCATGTATTTGAAGTGCGATTTCTTGTTTTTTAATATATTTGCAATAATTTTGTTTAGTTTATTGAGAATTTAAAATTGAAATATTCACAAATCTCCTATTTCGTTCTCCTATTTTATGGGTAAAAAGCCCTTAAAGGCTATCAAATTCTTTTTAGATAAATAATTAGTTAAATTTACTTACACTTCAGCATTTTGTATTATTTAAAAAATTCGCAATTTGAAACCAACAAATTCACCAAAAAAGCACCAAACCAACACTTTTCCAGACACTTATAAAAGTTACGTTTTAAACTCCATAAATTTTGTTTTTTTCTGATTGTGTATAAAATCTATAGAAATAGTAATATGGGCGATACATGCATTGTAATTGTACGTGCGCGATGATAACTAGAATGCGTTAGAGTCCAGTTTCCTCCCATAAGTACTTATATTAGTAGCGTCGGAAAAACACTCATTTAAGGAAAATTAAATATAACTATTTTCGCTCACCGCATGACGCTCTAGGTTTTTGAACATGTATTGTTTGGATGTGAAAATAATAATTATGAAAACAGGAAAAAATACGGTGATTTATTTATGAAAATGGAATCTTAAAGACGTATACATTTATTTTGAATAAACTTCTATCCATAACTCTGCCTTTAGTCGCATAGTCGTTTGATCAGAACTATTTATAAGTATTCTTATATTATTTTTTTATAAATCTGTTTAAATGAACACTAATGGTTTCGAATTAATATTTATTTTAAACATCGCGTTCAACTACTTGTCTGTCAGTACATGGTTTAATAATATTTGTTACAAGTCACTCATAATGTTATCAATTTAATATGTGGAGTGGACATTGAGATTTGAACTCCATAATGAGTCTGCTCGTTAGCCGTAATGAATAATCAAACATACTTTTTTTAGTCCTTAACACGTTTTACGGCTGTGACGTGCTTTTGTGGGAAACATTTTCCTCTATCTTCAAATAAAATACTATAGCTTGAACGAATTTAGTTTTGTTAGTATATTAATAATTCTATTTAAAATCACTTTTAAAAAAGGAATTCTAATTATATTATATTCAACTTATTTTTACATAAAATAAGTTATATACTTCTTTAGGCAAGTAATTATATATATCTCAGGTTCAAGGAATGGGTACTTTAGAAAAATTATAACGTTACTTTCATGCAACTTGTACATGGGGTTTGTTTTACAAATCTTTGGACAAATATTTTTTAACAGATAGGTAATTGATAAGGACAGAATGAGTAACTGAACGATTCCATTTATGATGTTATATTGATAAGGTGCGTGTTGTCGAAAAATACCTCTGCAACTCTTAAAAAGATGGCAATTTCTCAATTACTGAGATAAAATCACTTCTGGTCATATTTTTAAATAACATACAATTAATTTATATCTACTTTATCAAGTCAAAAAAGCAAAGAAAAATAAAAGAATAAAACAAAATATGACAGAAAAAATTATATTTTTATAATGCTGATCTACTTCTTAATTAAAATCTTCTTCACGTCGTCTTCAATCTTTTAAATACATAACCCAAAAGCCCCATTGCACGTTTTATTCGTAAAAAAGACCGTATGTGTGGAAATTGCTTGCAAAGGTCACATTGATCATATCGGTATTGATTTTTCGTTATTCTACTATTTATGATAGATTATGACAGAATTTGCTTGACACATCGAATCTTGGATTGAATTGCTGGCAACACTTTGATTATGTCATGACAATGTCAGTTGCCATATGGTAAATGTCAGTTGTCATTTCAAAATTCCTTTTTTGAACTTCTTCATTCGCGCTCTATGCGTCGATTAACTTGGTGTGTTATGTTGTTTTAATAAATTTTCGCCTGGGAGTGTGCTATCGATACAAATTTTTATGTAGCGCAGTGAGTTTGTAATAATAAAAATTAACCGCGCATGGTAGTGAATAAATTATTCTCTTGATCATGGCGTTGGAGGGTGTAAAAAGTGAAAAAAGTGAGGAAAGTAATGCGAATGTGCAAGATGGGAAGGCGAACGGTGTCGACAACAGGAGTAAACAGGTAAATTTTTAAATTTTTGTTTAGCATGAAAGTATAGCTACCAAAATCTTATAAGACAGGTCTTATGCAACACATATAGTCTTCGTTGCTCGCATTTGTTAAGTGTAACAAATCGCAGTATAATATGAAATATCGTGATTGCAAAAGGAGTAATTTTTGCGCAGCCGTCGTTGCTGTATTGCGGGGTTCGACCGTACTTTAGCATAGGTGTCATTAAGAACTAGTGTGACCCAATTCATCACTTCTGGTCCACAGAGAAAGGACATTGTCCTTTTCTTAAGTATATACAACTTTTAGTATTAATATTAATATTAATACCTTATATAAAAGTATAAATAATCTCTATAAAATGATTAAAATCAATCTCTTAACAAATATTAAACTTCGATATGCATTTGACATCTAAAATCTATGCTCTATATGTATTATTATACCAAGTTTTATATTTATTTTAAATAAGAGTTTTAAAATTTTGAGATTTGCTATATTTTTGTTTTGTAGTAAATTTGTAAGACTACAGTTTTTATTGCTATCAATCACTACCTTAGCTTTTAAAGCAAGTGTCAATTGAAGCGACCTAATTGACTTGAACTAGTGCTCTAATTAGACTCATCATGTCTTTAAATGCTCTCTGTCTCTATCATAGAATTATGTAATGTCTTGTTATAGTCTTACAAGAACTTCTCACCAGATGTGTTATCCTAAACTTATGTTTTCTGGACGCTGTATCAACAAACAACTGACTTGGTACTAATATGAAAAATACACATTTATTTAAATAAGTGAATTCAAAATGGTAAATAATGTTTGTCTATACTGATCACATATAACAAATCCCTGTATCGTTAAGCGGTTTATTTATGATTATGTAATTTCCATTCTAAGAGACTGAAAATTTAATAAGTAATCCTCATCTCAACATTTGGCTTGACTGTTGTTCGACCAGGATACATCCAGTTCATTGGACATCTAGACTGTTTGTCACTAAAAATTAAATTTTAACACTTATATTTTTTTATTTTTTTATTTTTTTTGGTACCAATAAATGGTAAATATAAATTTGGTATCTGTAGTCCTATTGGATTGTTGGAGCTTTAGAAATTATAGTTTTGTTGAATTACTATCACATCTTGATTATTACACGATTTGTTATTACGTCAGATTATTTAGGGCGCTTAACAGCTGCCGCATTGTTGCACAAAACTACAATAGGACTATTGAAAAAGTACCGTTATGCAGTCCCTATGGGAATATCTATGAATTAATTTTATTCTCAGTAATGCTCTGTTTTAATAAATGTATGTTATTTATATTAATTTAGAATTTTCTGATTAAGATTCGGTTAATTATCGCAATTGTGATAGTTGAATTTTAATCTCTGCTGCTGCATCGACCAAAGGAAATTCGACCTCCGAAACAAAAGAACTCTTACGCCAATTTAGTCTAACAAATATTTAATTTAAAAGTACCCAGTAAAACACTTGAGTCCAAAGTTTTTACATTTACAACAAGCATTATTATGAATAACCAATGAAGTCAATCATAATCAATCGCAAATACCTCAGACATCGGAGACCAAGACATTTAATACTCAAGGGCAACTCGCTGATTTATTATATAACTGGTGTGTATTATATATAATACTTATTTGCTAAAATAACCTTTTCTGAGCATTCTTTTTGTCAATTAAAAAATCTGTCTGTAAGAGGCTCAATACGAGCGTAATTTGAATCCAACCACCGTTCTCTAATTCAGTTTACGCGACTACAAAAACTGCTATGCTGGGACCGAAATTAAGAGGCTCAAATCAAAAATCACCCCAAAACAAGGCATCCTCAGGAAAGAACAGGCTAAATTCTAAATCAAAATAATAATTAGACGGTATTTGAAATAGATATTATCTATTTAAAATACATCAAAGTAATCAGTCCAATAATGCCCACGAGTTTAAATTGCCAGTTCTTATGTTGAAAACCATTTTTGGTTTAAAGTAAAATTTTCCAGACACCTATCTGTACATAAAAATAATTCTAATTGATACTTTATATATATTTGCTGATATGCTACAAAACGTACAATACATCCACACAAAAAGTTCTTTCTCGGAGGGTGAAAATAATGTTAACATCGTCACGCTTACGTTACGACCATTCTTAATTTAGCTTCTTTTAAAGATTCCTTCAGATTTTTTTGTTGTTGTTGTTTCTCATAATCTTACTAAGTTAAGAAATTCTCTACATTATCTTTATAAAGATCATTCTGCCAAGAGACACTCACTACGTTTAAGTTCTGAAATCCTTTAAAATATAGTATATTTTGACGGGCTCATAGTTTTTGTCGAAAATAATATGCCATACGCAAGATGCGTAAATAATTACTTAAGGAAAGTTTAAAATATAAAAATAACTGTCCCATAATAAGCTGTTATTGTTCACAAGCATGAATGTTTATTTATCCTGCAACAGTAAATAAACCCTCCCTTTTAACCCTAGCCATATGACAGGTACTCGAGGGCTCGAAAAAGTCGGAATTTTGTTCAGACAGCACTGCAGTGGCTTCAAATTAATTGGATGGCTCGACTTACAGGGAGCATGTTACACACAATATGCCATGAGATTCGTTATAATTACAAAAATAGGAAAGAAAAGAACGAACAATTTTAATCCAAAATGTTTTAACATCTTCCTTAGAGTAATTGACATAGGCAGAGGTAATATGTACCTACTGTTTTATTAGGAAAGTATTGTTATTTAAATTTCATTTTTACATTTCATTGTTTTAACGCTGTAATAAAAATAGATAAATCCAGCGATTTGTTGCCTTAATTTTCTTTATTAATTGCAATACAAATATATGTACATAGTACTACTATCTAAAAGCTGTAAGATATACGATATTAAACAGATTGAATTTAAATGACGTTTTACGTGTAGTTCTTTACTTAGCTTTCTTTAAAATAAAATTTTATTTAGACAACTTTTGCTTGGAACAGGTCTTAGGGTCTTACGATCTATGTAAAAGGATTTGCCGTCTAAAAGGTTTCATTAGAGATTAATACAATCCTATTTAATCGTTGTGAGAGAGGGCCGGACCCTCTTCGTTGACGTCATTAGTAAGGACTTCGGAGGCTAAAGGCTATACATATTATAGTTATTTTCAGGCTGTAATTTTTGTATCCTTTTTGCTTCTTGTTTTTAAAATTTTTACGGAAATAAATGAATAGTTGGTATACTACTTAAATTAATATATTTTTACTCTTCCGTTACATAACAAGTACGTAGTTAATATTTTACTAATAATACATTGATTACTTAACATTAAAAATTGATGGGTCTAAAGTGCCTGGCAAAAGTAAGCAACTATAATAATATATTTAGTAGAAAAAACAAAAGACAACGATTTAACAAAGATGGAGGAGCAACTGTGGTTTTCAGGCCTAATTAGTTAGTAATATATAATAGTTAATATGTGCACTTAATTTGGATCAAAGATACAAAATTCAAAATTCAAAAATCATTTATTCACGTAGGTAACACAATGTACACTTGTGATTCGTCATTAAAGAAATAAATATTAATGCTTCTAATTTTACATTTAGTGCCAGTTCTCAAATCAAGGGCGTAGAACGGAAGAGAAGAACTGGCAATAAACTCTCCGCCACTCTTTTTAATCGCCTTTTTTTTTGCTTGCACCTGGAAATATTTTCTTAATGCTTTTGATTTTTGAACTTAGAGCAGTCAATTATCAACATTGATAGCAGAAACTTGTGACCCTTATAGGGCTTGGGAAACCCACGGTGAAGTAGATTATATTAATGCTAATAATGGAAGCCTTTATTTACATGGACAAAGGTCCTCTAATCGGCTCCACTCCGCTTTGGTTCTGCCAACCCGGGTCAACGTTCAACCCGCTACTGATGTAACCATCTTCTTGATGGCCTAGTCACGGACGCCAGCCTACTTCGTTTTATTTTTTTGTTGGCTCATGAACCGGTTCTCTATCAATATTGCAGTAGTTTTAAGGAGAGTTACCTACCGCAAAATCCAAATTAAAATTTGTTCTGCAGTCGGTATAAATTGAGGCTACGAGTATAATGCATTAACAATATTTTATTATTTTATGTCGTGTTTTAAAAACGTCGGCATCGCAAGTGTGTTCACAAGTCTATCATATACGTGTTATCTATAAAAAGTTTAATCAAGGTGTGGCCCCACCTCCATAATTACAAACGACCTTCACCTTGTATCAGCCCACTGCAAATTATATCGGGAAATGGCCAAATCAACGTTCACCCTCCAGGCCCCGATAATAAATACAATTTCTGTAAGATTTTGTTTAGTAGTAGTGAGTACACATCCACGTCTGATTGATATAATTAGTTAATTGTCTGGTATTAGCAGTAACAAAAAATCTCAAATGACGTCATCTAAGAACGTACACGTTCTCCATCTCTTATATTTCATCCTGTTCAACCGTAAAACTCCTTATCTCAAACACGATTTCAAGTTTTGGGAGCCCATAGCTATCTATAGCTTACGCTCTTCCGAAAACTATATCCTTGAAATTCCATCTCATAACTCTTACTTCTTATTTGGCGAATCCTTTAATGTCTCTACAGTGAGGTTATGCAATTCACTTCCCGTCCTTATACGCTTAGCTCCCTTCTCTATCTTTCTTTAAATCTCTTCTGTACAAGCATTACCAGTCCACATCCTATCCCTAACTTTCGTACTAACTGATCTGAAATTATCGTATTTCTTTTTGGTGTCTACTCTTTTAGATTATTGTGTCTTCCATTGTTTACCATATGTATATAATGTATTTTAATTGCTTTTTTCCATTATTTTTGTCTAAATTACTTTATGTCTTATGTAGTTTCGCATTTCTTGCCTCATATAATTTTATTTTTTGTCTCACGGTGGTTCCCTGGATGAGATCGCTCGAAAGCGATAAGGCCGCCACTTGCACTTCATTTTAATTGTACCTACTGTATTTCTGTATTACTGCAACGAAGTGTAATAATCGTACGATATTGTAGAGCGCTATTGTCGCGTGAATGATACGAAGACTAAATATTGACATTGGAAACCCCAATCGAAGTTCTGTGGTGGCTTTATTGTCCTGTCCGGCCCAGATAATGATCCTTATCCAATTGGAAGAGTCTTTCTGGAGGATATTGAAAACACTGAAGAGTGCTTGAAATTTTTTTTTGTGAAAAATTATGCGTGTTTTACTTGAGTGAACCCAATATTGTGTATATATAAGCATAGAACGCTTTCCATTTTATGAAGGTATATATTTAAAAAAAAAATAGTTTTTGCTATGTAAGGAATTCGATTTCGGGTTTTTGTTTGACATAATATAATTTTTATCAAAGGATTCTTTAAATATATCCACTATTCTAAGATCATATGACTTATATATTAACTGACCTGCGTCTGTTTCATTTTTAGTATACCTAAGCAAGTACGCAGTTGAATCCAGAAACAGCTTTACGCCTTATCCCAACTAATAATTTATGAATTCAAATGTGAAACAATGCGCTTTTTAATGTACCACCATCAACATGCGTTTTTATCATGTTATTATGGAAAGTAATTTTCGTGCCCTAGGGAAACAATTACATTCCCATTTAGTAACTTGGAATTGCAGTTTATAGATAAGTATAAACGCGTTTTAATAATATGTAGTTATGAATTAATGACCTGTAATTATCTATTTTGTTATTTTTCCATGTTTTTCAATTAATTATTACTTATATGTATGCTACTATAGAAATCGTTCGTTAGTAGGTGAGATATTTCTGTTATACAACGATAGTGAAGCGACTGATGTCTTCTACTTATATTCCCAGACCATTAATTTTGGAACCCGCGCTTCAACCAAACTAACCTTTTCATGTATATAAAGTAATAATGTATCTATAGTAATATTAAAAAAGAGGTAAAGAGGATAATCTCTGGATCTACTCAATCCATTTCGAAAATTCTTTTAACAAAAGAAAGCCACGTTAAGGATTAGAGAAATATGATTGAGTTCTAAAGAAAAGGTTTTCCAACTCGTTAAGAACCTTCTCATTAGAGACCTACTGGATCCAGCTAATACGAAGCATGCGACTATAGCACCACATCTTAAATGCTTCTAAGCGCCGACACTAAAGATAGGAAAATAATGTTAATGATAGACAAATAAAATAGTGGCATCTGATAGTCGATTTGTTTTAGTTGAATTTTCTCGTGTTTTTTAGACCAGAAATAATCAAACTTAAATGAGCTGGCGACCTTGAAATTAAAATCAATGAAAAGCATACAAATAGAGGAGCAATCATATCAATTGGTGGCCACGAGATTGTACAAGCAAAGTAATCAATTGTAGGGCCATTGTTGAATAACAATCTTTACTGATGTTCAATTGATAGAAACGTGGGAATTTAGTTTGCGCCTACAGTGATATTGTGCGTTTTCTCTCATATACCATATGCTAACCATTTTCTAATAGGTAGTATGATTATATATATACATGAATTATTAATTTTATTGCATTGTATTTCACCAGATTTTACCTTTGACTACCTTTATTTCGTATCTTTTGTGCTCGTCTCCTCTACGCCGCCTATCATATATCCATATTTGTATATAAGACCTATTTTTCGTGTACCCTAAAAAAGGTTAAAAGTTGTATTTCTGCAACTATTAGTCCCTTAGTTATTAGCTTTAATTGTAAAAGGAGCATCCTTTACAATTAAAGCTAATAACTAAACAATATCTCGTGTCTTAGTGTAAATACTTTGATATAGCGACGCTAAACGCCTATTATATAGAGTTTTTGAGGGCTCTCTTTATATGGAAAGATACCTTACAATGTATGGACAAGTCTAGTACTATTGGCGGGTTGGGGTGTATATAATTACCATGATCCTTCGTGCGCTTGATTTGACTTACTCAATTAGCTATGAAATGACCATCTTATAGTTTAAAAGTATTATTAGATGGAAAGTGCAAGTTTTAATTTTTATCACCTGCACTGCTTAAACCAGTGAACCATGTAACAGCATCAATAAAATGGTATAAAAAGGTTATGTGTCACTTTCACAGTAAAGATTAACCTTTCCAATATGGATATTTTTATTTTCTATTTTTTTCGTTTAAAATCCAAATTAAAATATCTTTTGTTTTAATGTAAACATCAGAATTATTTGTTTTTGGGAATAAAATAAGTTTAATTATATCACTTACAATTACTCTGTATCGACCTATTCACGTGCGTGCAACAAAAGGTATTTTAAAAATACTGACATTTAATATATTTAAAATGTATAAAGTATTTTATGATAATTTTGGAACTTAAAGTACACGTC
>CAJOBZ010000061.1:2425000-2610000 GCA_905332375.1 Pieris macdunnoughi
TCTAAGAACTGATTGGATTAGCGTTTTATGGCTGTTCACATTTTTATTGCGATATAGAGCTGACCTATAAAGCATCCGGCTGTTATGTGTTTTATGTAATCAATTAGAAATTCCTATTCATATACCACTTCAAAATACTATATATACACTGTGATTTATAACCATTTCAAATTTAATGCGGAAAATTAAGATACCAAGGGTTTTGATAAGTCGTTGAAGACAAAAAAAGTAGTTAACATATTTTTTATCTTGTAGTAGCTTTGAACTCAAAACGAATAGTTCAATGAATTAAGCGTTTATTACTATAAGATTTTTAAAGTCTCAACTATGGGATACACATTTGACGTCTCTCGACTCTCATGCTGTAAAAACTAAAATACATCAATTGTTTATGCCTAATTTAAAAACTAATTTTAATAATTTATTTCCAAAAGTAGAAAGACAAGAGCCGATAACTCGTGCGTTAACCGAATTTTACAAAATAAAACTTGTTGAAACTGTTCGTAATCTAAAATTAGTTTGCTCTAATTTTGTAAAAAATGCCCTAATAACACGCGTTACACGTAACAGATGCAGCCAAAACATTACAAGGGGAATGTAAACAAACAGTTAAATTGTATTACAAAACCCAGCTGACTTGATTGGGAACGTGATTTTGACTGATTGAACTGAAGCTGTAGCTTTTCTGTCTTATACCTTTTTGCAAAGTAAAGTGTAAGCTTGCAAATGGCAAAAAGAATAAACAAAATTTCGTATCATTAGTGGTACCTATACAAGGTAAGTATAACCACTTTGGAAATTGGTAGAATTAGATGTTTTTAAACTCAATTGCTATTACTAGATCTAGTCCAATAATAATATTGAGATTGACACTTAATAAAATGTAAATTTAAGTCTGTGGTTCTTAAACGTTTTATTTCAAATAAAAATTACTGTAGGTACTCCAAACAGTTTGCAAATATAAATGTAATTAAAAACATTATCAGCTCCAGTACTTAAATAGCTTCCGCTCTTAAGAATTTTAAAGGATAAACTTGAATACGATTGGTTAAATCGATAAAATAAGAGTCTTGTTTTTATACCCATAAGGTCATTAACCTTCGCTAAACTGAAATATTTTATGTAACAGCGGAGATATTGAGTCTTAAGTTTGCGACGATAAACAGTTGTACTGTGTTAAACTTTATCGTATTTTAAAATAATTGCATAAAAGATCTTATTTTGATTCCAGCATCCAACCAGTTTAGTACCTCTATGATAAATATAACGTCTTAGTGTGACAGCACTGGAATGTGTGTTGTGTTGTTAATATGATAAATCATTAGTTTTGTCATTGCTTGTTTCGGCGTCGAATTCAAGAAGTTGATGTTAGCGATGTTTGTATAAATGCCGATCACTTTAATGTCGGCGAAACGTTTTCACAGTCAGTAAAGCTTCATGTAGAGTCGTTGTTTAATGCTAAAACAATCGTAAAACTAACAGCTTATCCAGTAAACAGATAGTCACGATCCAAGTATTAAGAAGTAATTTTCCCCTTCGTTGAGCATATAGTGGGGATTCAGTTGGTAAGTGCCGACGCGTGACGTCATGTGGTCAACCAGGTGGAAATTTGGGGCCCTGCGGGCTACCAATGGTTTAAATGCTAGGGCTTACTTCGATGGATTATATAGGTGTTGCTTAAGTCCACAGTATGTGGATATGATAGGTTGCCATTATCTTATTTTCAATATGTATCAGCGTATTTCAGTATATTTTTTTAGTCTTATATTCGTTTCGTTTTTAATTCTAACGTAGGACAAGCCAAGGCTGGCTTTCTTTTTATTTTTTTAACCGTAACTTCGAGGCACTAGACAGTGATATTTTGGTCCTCCGAGATATCCGGATTTCGTAATTTGGGTAAAAAAATAAACACCTAAAAATATTTTCTTAACCAAACGGTGTTGTAAAGAAAATTTGCACCTACGTTAGGCGTGATACTAAAAACAAAAGCTACACATAAAGGGAGTCTTATAAACGGTAAGTTCTATTAGCGTTGCCGGAAGGCATTAAGGCCCATTCAGCCTCTCCATGTTGCATTACGCACTTGAATGCGTGCACTGCACAATTATTGCAATGTTATGCCATAGTTCCTACTTTTACGAATAACGGATTGTTTCTACGTATACAATTCTGATGTAGATGGTAAGGTAGGTTACGTTGCTAGATCTATGAACAGGAGGTTCTTGAAAAATTATGTTAGCATATACTTTTCATGAACCTCCAGAAGCCATTACGACGAGCGTGATGTTGAATATTGTGAAAGAGCAAAATACATACCGTCTCTGTCTGATTCTTTGGTAGGGAGAGAAAATATAAATAAGAGAGAGTGTAAATACTAGGCAATAATACGAAGAAGGCAGTAAAGTGTAGTGTCAAGATTAAATGGCTTTATCTTAAGATAATGCATGCATAAGTAATGCAAATTCATATATATAATGTTGACATTGTAATTTAGGAAAGCACTTATAATATACATATATAATACCATTGTTATTCATTACACATTATGTAACTTTAACCGCAAAACATTACTGAAATGAATCTTCATAATCTGTTATTTGTATACTTTGTATGACATCTTTACAGGTAGCGTAATCTTTATAAATGCCTTATTTTTTTAAATATTTTAGCTGTTGCAATGCCATTGTTAATAAATGGCACTACCCTTCGTGTAGACTAGGGTTTAATGCATTAAATTAATTAAAAGCTAATTTTATAGGTCAACGTAATTAAGTCGTTTATTTTTTAAAGGAAATACTAAATCTTTTATTAATGCTGCCCTTAGTGCCTGTTTTTATATTTTGAGTATTGGTATAAATGCTTATCATTAAAATATTTAAAACTACTTTACGATTCAGTTATATTAATATTACAACTACATTTTTATTAATATTTTTTTTAAATAAGAATTTCGTAGAGAACGAAGGTCACCGAAGTAACCCTATCTACTGAACGCAAACATTTATACTTTTACTTAAGTGTACTACTACTTCCATATCCTAATTCGTAGGAAACGTTTTGTTCCAGTATTTTGTAAAAAGTATCTCCATATCATTGATTCGTAGATTTTAACCGAATACTATCCAAGTTTTACATAAAAACCTATAACCCTTTTCTTACTATAATAATTTAATCAGTTTATAATAGACTGATCTTGACTGTTATTGAGATATAATTAGTTCGTTAGACAAGTTTTAATCTTGTGATCTAAATGTGTAATTATCTGGTTGAAAATTTTGACAAGTGACGATTGTTGTGTTACTCTGAATGACCTTTTTTGTGAACAAAATTAACATTTTTTATATTTTATTTATATAGAAAGTAGAAATATTTTTTTTACTATCAATCATTAACAGCGTAATATTTAGCAGATGGAGTATTTTTAAGCTAGTTATAAACAACATTTACGCAAGACAGTTTGCAAGAATTCATTCATTTCGGATTTGACCTTATTTTTTGTATGACTCTTTGTCTTAGTTATATCACTTTTATCTAATGAGCTGAGGATGAGATAATTAAAAGTTTTGTAATGTAAAAGCTTCAAATTGGTTACATTCTTTCAACTAGTTACTTAACAACTATTTTTATGAATAAATAAAAGGAGGTTAGATAAGAAAATTAAAAATAAAAAAATTTGAGTTAGTGATTATAAAAATTATTTTTGTTGTTGTGTTTTTCTTTAATAAAGTTTTTGGGTTAAAAGTTAGTTTTAAACATGTTGGTCCTTCTTAACCGGATTAGAAAGTGTAATAAGTGCAAAAAACAACTTAAAAGGCTAAGTACTTATTTCTCAGTTGGATTATTTGTTGGAATTTTCGAAAACCAAGGTAACCTTCAATTATAACGACTGACAAGTTTTAAAGATTTGTTTAAGGCTCTCTACATGCACGTCATCTAATTAAAAACTCTTATTTAAAAACTTTTATCGGAGAGGCTACACTCTAAACATTTTGCACTCACGAGCTAATTACGATAAGGCTGAGCACACTTAGAGTAGATACAATAACAAACTTATTTCACTACAATAATTAGCCGCCTTTAATAATACAGAATGTTTTAAAAGCTTAAAGGAAATTTTAGATACTACGAAGGAATGTTTATTCTTTATATTCATATACCTCCACCTTCTTCGTCTTTCCATTTTATCATTATTTTTAGAAAATCGTTTTCGTTCTATGGAGATGGTAAATGTTACTCAAAAAAACCAACCCAAAAAAGGACTGTCTTTACAACCCAAAACCCACAAATTATCATTTGTCACAAAGTAAACAGCAATGCACTTTTCTCACAAAACCATTATATTTGTCATTGTAAAGAATTCGCCCATTAGATGTTCCTCAACGTAGATTTTTTAAGAAGAATGGCATTTGTTTTAATTGCCTTGTAAAGGGTCACTCCGTTAATCTTTGGCAGAGCACTAATTGAAGAAAATGTCACCTCACTTCTCACTTCCTACTTCATATCCAAATCCCTCCATACACCTACCCCACTCCTCGTTTACACTAGGTACACATAATATATTGCAACACAATTCAGTTAAGTTGAGAACACACTATAGTTTTGAGAGCACTATTATCCTCTCCATCACTTTTACTAACGCAGCTCAACTCTAATCTCACCACTTCAATCACGGAAAAATTACTCATATTATCTTACCGCTACACCTCCTTCTTAACTTTATCTATTAAAATCCATCCCATGATACATCTAAGCTACGTCCGACAATAAATTCGAGATTACCATCACAAAACTCCCATCAATACCTGGCCTTCTTCTGAGATTTCGGATCTTGCGGATCCACACTTTCCAACCAATTATCGACGTCTATTAGGTGCAGTTTATATGCGCATATTATTCTTGACGGAATAATAAAACGCAATAGTCTCTGTCTTAACTCAAGATTGGATGGCTAGTAAGCGGCAAGTTACCAATCTGCATCAGTCACACAATGTAGTTTTTCACACAATTCGAAGTTGATCAGTTCTACGTCAGTTTTGGGAGATCATGATATTCCCAAACGTGAAGCCTCTTCAAACCTGAAATCATTGAAGAGCATTTTAAAACTCACACTCGAAACACTACGGTGATTGAGGTTAGACTACCCTTCAGGACAAGCGCTCAATTTACAACTCCAACAACTTGCTTTGAAGCGTTTACTTCAGATGGAGAATAAGTTTAACAAGACCCATTTCACGAAGAATACTCAAGTTCATGAGGCAATATGAGTCACTCGGTCACATGGAGGTCGTCCCTAAACAGAAAAAAGAATAGACTTATCCTCCACATCTCTTTCTCTGCCTCAGCCTCACTACAAAGTTGCGCGTAGTTTGACGGAAGCGCTAAACCTAACAAACTCACAACATGAGCTACTCATCGCCCACCCTCAACAAGATATACGAGAATTAGTAACACTGGAGACACTAGTACTCATATACATTCACAAATGTCCGACAGATACTTATCTCACAAGACACTATTACCAGAGAATCTTTGGGCGACTCATCGAAGTCCATAGAGAATATCGGTTACTACCTCATATGGCATTCATTCTCATATCTTCCATAAGGACACTTCATCAACTTGCAGAAGACGAACGTGGAGAGTTTCCTGAAGCTAGCTTCTAAAAACTATCTCTTATGACATTTGATGACGGGCTCATCTACAGAAGAAGACACTCAACGGCTTCAACGTCGCTTAACTGAACTGTTTAAACGTGGCGGTTTTCTTCTACATAAGTGGTCGTCTAATAGTGAAACTTTTTAATAATTCCCGATTCGAAAAAGGCATTAAAAGTTCAGTGATATTAATGGATGATTGTGAAAGCGCTTAATTTTTTGAACGGTAGTTATTTACCTCATACACATTTTTCAAACGAAGTTCTATCTGCGATACAAAAACGTTTGACCCTCTGGGTTCACCCTTCTTTGTTATGTTAAACATGTTTATGCAGAAGTTGTGGCACCTACTGGACTCTAACTTCAAAACCTGAAAACTGAAGGCAGAATTACCTGACTAATTTTGAACACATCAACCATTAACTTCACGTTGGTTAGGGATTGCAAATAATGTAAAAATTGAATTGCACGATTATTGTAACGCCTCTTGCGCCGCCTACGCTGCGGTTATTTACATCAGAGTCATCACGGACAATGAGATAAAAGTAAGTCTGGTCGCAGCCAAAACAAAAGTTGTTGTTAAACAGATCTCATTGCCAACGTCTTGAACTTTGTGGAGCAGTCCTATTGTCTAAATTGATACTGTATGTCAAATCTAGTCTAAATATTGATGAATGTGTATTTGCTTGGACAGATTCCACAATAGTTTTGGCTTGGTTGCGTAAAACTCCAAATACTTGAAGCCATTCGTTGGTAATCGCACTACAAATCTTGAATGTTACGAATAGAGTCAATGGCATCATATTAAGTCTGTTAATATAGATCAAAGCAAATACAGTGGAATATCGATAACTCAAATGTCAAGTGTACGGCAAAAAATCGAGTTACCGAGTTTTCGACTTAACAAGAACTTAGAGATACATATGATTTAACTGCTGAAATTTCGACTTACAGAGGCGCGATTTCTAAGTGTATTTTTCGATTTGTAGAGTCGAATTTGAATAACAATTCAACTTAAGTAGTAGTATATTTTTTATGAATGTATTCATTCATTGCACGTGTACAAGACAAAAACAATATATTAGAAGCTCCGAGCCCGAACATTCATTTTGGATTTTATTGCTATTATTTCGGGAAATTCCAAGTAAGACGTCGTTATATTTTACTAACTACGACTCAGAGTTTCCTTTTTGAAATTCGAGTTATAGAGTAGAAATATGCATTATCAATATTTCGTAGGCAAATAACATTCTGTTCGAGTTACAAAGTCTAAATAATTCGAGATACCACGTATTTAGGGGTATAGCGGAAGGAAATGACATTTTTTCGCCTTACAGAAGATTTCGACTTAACGAAGTTCGATTTATCGAGATAAATCTAATAAATCATAAAGTTTTCTCTACTTCTATTGCTAATTTATCAAGCAGTTTTTGAGGCCTTATTACTCTTCCTTTCATAAGAATTTGTGAGTAACTAGAGGCTATAACATACTAGAATTAAATAACTTTATTACAAACGGAAACATATTGGTAATAATTTTGTTTTTCTGTCGTTAATAAGTACAACCTTTTAATAATTGCCAGACTGGGTGGCTATAAGGCGCTTTTAATCAAAATCCTCGATTACCCAGCTTTTTAATAAACATTTGCCCAACAATGGACGCATTCACGTCGAAACTGGCATGAGGTAATAAATTGATATGAACGAACGGAAATTGACCAAAAATGTGGGCGAACAAACACCGCGTCCAGTATTGAAGTTATAGCATCCTGAGTCATTTGTGAAACGATTTTCTAATTTATTTATGCTTTCGTTAGATTTAGCAATGAAATATAGGATATATTCACTTTTAAGCGCGTATGAAATATGCACTATTGTTGAATGTTGGTGAACGGACGTCTTGTTAATTGTTTACTCTAAAATCTTAACAGAAGTTGAGGATTATAATTAGATTATAATTGCAAGGATACCCTTAAAAGTCAACTCAAATATCTTTATTAAGTGGGTAACAGTACACTTTTGAATTGTCAAGTTAAATTAATTGTATATTTACATTTACTACCAGTTCGCAAGTCAAGGGCGTAGAGCGGGTAAGAAGAACTGGCAAGAAACTTTCCGCCACTCTTTTTAATCGCCAAGTATTGTCATTTGTCATACAAATTGTTTGAACTGGAGCAAATCAATCCCAAGGATTAGGATCATTTAAGTATTCCTCAAATTTATAAAACGCTTTATTGATTAATTGCCGTTTAACGAGGGCTTTGAATTTATTTAGTGATAATTCTCTAATTTCGCGTGGGAGTTTGTTGTAAAAACGAATACAATTTCCATATAAGGAGTGGTTTATCTTTTGGAGCCTGGTTGGTCGTACACTCAAATTAGTTCTATTTCGCGTATTATACTGGTGAAAGTCACCATTTGTTTTAAAATCGTTTATATTTTTTTGGACATACAACAAGGCTTCAAGAATATATTGACCAGATAGTGTCATAATATTTAATTCCTTAATCAATCGTCATTTCATGGACAGCCTGGGGAGTGATTGCTAGTCTCCATAAATGTATGATATTTGTATATATGTATTACGATAAATAAATTGTTTTCTTTGTTTGTTGAATCTTTTTTTTATGTAACCGGAGTTATGATGAGATGAGAACTCACCTGATGTTAATTGATACCGCCGCCCATAGACACTCACTTTGCCAGAAGGCTCGCAAGTGCGTTGCCGGCAATTTTGGCACCAAGATATCTATCGGAGTGGGAGTGTGTGCAAGGTCACAATACTACAACTTAGCTGACATCCAGGAAAGATTCAAACCTCATGAGATTTGAAATTTGAAATGATGAAGATTGATTTACTTTTCATTTACGCATTTCGTAGTGTGCACTCGTAATGCTGATGTGATGGAAGATTCGTCGCTTCAATCAAATAACGGATATTGTGTTGAACTTGATGTAGGTCGGGCTTCACCTTGTTTTGTGTGGTTTCTGATGGGTTTATGGCCTTTGGTTGACGTTGGGATATACATGTAAAGGAAAACCCCTCTGTTCCATGTCTTTTTGTAATCCATTTTGGGTTACTTGGGTATATGAATATGTATTTGATAATGAGTATCAGACAGAGGATGTCAATATGTACATTCCCTTCTTTGTTTAGCTGCAATGCAGGGTAGCGTTTATTAAGTAGGTGCTTTGAAATAAACTTATGCCTAATAAAGAAGCAAATATATAAAAAAGAGTTAAAAAATACCGAATAGCAAGGACATGATTACAAAACACTTATATATACCATTTATGTTACTCCGAGGCCACAACATTCGTGTCGTAGTGATGTCATTGCAGTCCGAAGCTGTGACTTCGAAAGTCCGCAAATAAACATATGACTCAATATGTTTTGTATGGAATCATGATGTGTAAAGCGCAAAATATATGAAAATTATAAAAGCTGACACGCGATTCAAAGCTTAACCTTGTAGGCAAACTGATTGACATTGAGTGTTTAATGCAAACATTTTCTATTAAAAACTTTGTATTCATTTAATGAAGCTTCATTTTGTGTACAGTGTTAGCCAGCACACGTTATATTAATACCGATAAAATGAGATCAGACGCTAATCTTATTAAAGTTTCAAATTGTTGTCTTAAAAAACGAAAATGCGAGATTTCTCATTGCAGTGGCCCAATCCAAAACCTCAGTTGGGAAACATACAATTAATTAAAAAATACAAACAATTCTATCAATTCAATTAATTATCTTCAATTATACGTTCTGAAAGTCGGAACATTAACTAAATCCAAGTGATTTACCATTTTTTTTTCTCTAACACAATACTACAGGGATATTACTATTCCTGGAGTATTGTTATTCTTAACAGCTACCGTTTATCTACAATTCAAATGAATGGGAACGCGTTTTTGTAGACATGATGATTTGAATACATTAAGATTAAATCACAAGGTCGCATGATATGTGCACCTATTGGCGGTTTTTTCCTTATTCTAAAGGCAAAGAAGGCTGATCATCTACTTGCCTATTAGATATAAATACAAATTCAAAACATATAGAAATCTGACGCCAAAACCAAGGCTACGCGCCACTAGTTTTTTTTAAGGTAGCTTTATAACTGATATCTTAGTAGCTAAGTGTAGCTATCAACCTGAGGTCCTGCGTTCGGGCCCTGACTGTGCATTTTTTTTCTATGTGCGCAATTAACACGCTTAAACTGTGTAAGAAAATGACGTGAAGCACATACACCTCACCTCAAACCATAAGGCGTGCATCTTGCCTGAAAATTTAAGTAGTCATCAAACAGTTATATACAGTCAAACCTGGGTAAGTGAGAACTGGATAAGTGAGAAAACTCTATAAGTGAGAGTAATAACCGGGACCCGTCATTTTAAGCTCCCAAAACCTCTATTAGCGAGAAACAGAAACCTCTGTAATAGAGAGTTGTTTTTCCCTCATGCACCTCCGTAAGTGAGACTGCTACTTATCTTTACCTCTATAAGCGACAGTCGGGCTTAATTTATATTATGTACTTTAGATGCGTTAGAGACGGTCGCACTTGCTGTGACTTGTTATTGCTGCGTATCTCTATAAGAGAGAAACGTTACCCATGTACCTGCATTAGCGAGAAACTCGATTTAGTGAGAAACCTCTATAAGCGAGAATGAGATTGTGCTCCCTTGATCTCTCGCTTATCCAGGTTTGACTGTATACACAAAAATTATGATGATTTGATTGTCATCATAGTGACACCAATTGCGCTTTCTCGAACAGCAGCAAGTGTAGATATACAAATGAAAAGCAGTTACAAATCCAAACATTTTCGTACTACGTAATCAAAACCAGCTACTGTAAGGGTATTTTGGGTCGCTGATGTAAGGCAGAACCGGTTGTTCGCGGTCACTGCCATAGTGCCGGTCGCATTTAGCACTAGCTGTAAAGGTTACATTAATTGCGAATGACAGTATCTGCTCTACCGGCCTTAATAAATTAGCCTGTGATTCGACACACTAGGCTCGAAGTATTAGACCTTTATTACAAAGAGCTTTTCTAATGAAATTAGCAAACCGAATTATTTTGTCGTGTGTGATATTTTTAAGTGATTATTTACGGTCAGGAACTTATATGTAAATAGTTAAATGAAAAGCAACTCCGAAGTGAATATATTCTATACGCTTGAAGATCTCATTCCATTTTAAAAAAAAATTCTTATCAAAAGCATTAATTATAACTTTTTAATAGGGGTGTATATTTCTGCCTTTCACAAGCCTCTGACTACAATAATTATGGAGGTTACTTAAATCTCTACATACCGTATGATATTTCAAATAACATGCAAGTTCAAGGCAATATAGATGTAGATAAATAATCAAATCACAGGTATAATTGTTGAGAGCGTAGAAACGGGCGTGGGAACGTATTGTTTGAGCTACGCGCATGCGCACGTCTACCGAGCTAGTTTAACCTACTTTAAGTTGCCTTTTTTTTGGATGTACTCGAAGTAGCTTATTTCTTTAATCTCCGTACAATGAACCCAACGTCCCAATACTGGTACTTTTGCCAAATTGCCGTATTATTTGAGCATTTTCAACTTGAGTTTCCGGGCGGTTATGGAATAAGTTTCTTTGACTACCTCAATTAATGTAAGGTATTTTTACTATGTTTTAAGCGTAGAGATTTAGATAGATATCGACCATATATTTTAATTATATGATACAATATATGATATTATCATAATAATATTGAAACCAATACACATATTTTCTAATTAACGTAAAGCATAAAAGAGACTCTTTAATTCCGATAGAATGGCAGGGATTAATGTTCCATTATTTAAATAATTTCTCAAATTACCTATTCTACTGAAATGTTTTAAGATGATAATGATCTTAGTATATTTATTAATAGATATAATATGATATAGTGAAAATATATGTGTTTGTAGAATCATTTAAGCCATATATGTTGACTAGAAGTATGAACTAGACTTTCATTCATTTGAAAATTTTCAATTGAAGAGGTATTACGGAAGTTATAATAGCTTTACTTTATAAATAGCTTCATGTTTGTTTTATCTAGTCCTAGCACAACGTTCGACATAGAAAGCTTTACTTTCTATTATTAAAGGGACCTATAGGAAGTTAGTGAGTAGCTTTGCCATACAAAGAAATATTTTTATGACTGAATAGACTTTTTATGACAATTCATAGAATTGGAACAAAAGCCTCATTTGTTCACCAATTTGAACCCATGATACTATGTGCACTAATATTTGCTCATGGAAAACATTGTGAAGAAACAAGCTCGTCTAACACTCGAGAATCGATAACAATATCGATTTTCGAATGTATGTGTTTCACACAAGTGCTAGTAGAGGGTAGATCACCTCAATAAAAAAATACAGTAAATTTAGTTACATTATCTTAGGTGCGTGATAATGTAACTATCTCTGAAATTTAGATACATAATCGTAGCGTGCACACATATTTATTGCTAGCACAAAAGGATTCTATTCATATACAAGAAATTATAATATTGATTTTTTAAAACGGTTGACAAAACTGTTACACAGCAATCAAAACTATTTTGTGCCTATTTGTCGCAATTATCAGCCAGACCATAAAACCGCTCTGATGAAAAGCTACAAAGGGAAACGTTAAAAAGAATCGTAAAACAAATGAAGCCCGGTACCGTTAACCTACATAGCATGACTAGTATTCAGTATCTTTTGTATATTTTAGTTTGTTAGAATTTCAATCATCAAAGCAAAAATTTATCTTTTACAAGACTCTGCGGCCGTGATTTTGGTTTTACCTTTTATTGCTGTTATCAATATTAAGTCACAGCTGTCCAAACATACAGTTTATTTAAATACAGTACTTCAGAATTCCGAGTGTCAATTGCTGAGGTAATCCAACTTCTTGACCCATAAGGGAAAATACGCCTAAATAATTAAACCGTTCGAATTAATAATCCTAGTGTAGCAGTGAATATAAGTGCAAATGCGGTATCTCGGACACACGAACATAGTGTAACAATATAGAACACTAAGACTGTTAATGAACATTACCTTAGTTTAAGCTATTCACTAGTATTGTAGAAAGTTAAGTCAACATAATATTACTTATTGTATAGGCTATTGTATAGCCATAATTATTGTATAGGCTAGAATGTAATTCATGTAAAGTCGCATTCTCTTTTGTGAACTTTATTGTAGACTAGCGACCCGCCCCGGCTTCGCCCGAATTCAATGCTAATACTAAATTCAAAGTGCTATAGTAGTCCGGTCAATTTAGACATCCAAGGTTACAATAATTCGCACTTGGCTGAATATTGGTAGGATTGCTCAATACACTATTATAAAGGAAATGTGAAAAGTCCTCATCGATCCGGCACGTGCAAAAAAATTTACTCCAGTTCAAAGATCACAAAAATGGGTTTTTCGCGATTTTCAGCAAAATGGTAAGTTTTATCATAAAATTAGTGTGGACAAAAATTGTAGATCAGATAATTATCTATAAAAAATGTCCAAGTACTTTTTTCCTAAGAGCCACCGTTTTTGATATATAACGATTCAAAAAGTTGAAAGAGTTGTAATTTAATTGGATAAGGATTAATGCTGTATTGGTTAACATCGCTTCGAAAATTAGCCATTATTTGTCATAAAAAGTAAATGACAAAAAAAAGTTATTGTGGAATATCCATAAGAGGTAGACATATACCATCGCGGAGTTTAAGAAGAAGAAGTTAGAGTAGAGCAAGAATACTTAGTACATTCTTTCAATAAATCCCGTAGCGTTCGCAATGCAAACGGAAAAAATTTAATTATTTACGACATCACATTAGAAACCTCAAAAATAACAGTATTTCTCCATCCATATTTAATGGATGTTATTATACATATAAACCTTCCTCTTCAATCACTCTATCTATTAAAAACCGCATCAAAATCCGTTGCGTAGTTTTAAAGATTAAGGCATACATAGGGACAGAGAAAGCGACTTTGTTTTATACTGTGTAGTGATTTAAAAGTGTAGACCAAAGACAATATTATACGATGCATCTGTAAACGAGTGTTTTATTATATTATTCTGTACATATACCTTAATGATGAATAAGCGATATATTTTATATTGCAACTAAAAGATTATAAAGATGTTTTCGCGTTGTAATACCCGTAAACCCCAATGCTTACTATCACGAACGAAACAAAAACAATAGTATAATAATCATTTTTTTTTGTTAATTTAAACATTTAAATTTGGAACAGAAGGTTTTACTAAGTTTTAAATGTCACATAAAAACAATAACACGCTTCATAAGTAAATTATTTTATAGTGCATGAAAAGTAAATTGAAAAATTTTGTATATACAGAATAAATATATTTTAAATCATTAAATGATGCTGTGCCTCTCAATAAACAATAGCGATGCATCAGCGCTTTTTGAAAAGCAATTGACACGCCTTCACTTTATTGGAGCGTTTTGAAGCTTCACTGCTCTAAGAGATATAATACAATAGAATTTTGTATTTTATCACATAAAACCTTACATATAAATCTAAATTTATCTTGCACGTTACTACTAAGTAACACAGAATTAATCTAACAAGTAACTATACTTGTTTGATTAATTCTATCCGACTTCCTATTTAAGCGAAGGGAACTATACTGTACGTAAAATATACTAAACAGATGAAAAATTAAACTGATAAGGTAGAGTTCGTGAAATTATTTGCGATTTATTTTTAAAGTAGAAAGCTAATTATAGCTATTAAAAATCGCAAATAATTTCACAAACTACCTACATAAGTTTAATTTAACTTTTTACTTAGACGTCATTAAATATTTTTTGTCTACTTCAACGTTTTTATTATTTATGACCTCGTTTGATTAAAATACTTATGACAAATAATATCTTTGTTTCAGGTAAGAAACTGCAACCCAAAGAAAAACATGTTTGAATTTTGTGAGTACATTTATCACATGAAAATTGAAAATGCAAACCGAAGCCTTATATTGCATGGGCGTGGTTTGTTACTTTATTGCTTAATTAATTTTTTTTATATATATATTAAGCTACGACCCATTAAAGTCAGTACAACTTTGTGATACCATCTGAAGGATTTGTATTTATAGGAAAAGTATTGCAATTTGAGCGAAAGGAATGAATCATCTTGAACTCATTGAACTGAATACCCTTGACTTTATTATATAAAAGGTGAAAATTGTATGTTAAAAATAAGCTGTTATTATATCCTCTTACCACTTGTGGCATATACGTTGTTATTTGGCTTAGATTTCCTTTCTTATAGACAATAAAAACATATAATAATAATAAGAAAAGATGCTATTCTTATTGTAGTCGTAACTAATTCATTATTTTAACGGATTCTATTGTATTCTATTCCTAAGTCATTACTCAGAGCTTCGGTTTTGAGCGAAAGTGTTTGACAGCGAAAGTTTTTACGCTAATAAACGTTTGGATACACGCACGTCTTGAAAGGTCGAGATTTTGCCCCCAAATTGGTGTAATTAGGTGAAGGGATTGCGGTTATGGAAAGTGGCTTGGAAATATATGTATACAAGGCATGGATATAATATACGCGAATTAATTAAATTATTTACATATCACGTTACGACGAAACCGTGATTAGTAAGAGGGATTTCGCGTATATAACCGTTGTTTTCCAATTTGATTTTATTTTATTTTAATTTTTAAAAATATGACGTTTTACAGACTTACATATTAGAACATAATAGGTAAAAAAGCACAAAAATCTTAGTTGAACTCGCGTAAAGTCTGTATTAGGTGACATGTCTTAATATATATATCAACTTTATAAAATTGTAGGAACCTATAGCTTTTGGCCTAGTGGTTTCAGCGTGCGCCTCTCAACCCTGAGGTCGTGCATTAAGTGCACATTTAACACTCGCTCGGCGGCTTTTCACCTGCTTGCATAATAAGAAAAATAAATGATACGAAATAGAAATCTGAGACCTAGACCTAAAAAAGTTTTCTCAAGCTTTACTCCTAGGTTAGGTTACGATTCTGACTTGTAATTGTAATGTAATTACGATTTACCTTTTACCTTTGAAATATATTTGTCGTATCTTTCAGAATAAACCGACCGTTATAAACTATTTAATTGCGTTCTTTCACAAAAACAGCTGCAGTTCTAGGATTGCCTTCGATGTGAATCATACATTGGCAGATAAATAAATCATTAGATATCTGTAGATAATTGCAGATAATAAAGTGCAAATTGCGAAATTATACAGCAATCTAACCTTGTAAGTAACAAGCCAAGTAAAAGCGATCATTTACAGTTAGGTGCTAAAGGGACAGGCGATGACAGCTAACCGTAGGGTGCCCTGGATCAATTGACACGTCTGAAGCATTTCCTTTTCAATATTTATTTAATGGCAACACTTTTTATACCAATCACAAATCAAGACAAAGGTTATGGGGAAATATTTTTACTACAATAATTTATCGTAGCGTTTGTAAAGGTGGTTAGAAAAATGTATAAATCTTTGGTAAGGTCTTGATTAAACGTTTTAATTAAAAGTCATATAAACAGATTTATGGAACATTCATTAAGTCTCACTTTTTATTAGAATTAAATCTCTTAAGTACTAGATTTACAATAGAAAGTTATACCCACACTTAAATTAAATAAAATAATTTATTAGGTGCCAGCTGTCGCATGTGAACTTACTCGTAATGTTTTATTTCTTTATCCAGACTTACGTAATGGTAACATATGGTTTTCTAGTTTGACAATAAGACGACGTTGGTTTTTGTAAGTTCATTGGCCCTACTAAAACGTGTCCTACAGAATCTAACACTTTAAATATACAGACAATTTTATTAAAAAATTGCAAGACCGATTTTGATATTACTGGTCGTTAAGTAATTTTGAACAAAGTAATGCATATTCAACTGACTCTAGTGAAAAATACGTTAAGTCGCATTGTTAACGTAAAACCGCTCTATTAGCGTATTCGTTAATACATAAAGCACAAATGTTATTAGTGTATATTGTTGGATAAAAAGTTTGCTACGGTTATTAGTTGATCACGCAGAAGTGATTTTTAGTTGTTTTTACTAAAAGTGCATAAGTCTTCCCACACCATGTTATGTCCAATTTACGTGCGGATACTAAACAATGCTTTACAAAGCTTGATTAGTTTATACTTAAATGAAATTTAATATACTCGTTTAAATTGTATACATATTACTATGTAAATAACATGTGTAACTGCTATTATAATGATTCTACAGCAATGTTTTGTTCATAAAAGCTGTCATAATAGGAATAATTATTCTTGTAAGGTATTCCTGAGTATCTATTATAATGTTAATATTCAAGTCGCGACTCCTACGGTACTGTTAAAACTGTTTTGACATGTGTTCAAATTAGTTTTATAATAAGCCTGCCAGGCTTTTGTTATATAAATGAATACAGAAATTAAGGCCACGAGAAAGTTTAAGCTTCGTACCTTTATTATGACTGTACTTTTATTTTTGTTCAAAAATTAAACTGTATATTATAGTAATTATTTCGTTTATAATGGACATGACAAGCGGAGTTTTATAATAACGTACTGAGCGTTCGGGGTTAAGTTCGGGAAACAATATGACTCACAAGTGGTCTACTTAGCTCATATAAAAACAATAATAGGCCCTGGGCCATCGAGAGGTGACCAGGCTCACCAAATCAGCTATCTTATATGCCTATGATTTTCAGGCATAATCTATGTGACCTTAACACAGGTAAACACGGAGGTTTCCTATTTATTTCATATGCTGTATCTATCTTACATATCTGTTACTATCTTTTAAAATCTATATCTATACTAACGCAGAGGCCATAGGTGTCAAAGTTCTTAAATTTTGTAAATTATTATTCATTTTATGAATAAGATTTTCTAGAATGCAAGTTAAGACATGAAAACGAAGAACGATCTTTCACATTTATAATTCTAGTCTATATTCTGTTATTATAGTATACGCTTATTTTGTTTAAGATTGTAGGTACTACACTATTCATTTAGTACAACTACTACATAATTTAGAATTTGGTTAAAACGTGATTTTAATCAGATTCTAGAGGTTTCGTGGTTTTAGATAAATGACAATAATGTTTGATGGAAAAGACTCCCGTCTCTTCATACCGTATGTATTAATCTCTGAAAACATTTCAGCAGATAATGTAAATTTTCATAACATACTAAAGTTTGTTTCTCACTAGTTTACCATCTAGCGTATTTTGATAAATTGATTGCGATATAAGCAAAATAAATAATAATTTATGCTTCTGAGGAATTATGCTACGTTACCCGGAGGTTCCGGATCCTATTGCCAATGAAACAATAATAATTGTCTGGGGTAGGCACTAGGCATAGATATCGGATAGACTTGTGTTATAATAAATGTCGATAATAGAGCAGTGATGGCCTAGTGGCTTCAGCGTGCGACTCTCATACCTGAGGTCGTAGGTTCGATCCCCGGCTGTGCACCAATGGACTTTCTTTCTATGTGCGCAGTTAATATTTGCTCGAACGGTGAAGGACAACATCGTGAGGAAAACGACATGTCTTAGACCCAAAAAGTCGACGCCGTGTGTCAGGCACTGGAGGCTGATCACCTACTTGCCTATTAGATTTAAAAAATGATCATGAAACAGATTCAGAAATCTGAGGCCAAGACCTGAAAAGGTTGTAGCGCCACTGATTTATTTATTTATTTTAATAGGGATTCGAGAAGTGGGCCTTTCAGCACAAGTTGTTTTTATCGTTGTACTGATAGCTTATTCTTAGCATCTGAGGCCAGATTATGCTCCCAAGAGTTTGCTTCAAATAAGCGCATTATTAATCATGAACCTAGGGATGATGAGCCTTTTTTACATACGATGTTAGAATAATTTTATGGTAGGAAATATATTCAACACGCGTACCTAATGAATAAAGCGTGAGTCATATTAATACAAATGACGCCTTAAATGGGCCAAGGTTAATTTAATTTCATCATAAACCTGACATAATAGGCCATTTACGATACTGTGTTGTAACGCTATTTTGCTTTTTAAAGCTATTGTGTACTTACTATCAGACAGATTTACTTTACTTAACTTTGAATGGGTATTGTTTATACTGGAAATAATTATTGAGCTAAAAAATATATTATTGCCTAATGGTAATATGTGACTCTTAATATCGTTATGATAAATGTAGTTTTGGTACAGTTTTTCATCGAAACTTTGCGCTTAAAGCGAAGGAAAGTACTGTCAAACTTTTCATTCAATTTCAGTATGTACTTCAGTGAATACTTAAACACGCGATCTATGTTACGAAAAATCGATGTAGTTGAAACTTTGTCTGCAATTCAGCAAAAACTAAATTATATATTTAAGAAAAACGCTTTTTACCGGATTAAAGTTATGTTTATTATTATAAATTTACAACTATTTGACATAATTTTAAATTTATCCGACGTTTCGCGTTCTTTTCACAGCGTGCGTGGTACGCCTACCCACTAAAGCAATAATAAACATAACTTTAATCCGGTAAAAAGCGTTTTTCTTTAAATGTGTAAAGGTTATGTTAATCAAAGACAATACTAAATTGTATATAGTTTGAAGTGAACCTGAAATCTGAAAGAATTTGGTTAGAGCTAGATAATCAAATAAACATGATTTATCGAAATTGTTCTGGCTGGAAAACACTAGATTAATGTTATAAATTCGCGTATTTATCCATGAAAGAATTTAGTATTAGTCTAAACCAAAAACAATTGGATATTTTCTTATTTATTTACGCATCAAACAACAAAAAAAGCTCGTTTTTCAATTTAAATGTATTGTCTCGGTAACTGATCCGAATGCATTAAAGACCCCAGGGTGCATTCTTTTGTTAAAACGCTTAGCCCACGCTCCGTGGGCGCTACAATTATGACGTGAAATTTTACCCTTTAGAAAAATAGCTTGTTCAGAGCAAAGGTCATTGTGACTCGGTTTAAACCAAGCAATTAAGTTAAGCACTCTGATTTTGGTTACGTTTTAATGTTACGTGGAAATTATGACTCCAAAGCCGCGAAAGCTTAGCGCGCAAGCAAATTGCAAAACATCTTTAAAAACGTGAGAATAACTAAAAGTAATGGTCATCCAAATGAATAGCGTCGCCACCAACGATCTGATTCTGCTGAATCCTGTAAATAATTTCAATTTTCTTATTAGGTTTTGTATTTATCGATGTTCGAGTCGTAGAGTTGTCTATAGAATATAACGATTGTCAAATGCGCACGTACGTAATAAATCCTTTTTCTTAAATAATATATATTTTTATTAATATTGGTTGGCCTTGCATGGCTAATATTTAATGTATTTAGATATTTATCATCATATTTAATTGACCATCTTTTAAAAGTTCTAAAATATTCAATTGTCTATTGATACCTCTTTCATCCAGATACAAAAAAAATACACATAGAATTGATAACCTCGGTGTTTTTGAAGTTGGTTTAATATCTGACAATTTACTTTGGTTCTGTTGTCGAATGAAGTTTTTGTTTGAGCGCTTCAATGGGCTGTTTTGCGAAATGGAAGCTCGGCATTGTCCTTCCTACTTGTAAGTCAAGAGATTGCGACTGATGTAACAGTGAAAGATCAACGAACGAAGACAAAAACGTCACGTGCCGTCGCACAAACGTTAATCACAGGGACGCTAAATGTAATGTTTTGGTCCAAGTCAAAGACTACTACAATAGTATAAACTATTTAGACAGAAACATATATCTTAGGCGTTTTCGTCACAATATATATTGTAAATCTCCAAAATTCTAATACACATAATTATATGTTTAAATATAGGTACTTGATTAAATATGTTAAATGGAAGTTGCCTACGACACAGGGAATCATAGGGTGTGGGCTAGTGCACTTTCTCTTTTAAATATACAACTTTTTTTATTATGCGTAATAATATTTTGTTTTCTTTAATATGTCATATTTTCGACTTCTGAAAAGTGCGTAACAATTCTTAAAAGGTTGGCATTGCACTTGCGAGCTCTCTGGCACTGGGTGTCCATAGGCGGCGGTATCACTTGATTGAACATCAGGTGAGCCTCCTGCACGTTTGCCCCCTGTTCTATAAAAAAATAAATCCCTTGTACTTAATTTTTTTTAGATTAATTGACACTGGTTTGGTCTTATATATAAACCTTAGACGAAATACCGAATTCCCATGTTGCCATGGTTACCGTTATTTGTTTTCGTGGAATAAACTTCGTACTTATTCCACGCTTATAATTTTCATGTGGCACTAGTCTGTTGTCTCTCCCAACTTATCCCACAGGCTACAATCAGTGCTCACCCAGGGACCGGTTCCCGCTCAACCCGTTCTACTCACAGCTATGACTGATTTATTCATGTGTTGATGCATCAGTTCCGTTTTGAAGGTCAGGGGTAACGTATTGTTATAGAATATCTAGGTTTCATCGCCATGTAGTTAGATATGATAGGTAATAAGCATATGATAGGTTTGAGTTGAATATCCAAAACTCCTATAATAATTCTTCATATTAAATCAACTATTTAAAAAAAAACCTAACGTTTATTTTAGTTAAAGTATTGTGTGACTCTCTTCTTAATTTGGACAATCTTATTGCTGAGTTTTTACTCTTGTCTCTTTTAATCACAGCGTAAACACAATTTGACAGAAAGAGACTGATTTTGTTTTGTGATTTGGATTAGGCTTTTTATTATCTTCATAAATAATACAGTTAGACTCCAGTCATCCTAATAATGTTTATAGCAAGAGCTAGACCAAGACAAACAACAATTGGCACTGGAGTCTCAATGCCTGAATTGACCTCTGCTAGACTATGAGTCATGTTTGGGCGGTCCTCCCACGCGTGATTTTGATATTTAAACTTTTTGTTATCATGTTAAGTATATTACATTTATTAAAGTTTGTTTTGATAGCACCTTGATTATATTGTGACTACTTTGTTATATTAGCTGGTAATTTTTAACTTCAAATTGTCGTATGCTTTAGATATAATTTAGCCTTTTTTATATTGTGTATTTTCAAATGCAAAGGCATTGGTCTAAAAATGATAGTATAGATTCTGTTGGATTTTAAAATATATTATAAATTGGGTCCTGATGTTACTGCAATATATAATATTAGTTCTGCAATGTCCAATGTAAATATTAAAGCCGCTGTGATGTTCTGTTTCCTTCTAGAGGGTATGGGACAGTCACAATTCCGCGCTGTTTTAAGGCAAGTCATGAGCATTTCGTGGCCTCCAATTCGAATCAAATATCTTCGAAATCTAAACCTTTATCTCAATTATTAGTAGATACCTATATCAAAAATATTTGAAGCATTATTTTGCCAAAGTTAACAGTGGCAGTACGTACTAAGGTTTAATACCTTAGCTGTTTTAAATAAAATAAGTTTTATTGCGAACATTTTGATTTTTGGCCTCAAATTTCTTTGTTTGCGAAGCCTCGTCGTGTTTGTGCTATTTTTAAATCACATTTCTAGACCTATTCTACCCATACCTCAAAAATCTAATTTCATGAAAGCGCAGCTTATCGGTGTATCAAAGGAAAGCTAATGACGTTACGGACCGTTTGAGATGTATTATTGTACAATATGTAAATTAATGATTACACTTTTGTTACACAATGCTTCTTAAAGATCTATTGTTTATTTACTAAAGGAACAAATACATTACTTGGCAAGAAGTAGGTTAAATAACACGGATGAAATAATAATAATTCCATAAACTATATTTAAGAAATAAATGCAAAGCTCACATAAGAAACCAGATTTTTTCCCCCTTTTAAACTTTTCGATCAGATTTATCGATTTATTGATGCGATTTCTGAAATCACGATTGACACATTCATACATATCAAAGCTCTTTATATATCGAAAACGGGTTGCATTCGAAGTTTAGAGCATGTCCAGGCGAATTCCAGAATTTGGAAATGACATAACTCGTTCGGTAATTGATTCAAACTAATGTCCGAGTGAAAAGTATTACTCATGCCACTTGTTAACACGGTATTTGCATGCACACTAATTTGTGCTTACATAATTAATATTTGGTCTCGACAAATTTAACTGCACTTAGTTTGTTAACATGGACTTTATTTACATATGAAATGTATTTTATTAGTAACAAGAATTTAATTAAATAAATTTGTATCATATCGAACTTCTTTGCGAATAATTTATTTTTGAATAAAATAGTTTCAATTCTTTTTTACTTTTTATTATAATTACCTCTAGTTAATAATACAAATACATTACTCTTTAGTTCACTTGTATTTATACAATGAGCTAGTCTTCTTGTTTATTCTATCCACATTAGTGCTAAAAAGAAGAAAGTTAAGGAACTTTGGTAATTCGATTATAACCGAACTCGAATTTAAGTTTCATCATTCATTAAACGGGAATAAAGAGTATTATTATGTGTATATAAGAAGAGATATACCAAACCGCTAATTAAAGCGTGCATAAGAATGCGTTAAAGATTGCATAGCATGAATTATGCATGCAACTCTCCATTGAATGTTTCCGATTGATTTTATTAAAATTGTTATGTTAATTTGAAGTTTTCCTAGTTTAATTGGTTATGATTCTAAGCTCTAAAACGGATTTTCGTTTTAGAAATGAAGAAGACTGTTATAGGAGAGAAAATACATTCTTGCAAATTCGCAGGATATCAGTAGCATAATTACTTTATATAACAAAATTTCGTATATTCGGTTTTTTTAAAAAAAATCACCTTTAACTACAAATGCGTGAGTCAAACATTCCTTTGGTGCAAACAAAGTATTAATATTTGAGTTTCCTCCTTTCAATTCAATTTCTAGTTAATATAATTTTTCATAGGTTTTAATATGGTTAAATCAAAAACTTTTTAAAACAACCTTACCGAAGTCGATATTCAACAGTTTTTAATTGTACTTTAAATGTTAAAAATGTATGATATTTTGTATATTAATAAATTCCTCTAAACTAGAATCAGAAAATTAAAATATATAAAATTGTCGTTAGTTATCATATTATATCTAAGCGTATGTTTTTCTGCTATTATCTTTATTATTTATCTTCTATTATATAGACAAAGACAATCTTCATACTATTAAAAATATTGGTATTACAGAGAATAACTCTATAAAAACAATATCAGTGCGTAATCGATTACAAGATATTTCACTGTCAAGGCCTGTTTGCGGAAACAATGAATACATAATGTTACATCACTTGTCAATAATAATTATGTCGTTACTACAGCGTAGTATATAATTGCGGTCACGGTAAATTGCGGTATGGAAATGTATAGAAAATTTAATAATTTGAATACACTTGAGGCTCCAGCCCGTGATCCACGTTTCATAAAGAAAGCTGATTGCTTCTAAAAATTAGATTTGGCTATTTCATTGATTTAGCAGTATTTTCGTTATTGGACTGCTGTAGGTTCGATTTTAGTGCAAATTAAATTAGTATGCAGTTTCACGGTTTACTTTATACTTCCTCTTAAAGCTCTTACGTCTTTATTTGGAAACATAAACTTTATAACTTATTCCGAGTTCAATCATAAACCCATAAAAGTTCAAGTACCTATAAAAATAACTAAACAGCCACTTAAAGCCGCTGTTGCATATAACAAAATAGTTAGTTCAATAGGAGTGATGTTCGTGCATATATTCTGAACCTTTTAAGGATAGAAAGCGGTATAATTCAAACATCATTTTGTAACTGTAGTACCTACCCGAGAAATACCTAGAGAGAATAAGAATAAAAAGAGATATCAAATCTACAATTATCATTTTAAAGAATTTTACGTAGGTACTTTATAATTAATAAAATGTTTTAATTGATTAAAAACCTTGTGTTCAAATAAATTTCATTTTGTTGCGTGTTTGGAACGTTAGGTATTTTGAAATTAGAAATCCTTGTTTTACTCTATGGTATTCTTCAGTTATTCTGTATTCATTTATGGCAGATAAACATTTAAAAAGTAATACTTTTTAAAACTAGCGACGCTAGAGCTGTTTGCTAGTAGCCAATAGAATGTATTAGTACGAGGAACCCAGGACTACCGTTCTTGGTTGAGCCAAGTTTTTGTAGTAGTTGGCGCCTTGTTGATTTATTAACTGTCTATAAAATACCGGTGTTGTTTTTCCTGGCTATATGGCTATGGCTTAATTCTATGAAGCTTTTGAAGAACATCTTGTTTTAAAGTACTTAATTCAATTGTGATAGAATTCAAATATTAATGGAAATATAAAAGCAAGCAGTTGTTTTAAATTTAAAAATTCTTTGTTATTCAAAAAATATTCAAAATTCTTAAATTCAAAAAGTTGTTAATTTAGTTAGAGCACATAGAAATTATAAAAACTCTCTTTATACACATATATGTATATTTTTTCAGCTTACAACGGAGCTAAACTATAGCTATAAATACTCACTTATTATTTTTTATCATATCAAAAATAATTTCTACACATACATTTTGCTAAAATAATCCAAAATTGTAAATGAAACAAACATGGATTTAATAAAAAAGCATAATAGTCTGAACCAATAAATTGTTAAGGGTTTAAAACAACTGAACTAAACCGATTAACTTCATTCTCTAAAACGCATTATAATTTAAATCCCTAAAATGAAAACCATCATAAATCCAATAGCAATAAATTAGGATCGGCCGTGCATTGAATATTGAAAAAAGGATTAATTTTAGACTCCTGTCCTCCAATGAGTATAAAGTATTAGTTGATTTTATAGGGTCACTATTCGCTATTATGTATTGAATTAAAACCACGGGAATACGGGAGTGTTGGCCTAGTGGTTTCTACATGCAACGTTCTTCCTTGGTTGTAGATTTGATCCTCAATCGACCAATGTACTTTCTTTCTGTCTATGTGCGCGCGCATATAACACTCGTACGGTGTAGGAAAACACCGTGAGGAAACCGGGCACGCATTTAACCCCAAAGGTCTACGGCATGTGTCAGGCACTGAAGGTTGATCACCTACTTGCCTATAAGAAATGATCACGGAACAGATACAGAAATCTGAGGCCTAAAAGATTGTAGCGCCATTGGTCACTTATTGTTTTAGGAAGTAATTTCAATTTTGCTTTAATTTAGTATGTATTTAAATTGTAAGTCAAGGGTATAATTTTTTTATGTCCTTTGTAGTAAGTGGTAAAAATGCTTGTTACACTAGTCCATTTTATATACATTTGCTGATAAAGTCGACTTTAGTATCTCAAATACATCTTGCAAGTAACGTCGTTTCAGTAAATTATCACTTATTGACCCGCATCTAGCTCTAGTAAGTATTTCATCGATTACAGAGCTGTATTGCAACAAAATCATAATATTTCTCAAAAAATCTATGTACTCTTAATTTAAATGAATAACATAATAAAAATGTTCTCCAACTCGGTTGCTTATCTGTATTGAGACGTGCAATTTATGCTGGGTATTTGATAGTGCACAAGTGTGTGCCTGGAGAGATGCAAGTGCACTCTCCATTCCATATTTCAATAAGTAATATAGACACTAATGTTATAAAGTTAAAACGCTATTAGTATAATAGAGTTTTAACTTCAACTGATAAAACTCCCAACGATTTTGGCAGATGCCACGTTTTTAAAATTATGAAAAGCCTGGCTGAGCTAAAGTCCAACCTTGGCTCATATACTGAGAAGGAATATTAAACAAGCATATGCTAGTATTCTATTTAAATTTTTAGCGCAATGTTAAATTTATTTTGTATAGAAATATGAGATCAGTGACTGATTAGATTAAAATCTTATCCAAATATTTTTATCATGTTTGCGTGATCTTGCTATCAGCAATAAAAATTATGCTAAATAAACTTATCGAAACGGCTTTACATAATAGTATTGTTATGATGTGAGATATATTTTTTATACTCCAAATGTCCTTTTGTTAATAAATTTCTAAAAGATTTTTAAAATAAGTTATTTACAACTTTATTAGTATAAAGTTTATAAAAATACCCTGCATACTACAACATAAGTTTAGCGCCGTCGAAAATTGCATAAGCAAAGGTGCTTGTAGAAGGTTCTGCAGCAACTCTAAAATATACGAACGAAAGATATTTGCTCCTCCTTTATCATAAGGAACTTTATAAAGACAATTAATAAAAAAATATTATTTAAAAACTTGAATAAAAAATTTCTCATTCCATTGATCAACTTCTTGTTGGTTGAAGGTCTTAAAAATATTATGCTTAACTATTATTATTACTTTGTCTCATATATCTATGATAAAGTTTTTGTATTTGCACCAAATGAAACACATTTACACTCTTTATGTTTCTTCTTTCTACTTTCAGTTGCAAACAATTAAAAAACTTTTTAACTGAATATTCGTATTGCATCAATTAATAGCATGGTCTATTATCTTACTATAAGTTGTTTCAAACAAAAAAAGGAAGTGTTTTTTAACTGCGTTGAAATGTTGAACTATCGGTTTACACTTCATCTTTTTCGTACCTAGCCCACGCCTAACGTCTGTAGACCAATCGTGAATGTCTAAAATGTCGACCAACAAAGCGTTTTGTAATCCCACAAACAGTTTTAGTATTAAAAAAATCTGTTCTCAATACAATGATACTCCTTTCGCTGCACATTAGTTACCGTTTGGCAAACCTAATAATATATACTAGAGTGCAAGTGTCATCGGATCTTCGCAGGTGACAATCGATACCCATGAGACATCGCGCGGTCAGTATAGCGGTTCCAACCTGACCGGAAGTTAATATTCATTGTATACAAAATTCTATAATACAATATTACGATATGGCTTTGAAAGCTTGATGTATTGCTTTGTTTTCCAACACAACGCTCGCTGGGTGTTTTTCGTTACGTGGTCTGTATTCTAAATCCTTCTAAAAGCCAAAGAATTCAAGCATAAAGAAGGCACAAATCAGAAACACCTACATTGTAGGACCGTAATAAATTGAGGTAGTCCCCGTCTGTTTCGGAAGTCCATATCCAAGGATACAGGACATGATTCTACCTGATATGTACTAGATTTGCTATCGTCGCGTGTTCAATTGCTAACACCTTGAACTATGTACCTTTTACGTACGTTTGAATGTGGGCTTGTTCTAATTATAGCTTTAATTGAAATCATTTATAGATCACGACTGGAATCTTAAGGCAATAATATTATTGACATTTGTTAACCATTGGTACTTTGAATAAGTAAAATTTAAGGTTAATGATTTAGAGAATATATATTTGTTTATATAATTGTAGGTAATAAAATGTATTATCATCATTATTATTATCACGTCATGAAGATTTGAGCGATGATTGGAGTTTTAATTAAAAAAATGATGTTCAATATTTTTCACTACTATAAAATTCTGTACTTATATGCTATATATATAAATACTAATATTTTTTTTTCTTCACATGGAGTACTGAAAACTCCAACCTTTTCATTATTAAAAGTTTATCGCATCTTATTAAAGAGCTTTAAGCTATTGCGAGTAAAAAGTGTGAGAGATGTATATATAGAGAGATGAAGTATGAAGAGAAATGTCTATCAAATAAACTATCCCTTCAAAAATAAGTCGTAGATAGCATCGTAATAACTTTCACGACCGTGACGAAGCATTCTACACGCACAGTATTCACAGTAGGGCATTTTAATTATGATAAAAATCCTACACAAATTGTCGTAGTCTATTTTGTGATAAACTAATACTTTAATTTTTTTAATACACATTTTCGCTGCAATAAGTGATAGCGGCTCCATTGTACTCATGCTTCTTAACAAATTGTAGCTTTTTCTTGTATCCAAATCGTGTGCATTGTGTACTGATTTTCCTGTTCTGTGGATTTATCTTGCCCTACAAAGGGAATTTTAGAGTAACGGTTTTCGATTAATTGTTCGTACAGATTTGATACTATTTAAGATGAATTGTCATTTAAACTATTTTTAGACAAACCAGTGGCGCTATAACTGTATAGGCCTTAAATTTCGATTTTCAGTGATCATTTGTGTTTGTCTACTAGGCAAGTATTTGATGAGCCTTCTCCTAGCCTGACACACGCCGTCCACGTTTTGGACATAAGGTATCCTGGTTTCCACACAATGGGGTCCTTCACGAACTAGTGCTAAATACTTACATACAGAGTACATTGGTGCACAGCCCGCGACTTCAATGATGACTCTTTCGCTAAAGCCACTAGGCCAACACTGCACGAACCCATTTTTTAGCATGCAATATAATTTAACGATTAATAAACAGAGACAATATTGGTAGTAGAACAACTATATTAACAATTACTTTGCAGATTTAATATTAAAAAATATCATTAAAAAAGGATTTTTTAACTTTGTATTTTTTTTGTCCGTTTTAGAAGTCCCGAGTTATAGCCACGCCCGCCACAATTTACGAGCAAAATCGTAAGTAATTAATTCACTAAATATAATAGAAAACATAGAAGAGATGAAAAATATATTGCCATTAAGTGAAAGTTATATCTTCTATTCAAAAAGTGATTGATCCACAAAATGCAATAACAGATCAAGGCGTGATAAAGAAGGCACGACTGCAATAGACAACTAATTTCACTGTTATTATAGATTATCGAAATGATTGTGTTTTTTAGGTCTAGAATTTTTTGGATCATATTTCATGGGTTAGAAATTGTAAAGAATTCTAGTTTATTTGTAACAAAACAATTTAGTTGATCGACCAAACGCAAAATACGAACAAAGTAGTATTTTGAATATGGAACGTTTGAGAATTTTTATCTTTTGGATTTAAAAAGTAATACATATGTTTTTTAATGTCCTTGACGATACTAAATAGAATAGATATAATATTAGTCCTACATATAAATTGGCGTTTTTTGAACAAAATCGAATATTTTTAAATATAATATATTTAATTAATCAAAGTATGAACCATTGTTTTCTATGCACTTTTGCCATCTCAAGATTGATTTGGTTTAAAATACCTTCATTATTTGCCGTTCAGTTGTAACGCAAACTCCGGTTGCTTCAATCAATTCATGAGGTACTAAGTTTCTTCATGAATTAAATTTTCACTACCGCAGCCACTAACTCGGACTGGTTTGCGATAGATCCGCTTCCACAATAGCCTTCAATATTTCTTTATCAACTTGGGTCTCAGCCTCCACGGTGTTTGCATCAATTTCCAAACGAAAACTTGGAACCAAAACACTGTTTTTCTTTTGCAACATGACCGCAATATCACAGTACTCGTAAATATGCATACTTTAAGTTTTCCATTTTGTAAAATAACAAACAGAAAAACAGAAGAAAAACAAGAGTATGAAGCACAAATACATGAGTAAATAGCTGTACAAATTTGAATTTGGAATTCCTTACCAAAGAGGAGAACATCGTGATTAAAGTGGCCAGTACGAAATACGCCAATTTCATATGTAAGGACCTAATATATGGATTTAAGTGATTTTCATGGCTTTTGCAAATATTGTCACCTTGTTTTGTTTTTTTATTTATGTTTCCATATGACAACAAACTGTATTATTTTAAATAGATGTTAGTGTGAGATTAACCTGAATATGTCATGTAATGAAGCCCTATTTCCGTAATATATCTCCTTTCTAACGGTGTTTAATATCTGTACATAATGATACTCGCTTTTTGTCCGTCATACTATTAATTTCCTATAATGAGGTAGGAAACTAGACAAGATTTTTTTAAGCGTAATCCACCGCAAATCATAAATTGCAATGTGTTTTTGCCTTGTACATTTTGGTCTATTACACTCATAATTTTGTTTATAGTCAAATAGGTGCTTACTTTGCACCACTTGATAAACTCTCAGACCTCTAATATTACTTTACCATTTTTCATTTAATTCATAACCAAGTATTTTTCTCTAAGAGTTTACATATATTGAATTATATTGCATGACACAATTGCAATAATGGCTGGTTTTGATATAGGTATAGCTTATTTTAATGCAGGCAAAGTGTAATCTGGAAGCTAGGATTTATTTTCTCAGTGACGAATGTTCCTTCACGGCTTAGCATACCGATGGGCACCTCTTTGATGCGAGAATAATCGGTCATCGATCACGACTAAGGAATGCGTTTAATTCATATTACCCGAATCACAATGATACGCTAAAGGTGTGATTAACAAATAATTTCCTTTATTTTTAATTTTTAATACTAATTACAGGAAGGTAAACGACGACCAAACCCTAAAAAGATTCAGTTTTTTGACAATTAATCATTAATAATTTACATTTAAATACTAGTAAAATAATGCTTTGCAATGTAACAAACACATATTGGAGTTAATTATATGATTGTAATTACTAACAAGCCTGTGTCCTTTTAAGGGATTAATAGAGTTGAACATGTCTGGATGCCTGAAAAACTGAACTCGTACACAACATATAGTGGTAAAGATTTTTGCTCAATCTGATTGTTCTTATCACTGTATTTATGACTTTGAAAGTGAAACAAGTCATTACAGCAAACCCATAATGCATTTAAACATAATTGTAACAAGGTTATGGGACCTTTTTGTGTATTTGTGACTCTAGAAGAATTATGGTTTTCTTAACACCTAGCGTAGTTTAATTTGTTTGATCCGCTACCTAATGGGCTTTTCTACCATACACACAGTTTTTTCGCCTGTGTGTTCATGGATTTGTATTATTTCGGGTGCAAATTCTAAGTAATGATTAGACCTCCGGCGATTACTGTAGCGTGACGCCTGCGCCGGCGCAGTGCCGCTATGTCTGTGTGGTGCGGTGCGCGCATTTTGCCGCTCGATAGGCGGGTGTACTCCATCACACTTGTGGTTTGTTGTTTTACATATAAAAAATATTTTGGTATAAAAATAATGTTATAAGTGTTGGTGCAGTTGTAAAAATGTATTGAAAGTGTTCGAAAGTTTTGGGTACAATTCATGTCAAGGAATTTGAGAATGTTTTGTTAAGTGTGAGAGGAGCCTGTTTCCCAGAAATAACAATAATGAAAAATAAATCAAAATGATTAGACAAAATTTCTATGATCTACCATAAATATTGTCAGACTAGTTTAAATCTCAATTACTTCTCCAATTGTAAATAGTCAATTTTTTAATAAATCTTTTGAACGAAATAAGAACTATAAATATTAAAAATAAATTAACTTGTGTTATCAGTTTAAATCTAATTTTGTAATACAATTATTTGGTTAGTTTTAAATTTGTTCGCGTAGATAAACAGCAGGATCTTTATATTTTATTTAAATAAATAAGAATAATTTCGAACTATAATAACTTCTGTTACGAAAATGTTTATTTATGCATTCCTGGTCAAATAGTTAAAACCTAAGTTTCTAGTGCTAATGAAATCTAAGCTTCCACCTTTCTCCAACCTGTCAACTCTAACTAATTGGACAAGTACTATCTATCAGATAAGTGAGGATGGAATTGCTTTCGGACTTATGAATAGATTTATCTTGTTATAACTCTCATTATACTTAACGCGATATCTATGTTTAATCGAAGCTGATTAACGAAACTATAGTGAATCAAAACTATCCAGTTAATATTGAAAAACAATAGCCGAAAAGTATTATTTCAAATATGAAATGTTGTCTTATATATTTCAACTAACAGACCGGCCCAGCGTTGCTGTGGCTAAGGTTTTTGTTATATTACATAGTAGCAAATATTTTGCAATAAAATAATATTGCGGGTAGAAATTGAGATGTAAGCTATCCTATCTTTTAAGTTGGATCAAACTACACACGGTGTGCAAATTTGATTGATATCGGTTCGGTAGTTTAGGAGTCCATAGCGGACAAACAACGTGACACGTAATTTATGTATATTAAGATAGAACATATACAAACGCAAGACTGCGCCTGCCCAAGAAGATGTTCATTTTATGTCTGTGGTCGAAATTAAGAACTCCCCCGCAACGCCAGAAGTCACTGGAACATGTAGGACTCGACCCACTCCAGGCTCAGTCAGGGGTGTGTAATACCCAGTAAAATTACCTCAAGTACTTCGCAACCAGGCCTACTTGGACCACTTCCGCATTCTACCGTGCTACCGGCTATGTGGTAGATGAGATTTAACTCTTTTTGTACTAGTTGGTCTGCATAAGGCTAAGGCTGAAATGTGGACAAATTTTTTTACCAAAGTATATCTAACGCTAAAAATCAATTTACCTGTAAGTTTTTCAATTAATTTAAATCAGGAAGTAAATTTTAATGTAGGCACGGTCTCTTGAGAATTTTCATTCGTATCGCATTCACAATGCAGCGTAAAGATACGATTATACTTCGATAAAGGTTTTTATAACGTAATGTAGAACAGGTAGGTTTGAGTATTTCCCGCGAAAATTATTAAATTAAACTTTGCTAATGTAACTAAACTCTATATTATGTACAACAGAATGACAGGAAATGTCATATAAAAAAATAAACAAATTTTCTTTAGTGCCAGTACTTTTGCGCCACCCAGTATTACCTAAGTATTTTTAATAAACCCTTATTCATAATTGTAGCCTAGCAAACCAGTCTCTTTACGATATAACAAATAAAATACCCATACATTATTATAATTTATTTCGAATGAAGTTTTAAATGTAGAAAAAGGTAGTTTTTTATTTTATAAAAAATCTTCAAATTTCAAGGTTTGCATTTCTTATAAGCACAAAAGCTATCGTAACTAAATCACTTAGTTCTGTCGTCAAGTTCGTGAGCAAAAAAGTTTTAGAACGACCGTGAAAATTCCGAACACGATCGCAGTGCGAATGAACTTCCCTTGAGTGCCACTGCGCAAATTTTAAGTTTATTTGTTAGTTTGGTTTATTCCTTTGTAAACCTTAAACATAGATATTGATAATAACTTTGATTATTGAATCTGAGAATTGAATATTTTTCTATAAAGACTCACTCGCGAGTATCATCTTGACTTTATTTAGCAAGTAAAGATACTATAATAGTAATAAAAAGATATGTTAACTTGTATAGCTTCCATAGATACTAGCCCTAGGTAATGTTCGTAAAGCGCTTTCGATTAAAAAGCCTAGTAGTTTGCGGTGATGAGTATGGATATGGAGAAATAATCGATTTAAATACAGAAAAGTATCCCAGTATTTATAATTTGACAAAAAAATGGACAAACAGATAAAATGGCACTAACGTTTTTTGTAATTTGTCCACAGATAGATCCAAACACAGCATTTCTTCGAGCAGCGAGAGCTGGGCAGCTAGATTCAGTCATCGATTTATTGGACTCTGGCGCAGTGAATGATATTAACACATGCAATTCAGTAAGTCCTTTAAAATTATTTTATATCTAAAATCCATCTTTGCAGTTAATGTAATTCCTACAATAAATTTATATGTGAATTCCCAGTAAGGGCTTCTATTTAGTTTGATTTTGTTTGTTAAATTTTTCTTCTATGCTCCACAACCAGCCCCGCGTGCGGTTGAATGCGTTTTTCTCAGAACTCTTTTATTTGTCCGATCGTTCGGTACAAACAAAATATTAATTTAAATACTAAATAGTTACTTAATCGAACAAATCCATTAATAAATTTAAAAATATATATATATACCATTTACCAGTGGCGTTACAACTGGCGGTTTGCCTCATATTTTTATGTCTGTTTCGTGATATTGTTTTTTTTTCTTTATGGGAAAGTAGGTTACATCAACCTGCTGTGCCTGACACACGCCGTCGAATTTTTGGGTCTATGGCATGCAAGGTTTTCTGAGATGTTTACCTTCACCGTACGAGCGAGTGTTAAATACATAGACCGAAAGTCTGTTTGTGCACAGCAGGTGATTCAACCTACGACCTCAGGGATGTGGAATTTTTAAAGGCTATAAGTATTTCGTCGCCTAATGATTTGCTAAAAGACGCTTAAAATGCACTCCAAAAAGTTCGTATAGTGGCCCAAAGGTTGAAGCAATAAATTGAATTTCTATCAGTTTTATTATATTATGTCAGGCTTTTCCGGGTTCAAAGTACAATATTAATGCATGACGACCTAATAGGCTAATAAGTGGGTCACCGTACCATCCCTCTGACGTCATGTTAACATTACGGAAGCATGGTTATAATTGCTTGTTTTTCTATTGTATTTCTTAATAGACAAGTCAAGTCAATAATCAATAGGCTTGAATATACTTAATTTGCTAAATTAAGTAGATAAAAGTATATTTATTTTTAAATTTTGCTGAATTAATTAAAAATTCTGCTGCCTGAGGTCGCTGGTTCGATCCCCGGATGTGGACCAATGGACTTTCTATGTGCGCATTTAACGCTCGCTCGGATGATAAAACATCGTGAGGTTGACGGTGAATGTTAGGCAAAGAAGCTGACAACCTACTTGCATATTAAAACAAATGATCATAAAATAGACAAAGAAGTTCTGAGGCTCAGATCTTTATGAAACCTATATATATGGAAGTATAGTCAAATTAAAATTTTAAAAATTTTTAATAACACTTAATAAATTTTATAAATTAAGTCTCGAAAAATTTCACGAAAATATATTATAACTCCGGTTCTTCTGTGTTGTCTGACCCAAAGTGTGAATAAAAATATATTTTAAAGATATTAGTAAGTCACCTTCAGAACTCGGAGCTAGACAAAATCAGCTTCCAATTATTACCCCTCTAGTATGCAGTGAGTGCTGTTACATTGGATGACCACATGATTATTAGATGAATTCAGCTGATAGAACTTCCGTAGCGTGCACTTTGGTTCAGATGTTATCGTATTGCATTTATTGTATGAATTAACGTAGTTTGAATAGATTATTATTTAAATACGTTTTTTCTTTCATATTTAAAAAAAATCATTTTTCATTCTTGCGGTGTTTTGCTTACCATCGGTTACATATCTTTCAGTCTAATTATAAAATTCAAATGTTTCATGTTTAATATGATAAAACATTTATTTAAATAGGAAATTTTTCTTAAAATAAAAAGAATAATAATTTATTTTTGTAGAATAAAGTGGTTATTTATAAAACTACGGTTCTCAATATAATTGCGATAACTTTTAAATCAAGGAAATTAAATATAACGTACATTTAAAACTCAAATCACAGCGTGTCTCTGAGCGAGTACATTCATTTCGGAGAAGTTCGAATCAATTGTTTTAACTCAATAACCTTTTGTTTATTAATAAAATTCTTGTCAATGAGCGTTGAGCAATACAAGCGTGATTCTTGTTATATTTGAATGTGTGAACTTAAAATAAAAACAAATTGTTTTTTACTGCCTACAATATTTTATGATAAAAGATATTTTAGTTAAAAGCTATAACAAAATAATAAAATAGTATACTATTTTGTTATATTAGAAGTTTTAAAGTAAATAGTCTAACATCCCATTACAAACATTCATATGTAAAACATTGCCAAAACGAGACCACTGTCAAATAGTTGATGTCATAAAGAGCCTAGATTCTAGGGGTGAATTTTAAAGTCCGGACTCATGCTGAGAGACTTCCGTATCTCAAAAACTTATTGGATTTGTCAAACGAAAGTCATTCTTAGCTCTAGGTTTTATTTTAAATAAAAAAATTCTTAACTGTTCACATAAACTATACCTTAAAAATATCTGGTTTGGCCATTTCGTTACATTGAGAAAGACCATACGGTGAAATAATTACTAACTGTTCATACCTTTTCTATTATACAAAACTTAACTCACGAATGTTATCATGTAATTATCTCATTTATAACATGGATTAGTACGACACGTCCTTGACTGAAACGTTTTCTTCCGTCCTATCGCGTTAAGCGTTAGATCCTCTTACGATCGCTTGCCGGTGTTATGCGAATCTAAAAATAACTAGCGTTTTAAATATTTTTTATTTATTTATTATATTTATTATAGCCTTATATCAGAATACAAAATATATACATTATAACTGTTATTTTCCTTAATCTATGATAACTGATTCTGTGTGCCTACGGGCAAAGGCCTCCCCCATTGTCCTCCATTTTTCTTTATTGTAAACCAATCTCGTCCAGGTCTTAGTCTTTCCTGCCATTTCCACGATTTCATCAGCCCACCTCTTAAATTGCCTCCCTTTGTTTCTTTTGTGGCCTCTTGGTTGCCATAGTGTAACAATTTTGCTCCATTTTTCTGCTCCTCTTATGGTATGTCCAGCCCATTTCCATTTTAGTGCTTTTGTTTTATACACAACGTCAGCAAACCCTGTTTTATCCCTTAATTTTTTGTTACTAATTTTATCTATTCTTCTTTTCTTTATTATGCTTCTTTCCATGGCTCTCTGGGTTACACTTAATCTTTCGCATGCACATCAAGAGAAAACTTTTCAACATATGCATCCTACCAATTCTTACATACGGCTGTCAAACATGGGCACTTACCAAAGCACAATGCGAAAGATTAAGTGCGTTTTAAATATTAACGGAGATTAAACTGTTTTCATTAATTTGCTTTATTACGTATAAAATTTAAAATCAATACATATCTTAGAGACCTAACCCAGAGGAGAGTGAGAAAGAGATCTCTGCATATTTTTCTCTTATCATTTATAAACCCTTCATTATGAACCACAAATCGGTCATCAGAGGTAACATACCTCATTCCGTTACAATACGTAGCTGTGGTATTAAAGTGTTGTTATAATTAACATCAAAGGACTTAAAACGTAATTTCATAATATGTAGAGCGTTTGATTAAATGAACAATTTTCAGAATGGATTGAACGCGCTTCACTTAGCCGCCAAAGACGGCCACATTTCAGTCGTAGAGGAGCTTTTGAAGCGCGGTGCTACTGTCGATGCGTCTACAAAGAAAGGTAAACTCATATGCACATATCACAATATTATTTGGTGGCTTTATTCACTTGCCTTGCCTGAAAAATGCCTTCCCATGCTTAATTACGGTATGGAATTCATCAATCAGCACCTTGAAATTTGAAAGAGTATATACCAATTCTGGAAGTTTATTTAATTAAAGGAAATAAAAATAGATCATTATATCAGAAAAATTCCCTAACTAATGATAGGCTTAACTCAACTATTTATTTAACCTGTTTCAGGAAACACAGCACTACACATAGCATGTCTCGCTGGGCAGGAATCGGTAGCGCGGGCGCTGCTAGCGGCCGGCGCAAGAGCAGATGCGCAATCAGCGGCAGGATTCACGCCATTGTATATGGCTGCACAGGAAAACCACGCGGGCTGCGTGAAAATGCTGCTAGCCGCTGGGGCTAGCCAGACACTGGCAACGGAGGTAAGCCTAATGAATTTATATAGTAGATATTTAGGTACATTTTTCCGGATACTTTTAAAGTTTCAAAAACATTTATTTGTTTTGAATCACGTTTGGATTTTAGTAGATTTAGGCGCGTATATTTTCAGTACGCTTGTTCATTCTTAAAATATTTGTTTTTTATTAAAATAGTTCATTATTAAAACAGTCGTTGCCTTCCTATATAAGTTTTCTTATTGTACATAATATGTTTATGCAACGAATTGGTCAATAAATACAATATTAAACAAGATTTTTTTTTTAAAGAATCGATAAAATATTCATATATTATGTACAAAATTTCCCAAACATATTATTGTAATTTTATTTTCGCCCTAAAAGACTTTACTTTGAATTTCAGGATGGATTCACACCATTAGCCGTGGCAATGCAACAAGGCCATGACAGAGTTGTGGCGGAATTACTAGAGTCTGACACGCGGGGTAAAGTGCGACTACCGGCACTGCACATCGCCGCTAAGAAGAATGACGTGAAAGCTGCTACGCTTTTATTAGAGGTACCTATGGGGTTTTACTGGTATTAGATTTAATAACCACCGTAATTAATTCATAAATATGATTATATATTATCATTTACTTACAGATCACAGTTTCTGCTTAGTTAATTCGTAATCCTACGGCTAACATTATTTATAACAAAAAACAAATATACTAAAGATTAGCCAAAAATGGAACTATATACAAAAAGGAATACGAAACAAAAACAAAAATTAAATACACTTAGCTAAGTAATACCTAATTCGGCTGTGTTGTGTGACTTTGTGTATGTGGATTGTGCTCATGATGCAGGTTATTGAGCACTATGGCTATTCTTAAAACTATATTATTATTATAACCAGGTTGGTCGCATAATGACTTTCTTAGTAACACCGAAGTTCCAGACTATAGTTCTCTATCTTATAGTCTGAGATAGAGAAGTGACTCCCGCTGAACTATGCTGATCTTCTCATCAGTTACTTTGTCTCTTTTGGTCGTTATAACGGTCACTGTAAATTTGGGAATATCCTCTCTTCTACACCATTTTTTATATGAAAAGTACATACTAGATTTTTACATACTCACGCAGTCATAACAGTCTTAAATTCTTTTACAGTAGAAAATATCAAAATAGTATTACTATCGAATTCCTTTAAATTCCAGTCCGAAGACATCATAGTATTAATAATATTATATATTTAAAGAAGCCTTCCACTATATATCTAAATTTATCATTATAAACCATGTTTTGATGGTTTACTTTCTTGGTATTTAAAATTCATAAAAAATTGCCGTAAATTTCAGAACGAACACAATCCCGACGCTTGCTCGAAATCTGGCTTCACTCCACTCCACATAGCTGCGCACTATGGGAACGTGGGAGTGGCCAAGGCTCTATTGGTGGCTGGGGCGGACTCGGGCAGAGCGGCTAAACATAACATCACACCTCTACATGTGGCCAGCAAGTGGGGCCAGCTGGCTATGGTCGATTTGCTTGTTGAAAATGGTGAGTTAATTGAAAATAATAGGTTATACCAATTCTACAATACCATTTAAAAATAGTCAGAACGTTAATATTATATAAAGTTAATATATTTCAAATGTCCGTACTAAAAAGTATAACTTTTTTGGGAATTAATTGAAAAATAAAATATTTAAATTTACTATTGTAACAGTTGAACTTATCTTACAGTGTCATTAATGTTTCATCAAATATAATTTTCACTTATAATACCAGAAGAGCTTAAAATTATGGTATGTTAAAAATAAAATATTTAAATTTACTATAGTAACAGTTGATACTTATCTTACAGCAACTGTCATTAATGTTTCATCAAATATAATTTTCACAAAATTTTTACACGTGACGTCAATTGAATATTGGTCGATTGACACAAAATTTTTCACAAAAATAGGTTTTATGAAATAATTATCTATATTTTAATAAATAAATATGCTACTATAATTTTTGTGGTTAAGTCTCCTCGGAAGCCAAATCTCGTACGCATAATCTCCCATACTACTGAAGATGATAAGCGCCCAAACCGTACCTCATAAAACAACTCTTCTATGTATTGTAAAATGCACCGTAATACGCAGTAATAAAGCGCTATTTCAATTCACATATTAAATCAGTAATTTCATGGGTGATAAATTTCTGAGTAATATTTTCTTATAGGTGCAAACATAGCAGCAGTGACTCGTGATGGACTGACACCGTTACACTGTGCGGCGCGGTCAGGTCACAGTAATGTGGTATCCAGGTTGCTACAACATGGTGCCCCTATCACCAGTAAGACTAAAGTAAGTGGGGTTAATTACAAATTGGACTTAATCTAATTTGTAACACTATGACGTCAATACTCAGACTATCTATCGGAAGATAGACTGGAATAGTCATAGCTTAGAAAGGGGTCCTAATTTTTATATTAATCGACTGTTAAAAACCCGAAGGAGGTATCAATTCGACGTGTAATTTCATATATAAGTTTTCGACTTCTGGTTTTGTGAAAATTCGTAACGAACAAGTTACGGACGTTTTATTAACAATTAAATAATAATTCTACACTCCATATGAGAGAATAAAATACACTTTTCCTTTACTATTCGGATTCGTTGATTCAATCTGAAATAAGATAGGTCTTGAGATATTTGATGGATTTTTTTTTTTAATCTATTTAAATTTATGAATGAGTTTAATTAATTTAATTAATCATTTTTGTGCGTTAATTAATGTCGAATATCCCGTCTAGAATGGTCTAACACCCCTCCATATGTCGGTACAAGGCGAACACGTGGAGACGGCAAAAGTGCTACTCTCGGAAGGCGCACCTATAGATGACGTCACGGTTGATTACCTCACGGCTCTGCATGTAGCCGCACATTGCGGACATGTCAAGGTAATGAAATTTTGTCCCCTTATAACTACTAATCTTTCCATAGCTCCCTTAATCCCACATTATCTTTTATTTTACACCTAATATGTACTTAAGTAAGATCATGATGAAGATTCAGGCTGGATTCTATCTCTCATTTTCGTTTGGGTACATTTTTTAGGCGGAAATTAGAAGTTTATATTTTTGTACCTTTATGACGCTATATAGTGTAAGAGAAGATATAAAATTATGCGGCGAAAATATTAACTAAATTTGACAACTCGACCATGTTGTTCAGTGGTGGCGGGGTTTCCCCCCCAATTCAGGGGGAATTATGATGTCCAGGAGGATTGCAGGGGGTACTTTATTCAATTTTTAAAACGCACGACTCTACAATTTATATTAAGCCTCGAACCCGACCAACAAACTAATCCACATATAAACTCTATGTGTGTGTCTATAGCTGAAATATCAAAATACTCTATGTTTAATGCTTAAATAATAGATATAATAAGTAACACCTATTTTATACTACTTGAATGTTACTATTATTGAATTATTATACTACATAATATTTGAGAAAATTATTATTGATCACCCTCGCTCTACTCGAGAACGAAAATTTTAATTTCTTGTAAACCTCTGATTTCTTTGGTTGCACAGACTCTATAAGTATCAATACATTTCTTGAGGACATATTATGTATATGGGTACCAGGTAAATAATGTTGACAAATATTCGAAATTGATTTATTAATTTTAATTACTTTTATATAGCACAAATTCAACAAAATTAATGAAAATGAAAACTTAATATAATTAAAAATACTAATTATAGACAATACAAACTTACAGGTTGCCAAACTTCTGCTAGATAGAAATGCAGATGCAAACGCACGCGCACTCAACGGATTCACGCCTCTACATATCGCCTGCAAGAAAAACAGGCTCAAAGTTGTTGAACTGTTGCTCAAATATGGTGCTAGTAAGTGTATTAACATGTCCTATCTTTGTCTCTTTCAATCGAATTGTGTTTACGCTGTGTTGAAAAGAGAACTACACATAATAATATTTTAGTAGAATATGTCTATAAAGACTGTTGGCTTAATTTTTGATAGTCTATTGGAACTGCAAACCATAATTTGCCTTAAAAGTTCCTTTTAGTGATTTGCATGAGTGATAGAGGAATTCACATTTTATTGTATATAATAATAATGTATCTACACTAATATTATTAAAAAAAAATTAAAGATTTTTAACATTATTCCTGAGTACCATAAACTGTATATAAATGGCGGGGTAAGGCCCGTATCCTAGAACTTCTATCAATACCATCCGTATCACCTCGACGTCCGTCGTTTGACACAACTGAGCGGCTTTAAAAGGCAGTTTATGCCGCGCAACACCACTATGTGGAACCAGCTGCCCACTGAAGTATTTCCGAACCAATTCGACATAAGGACCTTCAAGAAAAGAACGTACCAAGTCTTAAAAGGCCGGCAATGCACTTGCTAGCCTTCTGGCAATGTGAGTGTCCATGGGCGGTTCACTTAACATCAGGTGTGCCTCCTGCCCCTTTGCCTCCTATTACATTAAAAAAAACTGAAATCTAGTTTCAAGAGCTGTCAAACCGTTTTTCTGTATGAAGTTTGACAGATACTTTTCTTCAGTCTAGTAAATAAAGAGAAACTACATATAGTCTTCTAATTTCAGGTAAATCAGCAACAACCGAGTCAGGTCTGACACCACTCCACGTGGCGTCATTCATGGGTTGCATGAATATTGCGTTGGTGCTGGTTGGCGCTGGTGCTGATGCAGATGCTGCTACCGCGAGAGGAGAGACCCCACTGCATCTCGCTGCTAGAGCGCACCAGACGGATTTAGTTAGAGTGCTGTTGAGGAATAATGCTAAGGTTGGTTGTCCTGATTTCTAAAATTATGATTGAGGAATAATTTATTGGAAAGTCGTGTCTATCTACTGTATCTATTAAATATGTTTAAATTTCTACACCTATAGGGTCATGTATTATGGGATAACTAAAACATATATTTGAATTATTACAGAAAGAGACAGACACAAGTTTGTTTAATAAAATTAAATCGCATTTTTAGACAATAAAACAGTATTCTCTTCTTACTTATTTAACACTTTATATTATACATATATGTATCTGTATTTTTTTAAATTTTGCTTCCAATTACGAAAATCCTATCGAAATTACGATCACCTAGTGTGTTACCTATAGGGTAATGAAACAACAAAAGCATAATAATATATTTGAATTATACAGAAAGAGACAGACATATACGTAAACTTTGTATTTAAATCAGTATTTTTTTTAAATTAAATTACGATCACCTAGTGTGTTACGGAATGGTCATAATAACATTGAAATTATACATACATTTTGACATTTTACCTAGTTGAGAAAATATATGTAAAATAACGTAAACCTTTGATTCGCTACAGGTTGAAGCTCGAGCCCGTGAGGAACAAACACCACTTCACGTTGCGGCCAGACTGGGACACGCGGACATAGCAGCGCTGTTATTGCAGCACGGGGCTGATGTTGCTGCTACCACTAAGGACAAATACACACCGTTACACATTGCTGCTAAAGAGGGTGAGATGATAATTATTAACGGTGTCAGTTGCAATTAACATCAGGTGATATAATAACAATATTGTAAGATTTCGTATTAGAAATAAGTTTACTATACGAACCAGCCTCCGTTATTCAGGACCCAAAAATAGTCTAAGTCAGTTTTAACGTGAATATAGGGTCTATAAAACGTAAATATTCTATTTGTTCTCAAATAATTTCAAAATAAACTTTGACAAATTAATCCATATTTTTCCCCAAATTAAGGAAATATGTTGTTTTTAAGTTAACACTGATTGAACTTGATATTGAATAATTAAGAATTACCTAAAGCTTATTAAAATACTAAAACAAAATAATAGGTAAAGAAGAAGTAGCAGCTATCCTAATAGACAACCAAGCGCCAATAGAAGCAGAGACACGAAAAGGTTTTACTCCGCTCCATCTAGCGGCGAAATATGGAGACATCGGTGTTGCCAGGTTGCTACTCGCTAGGGGTGCACAACCGGACGCCCCGGAAAAAGCCATATTACACCTTTACATATGGCAACATACTATGGGCATCCCGACATAGCATTGTTACTTTTGGACAAAGGTTTGTTTTATTTTAATCAGTCTTAATTTTTTGTAAATATGCTAATAGGTACTCAGAGTCATCCATTGAGTTAATGATTCATTAATTATTAAGTTTAACTATGAAAATCTTTCAACAATAAATACAGTAATATTTCACATAGTCCTTCAATAAAACATAGAATTAGTTAATTAGTTTCAGGTTTAAAAATATTATTTTCTCTGTATCCGAAAAAAAACATATAAATTACTAACCTAATCACATAAGCGTTAAATGGTTTTTGTTTTGGAGTTTAGTCTAATACAGCCTGTATTTAAACCACTTATTTAAGTGCAAGTGCAACTTCGGTACGAAATTGAATCCTAGAAGAATATAAGTGATTCTAAAGACATTCTATGTCTTGTCTATGTCTATCAGACATTTTTAGCTTCGGATTGGTTTTCTAAAATCCTTACTAGTGTAAGATTACATTTCATCAACTGATTTTATTATTCTAAAAATTCTTCTTAATAATGTTTGATACAGTATGAATAAATTATAATTATTTTTACATTTATAATTTAACGCATGTATAATGTATACGACTGTTTTGGTAACAATACCAAATGCTACAATCGTTATTTCTTCATTCGATTTCCAGATGCTATAGTATTCATTGCTAGATCCCATTTGCCACATTTAGCCCCACATTTTCTAGTCCCATTTGTGAACAGGTGCCTCCCCCCACTCGCTAGCTAAGAACGGCCACTCTGCCCTCCACATCGCGTGTAGGCACAACCATCCAGACATCGCATTTGCGCTCCTCGAACATGGTACGTATTGCAATAGTGTTTAGTGTCAGTTTTCTCTACACATTTCACCTTTTGTAATCACAATTCACATGTTTTCTGTAGTGCATACAAAAACACATTTAGTGAACTTCTATACACAACCTACCTAACATGTTTTGTTAGAAAAGTAGCGTTAAAAGCTGAAAATGTGATCCAGTTATTTTAAAAACTATACATGAAGTTTAATAAACTATATTATGATTATAACGCACCCAAGTTCGTATTTTAAGGCATACGTACGTGTTTGCCTATAACTTATTCCAAAGATTTCAATAAAACTTAACTGGGATAAAAACTAATATATTACTTTATTTGCTATCGTAGTCAGCGAGACGCAGCCACAAGTTGACAGATTATTTGATATTATTAGAGTTTATTGAAATTTTTCCATTAACGCCATCTATTGCCACGAAGTTGGTACTTGCAAAACTCCATGATATTTACATTAGTGCCCTTGCTTTTTAGTATGTTTTATGTAGGATTTCAATTCTTTTACAACTGGATTCCAGGAGCTGAAGAGTTATATATTATCCTTAAAAGATAAAGTAATATATATTTATTTCTAATTCTATGATATATAGATGCAGACCCAAGTGTAAAGTCGAAGGCTGGTTTCACACCACTTCATATGGCTGCGCAGGAGGGCCATGACGATTGTGTAGAAATGCTTATTGAGAGAGGCGCTGATGTCAACGTTCCAGCTAGTAACGGTAAGTTCTTCAAAACTAGACAACATTATAATCAGTCTATCGTAACGGTAAAATATTTATCTATATTGTTGATAAATATTTTAAAAACTTTCATCCATTTTGCTATATATATTTATATTTTGTACAGGTTTGGTTCCAAATTAGGTTCCAGATATGAGCCTGTAGTGTTTGCTATTTGTGTGTAGCTCACTGGCTTGAAAACTTACCTTCTGCGTACTCGCACATCCGACCCTCGTTATCTTCAGACAAATGAATAAGCATTGATAATAATAATAACACTATATACTATATTAAAGAATAACACAAATAAGGAGAAAAATACAATTGAATAAATGAAGACAAAGGATGCAAATCCTTAAAGATCCCACATCTTACTGCTAAAAGAATTTTCATACAAGACATTGATAGTGGTTTGGGTGACAAATAAACTATACAACCGTATCTCTGTTTAATTGCAGTATGAAATGATTTGAAATTTTATTTATTCATTCATTTACACTTTATGACACTATATAAAAACGATTTACAAAAAAAAAACCATTACATAGTGCAATGGGCGGCGTTATTGCTATGACGCGATCACTTTCAGGTAACCCTAATCACAGCAAATATAATTGTAAGGAAGTGCAAAAGTGCGAAGAAGACGAATAATAATAGTGATTAATCACTTAAATTATTACGTATTATAGAAAACCGGATAACCTAAAATAAAATAGAGACATAAAACCAAATGTAAAAAAAGCAATATTTTACAGTTACTAATCAATCATTGTCGTCAGGTCTTACTCCAGTACATTTAGCAGCATCCGAAGGCAGGACGGCTGTACTCAAGTCACTGTTGGCAGCTGGAGGGCGCTGTGCTGCAAGAACACGAGATGGGTAGGTTTTTATAGATTTTTCCTTTATCCATAAGGTTTCTAATGTTTCCGATTGCTACTTTTAATTCTTCTTATCGAAATTGTTCGCACGTATGTATAGATTAATATTTCTTTATTATAAATTTTTTATTTTTATTATAGAACATAAGATACAGGTATCACTTATTCCACGACATTAAATTTCAATCTGTAGGCATCACTACTCATCGGCAAAGAAGACAGAGGGTATAGGCCGAGAGAAAAAGCCGGCATAAAAAAATCCCGGTACTCTTTTAATATAGCAAATCATCAAACAACACTTATTTTAAAACAAATATCGAAAATTAATTAGAAGTAGCCTGTCTAGCACTAGTCCCAGGACCTTTTATCAACTAGATAATCGTTAATAATAAAGAAAAATAATAAATAAGTAAATAACTACCCATTTTAATTTAAATGTATGTGTTCAGATATACGCCTTTACATGCGGCTGCGCACCACGGACACCACGCCGCTGCTAAGACTCTTCTTGAAGGCGGCGCTGATGTCACTGCCACGGCTGCTCACGGGTAACGATTTAGTTATATTTGTTCATATGAAAAGACAATTTACAAAATCCATATTAATTCAAGAATACCTATATTTGTTACATTGTTAATGATAGCTATTGTTTCATGTTTAAATAAAACTATATAAAACGAATTATTACATTATTTACATAACCTTTAAAATGATTTTCAGTCAGTAGTCGGCGATATACTGGTAGGATTGTGTCGAGTCATTTTAAATCGATGTCGAGTTATAATTGTAGAAGTTATGAAAGTATTAAATGGAATCCAATTTTTGAAGTTCTTTAGGCGCATGAGGGTAATTTTTTTACGGATGAAACGCAATAATAATAATATAAGGGTAACGACGATGTGCAGAGAGCGATTAAGAGAGAGTGAGAAAGGGCGAATGTAGCATGAAGCAAATAGCCATGTAGAGAAAGTAGGGAGGAAGCAAGTGAGAAAGATCCAGAGCGAGAGAGTGAGATAGAGCTAACGTCGCATCACGCACAGTGCCATGGAGCGAGAGGTGGGAGAGAGCTATAGTGAGAAACATTAGGAGAGAGTAAGGGAAATCGAGAAAAAATACTCGCTATTGGTTGATGTATTCGTTTAGTAGTTACATATTAGAACTTTAGATGGCAATTCTGTCGCATAACGTCCTGTGCAGTAAACGCAGATTTTTTATTTATTTATGTTATAATTAGCACGTATACAGTGTGTAAACAGTGAATATAGATATACAAATACATGGAGTGATCATATACTGGTACATGATCATCTATTGGGGCTTTTACCTTAGTAATAATTAATTTACAAAAAGTTTCACTTCTGACATGTGGGCTTTGTATGCACGCACTTTTTTTAATATATTTTTTCCTTCAACAGGTTCACACCTTTACACCAAGCGGCGCAACAAGGCCATACTCTTATCATTCAACTTCTACTTAAGAACAATGCTGATCCCAACGCACTGTCTGCGGTAAGCTTCTGTTTAGTGTTTCTTGGGTGTTATAATAGATGGCGTTGTGCGACATTATGGATAATGAATTGAAATACAGTTTTTGTTATATACTCTTTATTGTTATGCACTAGATAAAGTATTTCTTGGTTATGAGTACAAATACCTCTAAATAGTCCGTACGTACTTACAATACCTCCGAGAAATTTAATGCAATCAATTTGGAATTTAAAAAAAAATATAAATAAAGTGCGGTTCCTGGGTCATTGGGGTGCTTTAAATAATAGAGGAATTATTTTTTGTACTCTATATTAACCACTCGAGTACAAAATATAAACGAAATAATGCAATGTCAATTCCTATGTAACAGTTGAAGAGAGTGTCACGTCTGGCTATACTCTCGGGGCGTAACTCCGACGATATAAGTAGTCGCCACGCTTATAAAACTAAGAATGCCCTGAGTTAGCAAAATGTACAGCCTTGGCGCGTACAGTTTGACTTGTACGGATTTAATATTGTTAGTTGTTAGTTGGGACAATGTCCACGAATTTCTCGATATAAATATGATCCTTGATATAAAGCAGGCATTTTCCAACCTAGGCGAAAATCGATCAAGTAGTTCTTAAGATATGCTCGTTTTTTGGAAGAAATAATATCGGTGAAAATTTTATCATGTATTTTTTTTTAATTAATGATATTATGTTAATAGGTTTTTATTACCTTTTTGAACAGAATGGCCAGACAGCATGCGCAATAGCAGATCGTTTGGGATATATTAGCGCTGTAGAGGCTTTGCGGCCACTCACCGAAAACACACTAAGCCAAACTGTAGGTGACAACGGTAAGTACATAGAATAATATAATCTTTCTTTCTTTCTTGAACGCTCATAGTTTTTCTTGTGTAGGTTTGAAAAGTTGTAAAATATTACGTATTTAAAACATTGCAATTGCCACATGTTTTTACTAATGAGTGCATTTTTTTTTAAAGATTATTCGTGGCAGTTTAATTTTAAAGCAGAGCCCTCTATCTTGCCCAATTATGAACTAAACCATTTACATGCCTTCAAAGGCACTCAAACAGTTTTAAAAGAATTTTAAGTATTATTTAAGACTGTATGTACTCAACATGTTGTTGATTTATTAACATATGCCCGTCAAATTTCATATTCTGGTGAAAAACAACAGCCTGAGGTATTGCGTCTGCGCATATCTTTGATCTAAATAAAGCTCAACTAAATTTAATAGTATCCGCCAACCGTGCATAAATTGAAAACTGGATACTGGCCAACTAGGTACAACTGACCGAATAATCGATCATGTTTTACGAGATTTTTATGGGAAAATAAACTTTATTATAAGTCTATTAGTTCGAATGTGCGTTGAAGATGTTTTGAAGTAGTCGATCTTTTCAATATATGGGATAATTGTATTGCAGTAATGGTTAATGGATATAGAGAATTATCAAGGTACTGCTTAAGCTTTTTATAGACAATGTACCGTTTAGAATTTATGCGTTCTAAATTTAATTTTTGTGACAATTTACACCCGGAATGAGGTGGACGGAAATTTACATGCCATTCTTATAAAAAAATATGCATCAACACAATCGACCTCCCTAGTGGCGAATGATGACATAAAACCTGGTATAGTTGTGAATACTTTGTCTTCTACATATAATTCTTCTTCTATTTCTAGTATCTACTCATACAAGTTTATTTAGATTCCTCCTGTTCAGCTCTGGTAATAAAACTGAAGTGAATAACAGCTGCAATAAATTATTACTCACTGACCATCAATGAATTTTCTTTATATGCGCAAGGACACTTGCTTGTATGGAGGTGGAAAACATCGTGGATATCTTAGACCTAATATCGACGTGTCTGGCACCAAAGAGCTAATCTACTTTCCTATATAGACAAATATGGGTCTGCCATATTCCTCAAGGGCTTACTATACTATACTAATGCTTAATTTTATAATATGGCAAAATTTCAAATAATGATATTTAAAATGTAATGGAAAGCTTTCTACGAATATAAAACAAAAAACTTGATAATTTTAAGAGTAACAGATTATCATTCCTCTCATTCATTTGAGAACTGGCAGTAACATTAAATTTAGAATTATTTTCTTCACGTAAAGTTCATAAAAATATACACGTTACCGACATGATAGTTTTTGATTTTGTATCAGATTACGTCATATTTTTAATTAAGTTAACATGACAATGCCCACAATCAGATTGTGCATTGTAAGCAAATGATCGGCCCCCAACAATGCATCATTACTTACATAATTCATAAATGTATGACAATACCACGTATTCGTTCGTAACATGTAAACTACGAATTATTGTTTTCCATATGGGCCGTAGGATGACGATAAGATTAAGCTGTATTGGTTAAAATTATCAATTTTGTTCCTAATTAAAAAAATCTTATAATAAAAAATTTCACAATTCTATAGTCATTCTTATAATAATAACGAATAATTTTTTAAACCTTTATAGGACTCGGTAAACCTTGTAACAAAACAGAGTGAATAGAAAGGTATATAATAATATTGTTTTTTTATAATTTATACATATAAATGGGAAAATTTAATCTTAAAAACAATTATACAATTGTCAGAATCAATCGCCTCTCGATTTTATAAAAAATAAACAGGTAAAAATAGCAGTTGCTCGAACATAATAATAATAAAATACAAGAAGTATTTCATTCATTTTTACATTTTACGGTCTGGGCCTCAGATTTATGTATCGTGTTTCGTTAGTTAGTTTTTTCTAATAGTCAAGTAGGTGATCAGCATTATGTTTTCCTTCACCGTGCGTGCGCGAGTGATAATAGCACATAGACAGAAAGTCAATTGGTGCACAGTCGGGGTTCGAACATACGAAATCAGCGATGAGAGTCGCACTCTGAAGCCACCTGGCTAACACTGCTTGTGTTATTAATATTAGTGTTTTCTAGAAATTATGGTCACTACCACAATTTCATCGAGTACTTTTCATTACATGTTCGATGTATGGTCATTATCTAATCTTATTCGATTACATCAGATGCTACATTGTCTGGAGCTTTTTATAAGAACAACATCCAATATTTATGTTACTATTATGTCCTTACTTACTTTAGGGTAAAAGTCACACAAAAGAAACAAAACAAAATATTATTTTCTATTTCATGCTTGATAGGATCAAGGATGATACACTAACAAATTGTTATTATTCTAGAAAAAGGGGTTTTATTTTTTTATATCTACGGCTTATAATACGGCCAAAATTCTTCAAAAACAATCGTTTTAACAAGGTAATTTCCGATTAAAAAAACTCAAGTTCATTTTATATATATATGTTTTATTTTCTAATTCGGATATTGATTATTTCCATTCTAATGCTTTCTAAGTAACTTAAATAATTATATGTTGGAAACAACGATCGTGAAATCGAATACACCACACCCTTTATTAAACACTTGACACTCTGAAATTTTACGACTTCCTTGGTCCGATGATGACACTTGATAGTTATACTTTATAATCTACGCCTTAAATAATTCGAGCTTTTTAATGTTTTGCGTTGTCATGGGTAACGGTTTTAAATATTAATGTTTCTGTATTAAATTTTATTACGTCATAGCTTCTTCAACTTTATTCTTAATTTGAATTTTCCAGACGCGTTTATAAATAAAGGCTTTACCTGGTAGGCGATGACGTCATGCCTAGATATAGCCATTACAATTCGTAATGACTATTTCCATATATGCATAGAGTCTCAAATTTAGTAGAGTGTTTTAAAATAGTTTTATTTAGATAATTTAAATATGAATAAAATAGTTTTTCTTGTAATAAATTGTGTGTTTACTATTGCTGTATAGAAAATAAACGTTAATTTGTTTACATATTTTATTTCTATATATTATGTTAGACGCGTTAATAATAATAGATTTCTAATAAATAGAATTTTATTCAACCGAATCCAAGGTAACTAGTAAAGGTTAACTGTCTGGTTGTTATTTATGACTGAGTTTCTATAATTATCGTGTTATTCTACGAAATGTTTTGTCCATAAAACAATGAGAGTTTAAACTAATTATTTTGTTTGTTTAATGACTTAATTATATAGAATGTCGTAGTTCGGCGTTTAAATTGATTTACGCAACGATTTATATTTTTTTTGAAAGTACATTTAATGGTTCAAAATAAAAAATAATAATTTATATATTTAGGTAGCCATTCTCTTGTATAACAAATACAAATCATAAACAAGATTACAGGTAGAGCGATTAGTAGCTATATTCTAAAAATATAAATATGTCTAATACTTGAATGACTTTTTAATATATACAAGGTTAAAAATGCGAATTAGTATCCTTATCTTATGTACTTATTGATAAGGCGCGTGAAGTACAAATTAATTACTTAGATAAACTTAATTGAAATTTTTCAAAAAACGGTCAAGTTTATCTTAATGATCGTGAAAATTATATTTTACAGTTGTCTTTTAACTTTCAAAATTCGTTTTGACGAAATATCTTACCTTCATATCGAAGAACTCCGAATTGTTTAGGCATTCATGGAAAATGTCATACTAATAAATACATAAAACAAATGATAATTGCATTAAAACAAATGCCACATGTTTCTGAATCATCATTGAAAATATATATATTCATTTGTTATGAACTCAGTTTAAACTTTTTGCAACCAAACCGGCTGATATCCAGTCGCGAATCAACCGCTCACGGCGTTTCACGTATTCATCAAATCCAGTGTTGCCATAACAGGTTTAAAAAGTTCTGATTGGTATGTGATAATTCGTGAAAATTTTGTGATGTGAATTGGTGAAACGGAAAGTTGTACGGAAAATAAATATTGTTGTAAGGTAAGATTATTATTATACAAAATAGAGACCTTGGTTTCTCTCAAACTCAGGCTTACTGTGAGTTACGGTACGAATATTCGGCGTTTTGTTTAAATTTATTAACGTGAAGTAATATGACATGATATATTATGATGACGATAGAAATAATAGACTTTACGTTAATTCAAAGCCTTTTTAGTGGACATTACATATAGGTTCTGATAGCATGACAATGACATTCATGTTATTTATCTATGGTTATTTTATAGTATATATGTAAACATAGTAAAACTTAAGCATTTTTCTTGAAAAGTTAAACAGTACAGAAAATATTCACCGAGTATAAACACTATTGTCTAAAGTGTATAAAACTAAGATATTTTATTCAGCGAAAATTTTCAGAATGTTTTGTCTAATGGCATGCCGCCAAACTTTATAACTGGATTTAAAATCGCGTATACTATACGTTTAAAGCTATTTTTGCGAAACTTGTTTCACCAGTGAGATGCGAAGTTGTGATCTATTGATACAACCTGTCTTGCCTCTTCTACAAAGCTTAATCTACAGTTACCGAGGTTTCTTTAACGGCCCGTTTAGAAACCAGAAGAGTCAACAGATTTTGAATAACTCGAATAATTTCTGTTTATGGAATTGTCAAGATACAGCCTTATAAGTCTTCTTGCGTCTAATTTCGAACATATATTGTTTTGGTCCTTGCCAACTCTATTCCACTAAATATACTTTAAAATTTACTTCTGTGAAATAGTTATATGTTTAAATAGAATTTGAAACAAAGAGACAGGGAGTATGGGCCTTAATTTTTGTTAATACTGGACAAAAGTTGCAATATTAGTAGTAATAAGATTAGTGGTAGCATAGTATCAAAAACTAATACACACGAACAAATATTTACGACTTCTATTATAGTACTCGATATAATAATATTGTAAATGAATTCCAGTTTTAATAGTAACTAGAATTGTAATGGTAAGCGGAAAAGGATAGGCTTTTATTTAAACGGACCCGTTACGAACTGATTACATATTCAACAAAGTGTACTTAAATGTTTTAAAATAAACGACCTTTCATATTGATTGATAAAACTGGGACTAAGCTGAAAATAACTGTCTATAACCTATAAACAAAAATATATTTTACATATTTTGGTTCGAATAATAAAATTCTATGAAGCAAGAAATTAATATTAATACGTTTATAAGCAGTGCTAGCCTAGTGGTTAAGTGATTCACAGGTTTTGCGTTCAAACCCTGGCTGTACACTTATCAAATTCACTTGTATAGCCAAGGAAACCAGCATGTCTTCAACAATCGACATGACGTCTACACTTCTTCATATATCATTTTCTGATCATGACCACGATAAATGAAACAGAAGCATAAATGTGAGTCAATAGTTTATAAATAGTATAGATTTGTTACTTATCTTTTCTATACGTGTATGACCAAATATTTAGTTCATTGCCAAAGTTTTCAATTTCGTAACCGCTGATACGATAACGAGTACAATACATAGCGGACACTTCCATTCAAAATATAATGTATTCATGGTATGGAATTCCGCCGTCGTAAAACATGATAAACACACCCGTTGAATTTTAATTTGTAGTGAAAATTAGTTTCTACTATTGTAAGGGAAGCCCTTGAAAAACGCGCCATCGTGGTAATGAGCTGAAACAGTTTTCAATTACAGTAGCTCTACCTTCTAAGTATGACTTTTACATATTACGCTTAAAACATTACGAAGCGCTTTTAGCGGTGATATGCATAATTAAGATTAAAATATTATGAATAAATAATAAAATAATTTGATACTTTTACAGCAACCATGGCCGATTAATTTTCCGTCAAAATAAATGCAAAGATTGGTAAAGTGAATTTTGAAACCTTGTCAAATTACAGTACCAAAAACTACTACAAAACGAATGTACTTGTTTGTGTACAGTACCTATACAGTAGGAGAGTGGACATCTATCCTTATTAATCTATTGTTTTATAATAATAATATCAATATAGGACATAGATATGTTAACGAAGTCGATGGCTTTAACTTGTACTTATTAGTATCGCGTTTACTTAAGACTGAGCTTAGTATGAAGCAAAAATCTATTTTCGCTTAATGATATGTTTGCTACAACCTACATTGAAACAGGTTCCTGTGTCAACAGATAACAAAACGACCTCACGATTAGAATTAACAACGCAAAAATAATATTTATTGATAGGAATATAAGTGCTAGAGTTGTGGGAACATTTTTATCGTGTATAGGCAGTTATGGGTGAAAAGTTTATCTAAAATTAATTTCAGTCGATAAAAGGTTACAGAAAACACGTGTCAATAGCGAGAATACTATGATATTTTTGATTTATAAACGTTTCAAAGGGTTTCGAATCCTTCAAATATAAATGCATATGTTTGTTATTATGTAGAGTACTTTGGAGAGATTAATTTTACCTAACTAAAAAAATATTTGCGGGCATTATTTTTTTTCATAATTCACATTGTCTGTCAGTTTAAGCGGTAAGCTCAAGCAAGAAAAAAGACACTACCATTATTGTTCCATTGTAAATCGTAACAGCGTTTTCATTGCGTTGAATTCCCGAGAATTGTAATGGAGTCTTAATTGTTTTGTATTAAAGTATTAATGCAGAAAAACTTGAATTATTTTGCTTGAGGGTCCTAAGAAAAAAGTGTTATGCGAGTATGTAAATACTTAAACACAATTACACAAGAAAAATCTCATCAGTAGTGATTTTGTAATCAAAATAAAACTGGACAATATAAAATTTGCTAGCTAACACATAAAAAAGACTAGTTACCCGTATAAAACGAAACATTTAAACAGGAGCTGATGATTCAAATCACCTCAAGGCTACGGAACTGTGAACAATATTAACCTAATAAATAATCGTTCGGAAATGTTCAATTATAACGATGATTTAATATAAATGACGCGTGAACGTGAAGGTCGTTATTAAAGAGTTTAGGTTGCTCTTTTAAGAGCGATTAGCTATGTTTCCTAAATAGAAGGTCACGATTTTTGAACACTCAGGGTTTTTGAATATATCATATCGTCGGCTTGATAGACACTGGCTTATGTATTTGCTGTTAGATATTTTATAATAATTATTAGTAATTTATAGATTATTAAGACCGTTTAGAAGCAGTGTTGGCCTAGTGACTTCAGCGTGCGACTCTCATCCGTGAGGTCGTAGGTTCGATTTCCGTCAGTGCAGTGACTTTCTGTCTCACAACACTCGCTCGTACGGCGAAGAAAAACATAGTGAGGAATTTCTCAAATCCATAAATAGATGACATGTCAGAAAGCTGACCTACACTTGATAAATATATATATATACTATTTTTGTTTTATAAATAGGACCAAATTGTATTATTAGAAGAACGTTAAGGTACTGAGAAATATCTATTTTCCCACAGATCTCAGATGTAATTGATGCTCATTGCATCACAATGATAACACGATAGTTACTTGAGCTGTACTAAATTATGTTACTACACAAATGCCACTAAGATATTGTTGAAAGGACGATCGTGCCTTACCAATGTATGGTACTTCCTGATGGATTTTTTTAGACATAGAAAACAAATCATTTAGTGTCGGGAACTAGCTAACTTTAAAAAAAACTGTATACTCCTCCCTCAAAGGCCATCAACGCACCCATTAAAATGGGCGACCATGGGCTGCGATGACTGCCCTTGTTGAGCGTCTCGTAGGCTCGTATCCCCTCTATGCTATAAAAAAACATTTAAAGAATAGTACACAGTTAAAGAAAATCAAATCAGGATTATTAAGTCTAATTACGTATTTTCTCTAGCCTTAATCGAAAAATAGCGTATTTATCACTTTATAATTATTATAAGACTGTTTTACTATTGACCTAGTGAATTTGAAACCTAACTAAGCAAAATGAAACAGTTAAATAAGCATTTACGTAATGTCATTGCTTACGACATTTTCTTACAATAATTATCTTACTTGAGATTTAATAATAAAATAAATTTTATTATTAAATTCGTGTTTTTGCTTTTTGCGTATTTTTAACGAATATCAAAAGTAATATGTAATTAGTTATGCATACCGGATTTAAATTACATACATGATTCACTGAATTCTTTTAAAAATAATAAAATCTTTATCTATAAATCTTCTGTTCGTAATTCAACTCCAAAACGGCTGGACCAATTTTTATGAAATTATTTGTGTATGTTCATGGTTTGTCGGGTCCACCAGTATTTTTTAAAAGAGAGGATTTATACTTTAATACACATGAATCAGAACTTAGCTTCTAGTATGTTTACTGAATAATAATCAACATCACTTTGTGATTTGAAAAAATGGGTGATTTTTAAACATTATTTATTAAATTCCCCACCTACTTAGTTCGTATTCGATAACCTATTAGTGATTGAACACGATTACTATTCATCCTATTTAGACCATTGATCAATTCAAGTACTAATTACTACGAATTGATGTGGAATGTTTATTGATGATTAATCTTAGTCTAAGTCCCTTAGCTCCCATGGGATACTGGTTATTTCTAAATCAGTATAATTGGTTTTTCTTTATAAGTAGCCGTCAGTGTCCGAAAAGATTTCTGTTACCCAAGAGTTCTGAGTTATGAAATGTTTTGCTATCTTGACTTTTTATAGGCCCAATCTGCATTACCTAAAACATAATACGAAATTTTCGGACCTCATACTTGTACTACATATATGAAACAACTTTCTGAAGGAATCTATAATTATCGACTACCAAGAGACATTATTTTATTTCTAAAAAGACAAAAGACGTCTATATTTCCCAGCCAGGAACAGTTTTTATTGGAAAATTCAACTGTCGTTTTTAGTACTTTTCTTTACATATCATTTATGTTTCCCACCGTTAAAACCTTCGCTGAACTTCAAGATCATAATTAGCCAAACCGGTCCAGCCATTGTCGAGTTTTAGCGAGATAAACGAACAGCATATGTTTATTTATTATATATACAACTAAAATATTACAACATATATAACATGCTTACGTAATATAATTTATATTCCAAATCATAAATTCGAATGAAGTCATCCCACTTATAAAATTGATTGATTCAATTATAGATAACTCAGCTTTGTGCTGCCATTAATACATAATGTCGTCTTTAGTCACGACATAAAGTAAACATTAAAGGCGAGAGTTATATATTCATTATATTAATGATTGTATGAACATATGGTTCCGGTCATGGTCGCTTTTAATGATAAGTGAATAATAAAACTATGCTACATAAAATATTAAAACTGTTTGTTGGAAAATAAAGTACATACCAATTATGTTTGTTACATTTCTGCGAGGACCTGAACAGATCTTCATAAACTGTAGCCAAGAACCATCTCGATTCAGCTTTCGAAAGGAAACTCGATCGTACACGGTCTCGTGTAGAAGTTACGACGCCACAGTAAAAACAAACACTTTTTTGCGTCGAGGGTTAAAAATAGCCTTATATCTTCATATCCTTATATAAACTAATTAACTCGTTAATATACAGGATATTGGGAATTCGACGTTGGGTGACTTTTTTTAGGGTTCTGATGTTGCATTTTTGACTTAGTTTTAAAAAAGCTAACAAAACATGATAACTCATAAATGCTTCACTTGCTTATGGGGTTAAAATTATCGCATCGAATTACCAATAACCCTGTATAAAAAACTGTTTTAAAAACCGATTGAAATAAGATAAACTATTTTATAGGTTTGCTTGTTGGACACGATTGCTGAAGAGCACTTAAAATAATGCAATAAATACGCTTTTATAGTCTAAAGAAATTTTATTTTAGTGTAGGTAAACAAAAGTCATTAATTAATACATAATATTATGGATTTAGTAATTAGTCTCGCCCAAATTACCCTGAATCGTAAAGTATTCATATTAGTTATGTTAATATACTAGTTTCAGCACTATTACGATACCAAAAACTTATTTAAAAGTAGGTTTGAAAGTTTTAAACGGTATTCTACTTAACATATTATTGTTATTCTAATGTATATATATACATGTGTAGGTATGTTTAGTTTTCAAAGGCACGTTTGATTGATAACTCTTGAATCATTGAGTATGTTTATTATTTATAACATAGTTAATAACAGTTCTATAGTTCTCTTGAATACCTTAATAAAGATTAGATGGGAAAAGTAATTTAATGTAATTATTTATTAATATAAGTAATTAAGACGTCCTGGGAACTGGTAACATTAGTGTGTACTTTGTACTGTAAAGTTACTAGGATAATTTTTGTATCTTAATGTAATTATTTCCTAAACTTGTTTTTAAAACAGCTCTAAAACAATTGTTTTATTTATTTTATAGATCTAGAATAAAATCCGATGAAAATTATTTAAGTGTAAATTCTAGCTCACATACAGAGTGCATACTGAGATAAGAGCAGGAAAATTTGAAATAGTAAATACCTAAGCTAATTTACCATTAATGGCGTAGCTAATCTCATTTGCATTGCATTCTTGATTCAAAAGTTGACATTTGGATTTTCGTAATATTTTAGTGTATATAGACAGTTTTTTACATTTATGTAGAATAATGCAGTCTTGCTTTTTTAACTTGCCATCTTTGATATAATAAAAATTAAAAAATAAATATTTTAGTGTCTAGTTTAGCAATTTCTCAATCTAAAAACAATTTGTGTTTTAGTGAAAAACTTATTTGTACAGAAAGTGTACAATGGATGACTGTTCTAAAGGAAGCCGTTTTTGTAGCAAGAGGATGTGTCTTGCCATAATGAAACCGCAGTCAGGATATCTTTGTGGTTTTAAGTAAGGGGCAATGAATATACTTATTGTATTATATTTGTGAGTTTTAGTGTCGATACGAATGAATCAATGGAACTAGCATAAGTTGTTAATGCGCCATCTGTGGCAAATCATGGTACATCGGCGAGTTGTCTTTCGAAGAAGTACGTGCTTGTTTTCATAGATGGCGCCTGCTTGGAAATGTATATTAATTAATTTATAACATTCTATTTTTAAATTTCTTGTGATTTTGTAATGACAACTTAATGTAGAATTAAGAATTATAGACTGCCTTTAGTTATGTATAATTCACAAAATAATATTTTGCTTAATATTTGATATTCGTAAAAAAAATATTGATAAATCGTTTGCGTAAAATATTTAAGAATCAGGTTCATTGCCCCAACTAGATGCCACAGGCAAATTCTGGCCAAAACTCACCGATCACTCACCATCCAGATTCAATCTGGATATCTACAGTTGCTCTCTCACACTTTAAAATAAATTAGATGTATTTTTTGTATCTTCGTGTTTGTTACGTTTGTGCTATTAAATATTGTATTTTATTTGCTTATGGACCAGTGTGCCAAGCGTTGGCAAGCTTTTGTATATAAATAATTAAATAGAAAATTCCATGCGTCTTCTGATGCAATCATGCAATAAATAAGTTATAATTTTAGACATGTCAGACTTTCTCAGACCCGCCTTCAAACTATTATGGTAAGTCGCCGTGCCGTAACTGATATGCATACTTATGCTTACTTGGAACTTGTGGAAGTAATGTACTTGTTACTCCTTATTTAACTTAGCTTTCGAGATGGCTATGGTAGTGCTAGAAATACTTTGTAAACGTTATGTGAACATTTTGAACAGAAAATAAAAATAAAGACGCAAAATCAAAGACAAGACAATTAGAGAAATCTTTGCTATTACTTAATGTTTTGATCAATTAAGATGAAAGATAACTTTTAATATCGGCTGTTATGTTGCCCTTCATATTTTGTGGCAAATTATGTATGAATTTTGATATTTCTTCAGCCTTCATATGGGTAAAGTATTTGTATACTAAAATTATGTTTTGGCCGTGGTTCAAAAAATATCCTTTAAATGAGTATACCTACCTAATGCGAGACTTCCGTCTAGACAGGATAATCTGCCAAATTATAATATTATACAAGTTTATTCTGCAAATACAACACAAATCTATTGTATTACGAACGTTGTATTCTTCTTGTGACGGTAATTAAAAAGTATCGTACAACACAACATACTTAAACGAGGTCTCAAAATTTTCTCTTGGAATTAGGTTTTTTCCCCCCTCCCTCTTGTAAATATTAACATAGTTTTTTATTAATTTCATTAATTGAGGAATCTATTTTATAAAACAAGGGGAAACGGGCAGAAGACTAACCTAATTTCAAGTAATACCGCCCAAAGACACTCATTTTAAGAGTTGGTACATTCTTTCCTTGAAGGACCCTAAGTCGAATTGGTGAGGAAACCGGCATGCTTCCCAAAAAGTCGATAACGTGTGTCGGAGAAAGCACAGAATAAATGGGTCACGAAAAAAATACAGAAACCTGATACCAAGTTGTTACTCTATTGGTTTTTTATTTGGACAGTATGACTTATGATACTTCTATTACAAAATACGTGACAATCTAAAAAAAAAGTATCGACCAAGGAATTTTCATGAGGCAATCTATAATAATAATAATATTAAAAACTTTATTTATGACAAAATTCATACATAGCTAGTCCCCTGTGTTGTAGGTAACTAGAAAACAATTATTCCGTGGTACATGGTACATGTTTAAAACAGTTTAAAAAAAAAATATTTTTACTGTTACAATTATGTCTTATAAGACATTAAGTATGAGTGAATGTGTGAGTGCTCGAATGGGTGTGTATGCGCATGTATTTGAGAGTGTAGTTGTTATACGTAAAGCCTCGGTAGATTCGAAATCCAATTTGGCTAGTGTAATTTTTATGTGATTTGCAAGTTTGTATCTGGATAGTTTAACTATCTCTCTTTAATCTTTCTATAGTTTTGATATATACAAAATATTATTATATAATTGATGGAGCCTGTCGTTTACCACTGCCCTTGAGAATTACTGGTTAAAATCGACCGTAATAAGATCAAAACGTCACATCAACGCAGCATAATATGTTTATAAAGTTCAAATCTGCTTATAATACGGTGTAAGTAGTTTTAATAGCGTTGATGCTATTTTAAAAGTCGGAAACCTCATAACGTCCGCATTATTGCTTAGCCTTCGTGTTCATCTAGGTCGTGGACATGAGCGCCTGACCCCCTGTAAGAGTGATTCCTACAATATGACTTGCGTTTTAGTTTCCAGATTAAATTTAGGTTTATTGCAACTAAGCGAGAGCTCCCTGACATGGAGAGTGTCCATGGTGGATCACTTGACATCAGATAAGCCTCCTGCCCGTTTGCCGTCATTTCTATAAAAATAAATATCTAAATTAAATTGATTGATTAATAAAAAAACTATAATATACTTACAAGAGGGAGAGAACGAAAAACCTAATTCCAAGAGAAAATTTTGAGACCTCGTTTAAAGCCGGTTGCAGACCGAAAACTAAGCTATGCCAAGGCTAAACTAAGCTATGCCAAGCAAGCTAGGCTAAGCTAAGCTAGAAATAAATAGCGTGCACACCAACAGCTAAGCCAAAGCTCAGTCAGTGTGGCGAAGGATGTGCAAATGGTGTGCGGGGTAGCGGGAGGGGCTTAGCTTAGCTCGTGTAGCTGCGTATCGGCATACACAACTAACTTAGCTTCGCATATTTTGGTTAGCTCACATAGCTTAGTTCGCATAGTTTGCGGTCTGCACACAAGTATGGAAAACTGCGTCAGCTATGCGAGCTAAGCTAAACTAACTTAGCTTAGCTCTTGGTCTGCAACCCGTATGAGTATCTTGTATTGTACGATATAATTACTTTTTAAATTACCGTTGCAAGAAGAATACAACGTTCGTAATACAATAGTTTTGTGTTGTATTTGCAGAATAGACTTGTATAATATTATAATTTGGCAGATTATCTTGTCTAGACGGAAGTTTCACATTAGGTATTATACTCATTCAAAGGATATTTTTTGAACCACGGCCAAAAAATAAATTGAGTATACAAATACTTTACCCATATGAAATTCAAAAATCATTTAATCATATAGGTAACACAATGTACACTTATGATCGTCAAAAGAAATGAATATGAAATGCTTCTAACTTTACATTTAGTGCCAGTTCTCAAATCAAGGGCGTAGAACGGAAGAGAAGAACTGGCAATAAACTCTCCGCCACTCTTTTTAGGAAGGAAGAAGAATCAAAGAATAAATATTAAAATTAATATGTAATTTGCCACAAAATGTAATAAAGGGCCACAAAACAGCTCATATAAATGTTACTTTCCATTATTGTTGGTCAAAACATCTTAAGACAATTAAATTCAAATCAATTCAGTAATTAAGAACGATGATTTGTCTTATCTAGTTTTGTCTTTGCGTTTTCAATTTCAGAAGTTGTTTAAAATCTTTACAAAATATTTACTTTAAAAGACAACGCTCCATTTAATTTATATTTTAATACTTTTCCGAATTTGCTTATAACTTTAATGGTAGTAATAAAATAGCGCGTGATAAACTACGAAATTATTTTTTATTTATTATAGGACTATAACAATAAAATCTTACCGTGGTAACTTACAAAAATCACTAAATGCACATCTTTAAGAGGCAAACAAATACTGAAAAATTAGAAATTGTAGCATTAACGGTAAGCAAAATATAAATGAGAACAAGGTCATTGCATTTTTTGGCAATTATTAAGTAAATGAAACTACTAGTATACTTAGAAATATTCACTCAAGATATAGAAGAGTTTTTGTACACAATATTACATCATATTAAAGAAATCATTTATAACAGAAATTCTATGTATTTTTCCAACGTTTTTTATATGTTTGTCCTACATAAAGACTATAATAATTAACTATACGTAATAGAATCGAAGATAAATGAACCAAAGTCACGCTTTCCCTTGACTTTTATTCCTGTAATACATTGGTCCGTCCTTGAATCGATAGTGATAATGTGTTCCAAATAAAACTTTAGCTATCACGGAAAACGGTGTTCGAAAGTTTCATAGAACTTGTCCTATTGACTTCAAACAACTTTGTTTTCATTGTATTATTAAAATTCTATATTCAAATTTACCAAATTCAAAAAAAGAATACTAAGGTTTTACTGTCGAGAATATTGAAATGTCTTTATAGAAGACTATAATAAAAATATTCTCTTGCAACTTGCCACTTACGCGTAGACACGTTCGTAACCTGAATTGGTGGAGAGGCCCTTTGCCGCACAAGTTGTCAAGTTACGCGTGTGATGTCCCGTAAACAAACAGTATATGAACTTAATATGATTAAAATAAATGATACTAAAGTAGCCTAGTTAAGCATATGTAATAAAGATATTTATATGAATCAATTAATAATAAATATATATATATGATAGCTAATAATGTTTGTCGTAAATACGAAGTTTTCTAGTGAGAATTTTTGATATTGACTCTAACGTTCCCATTTGTTGTATAATATTTACTTTAAAGTATCCAAAACACAAAGCTGTGATTAATTCCAAAACGCATATAATTTTTTCTGTGTATATTATCCTCCACTTAACACTTAAATTAACTTGAGTCTAAACTGGCGCTAACCAATAACAAGATAGAACAAGAATACAAATGTAAACATAAATCTTGTGATAATCCGCCGTATATGATTTGGTAAATATTACGCAGTGCAGTGTTGGCGTAGTGACTTCAACGTGCGACTCTCATCCCTGAGGTCGTAGGTTCGATCCCCGCCCGTGCACCATAGACTTTCTGGAAAACATCGTGAGAAAACCGGCTTGTGTTAAACCCAAAAACTCGAAGGCACAGGAGGCTGATTCTGCCTATTAGATTTACAAATAGTTAAGCAGTTTTTGCCGCGCACCACCACTTTGTGGAACCAGCTGCCCACTGAAGTATGTCCGAACCAATTCGACTTAGGGTCTTTCAAGAAAAGAGCGTACCAATTCTTAAAAGTCCGACAACGCACTCGCGAGCCTTCTGGCATTGAGAGTGTCAATGGGCGGCGGGTATCACTTAACATCAGGTGAGCCTCCTGCCCGTTTGCCCCCTGTTCTATAAAAAAAAGTCATGAAACAGATACAGAAATCTAAGATCCAGAACTGAAAAGGTAGCGCCACTGTTTTTTTTTAAATATACGCGATATATGTTTATGTATCTGTATCTAATTCGTCTTGAATCGACCCGAGTTTAACATTTAAAAACTTTATCAGATAATAACGCGAATTCATTACATTATTAAAAATTCAAATTGCATTAACTGTTAGACGGCTCTTGATCAAGTAACATAAATAAATGTACGCATATTACAAAGTATATCGATCATCCAGATATAGCTACGGTCGAACCACTTCAAATATAAATGGACTAATATGTATCTGCGTTACTTAAATATTTTAATAACCGTTTTGCTACTGTCCCTATCAGATATGGGTTTTATTGATTTTCGTTTAACATACACATGACTTGTGTTGAGTGTGACAATAACTTATGAAATATATCTACGTACGTCAAGATCGTAGAACAACGCCGGATTTGAAAAAATCCAAAATCCACTTTTAATTATATTTGGATACTACATTGACTAAATATTATAGCTACTATACTAGTTTGAATTTCAAATTAATCAGTCGGTAAAGTGACGATTTGTTAGAAGCATGTGATTTTTCTAGAAAATTGTGAATTTTATATAAATAATGTTATTATTTTTATTTTGTTTCAAAACAAACCTTTTTGTTTGCTTGTATGCCAATTTTCATAATAACAGGATATGAATTAAAATAGTTTTTTTTTTAATTAATTAATTTTTATTTACACAAATACAGTATTTACAATTTTCTTAACCTATAAAGTACAACACAAGTTGCACAGGCGCTTATTAAAGATTTAAGTTGGCGCCTGGTAGATAGTACCGGTGACCGCAGAGCTGGCACTTTCCTGGCTCAAATAATAAGTCTCACAATACAGCGAGGAAATGCTGCCAGCGTTAAAGGTACACTGCCACAGGGACCAAACTTTTTAAATTTGTCTTGATTTTCATTTTATTTATTTTTAATTATTTTTATTAAAATAGTTATAACAAAAACTAACATGATTATATTATTTTGACATGGCTGCCCTGTAAAGTTTACTATTTCTCAGATCTGACACTATTCTACGACTATGACGAGTAGAAAGTTTTGTTATAATATTGCTAATAAAACTTCACATATAAACTAAAAGGCGAAATTCAAAGCGCGAATATATTAAACGACTACATAGAGAAAGGGTGACCCATAAAACCATCCGACTCCTTCAAAAGACAGCATCGCATATAACTGTGTGTGTACACATTTTCACAGAACAACTTCCCGAAATAATAATTAGGAGAAATTAACATTATATTTAGGAAGTAGTTACTGACGGAATATTAATCCGTGGTATGGCCTTCATTCCCAAACTGGCGTCCCGCTTTGGTGGAGTGAGCTCACGCGCCGCGCCTCATAGTACATACATCATTGTTGGCATCCTTCAGCCAACGCTAGTCCGGCACTAGTTTCCGAACGTACGTCCGAAGCACGCGCCTTCGCCGCGGAAAACTTCCCGCGCTTTATCTGTCAAAACAAAATGGGTGTTGTGAAAAGGAATAGTAAAAAAGCAAAAGGCGACGCAGTGAATGATTTGAACGGGAAAGTTAAAAAGGATGAGGGGAAGAAAAAAAAGAAAAAAGTGTCGTGTTTGCAGTGCTTCAAGTCGCCCGATGATGGTAATATTATTTTGTAGGCTTTCTGTACACGCGATAGTGTCATCGGAAATGAAGTTCCATTATGTTGAGGTTCCCGTTAGCGGAACACGCTTTTTGTTCACAAGGAAATTAGTTCGTTTGTGTACTTTTTAGTTCAATAATTATTATAAAACACTCAGAATTATAGTGGATTAATTGAGATTGAAATTCATGTGGGAGAGGTGATTAAAATTAAAATTTACGCCAGAAATTTCAATAATTCTATAATATCATTGCGCATTATCTACTATATATTAACTGACTCCTTACAAATAAAAAATACATAAATAAAAAATAATTATCATGTATAAAATATTAGATCAGTTTTATTTAAAAAAATTAAACTATTGTTATTGGTACATGAAATCTAATTAATAAACGATAATTAAACGGCAAAAATATTAACCTGGCCTTAATTATACTTCTCAATCAAAAAGGGATTTACAAATTAAATTTTAATTGCTTCTTTTGTGTTTACACGTGTTTTCTTTGCTATAGAATATAGATCAATCAAACTTTGTTCTATGTTGACACTTCATTACTGAAAGTATCGTCAGTGCACGTGCCCCGTTTTCCCTTTTGTAGCAATGCCATAAAGAGATTATTTTGATACGAGATATTTTCGTGACTTCGGCGAAAAACTAACGTAATGTAAAGAGCGAAAAATTTATTGCCTTCTGCGTTTGATACTTATTTTAAGACATTTTCTTAGCAGCCATTCATGCTCTTCAATAAAAATAATAATTTCCTGGGGAGGGTCAAAAAACCAGGAATGTTCAACTGACCTATAACTTGTGGTCACACATATGAAGCGATTACACCTGCCTTAAAAGAATGCTTTGATAGCATTCTGGATAGATTTCCTCTTCTACGTTATATTGAGCATACTACTACTACTTCTACTATATACTAGTTTTTATTTACGATAGCACAACTAAATTCAATATTTCATATACGGCACGACATTGTGTATTCAAAATAATAATAAACCTTGTTTTGTTTGAAGCCCGGTAATCCCGATAGCAGTTTCGGTACAGCCTAAAACAATCATTGTTTATCCGGGAATGGAATGCAGCACCTCCATGTCATAATCGTTAAATACTGATGTCTTAAATATACTCAGAATATTTTACAAATCGTAATTCCATAGAAAAAATGTCCCAGTCGTGACGAACCAAATAGTCTTCTAACATCTAATTGCATGTTTTTATATAAAAGTTTATCCCGAACATCGACCTATATCCCATGTTTATGTCCCGAATAGCGTTCGGTTTCGTAATTCCGCGGTATTACGATAAGTGACGCACGCAAGTCAAGGTCAGCTATGTTTGATTTGCATCATCATTACCGCTTTTGGTCACTGTGACCTGATGGAGAACAAAGATTTGTGGATAAACACTGTGGGTTGATTCGATTCACAGCGCACTTGAATCAAAACCGCTTATCACATACAGTACTGTACAAGCATAAGATCCATAGTTCGTAAGATTTTGTGCTTAAATATTAGGATTTTTATTTCTCGGACTCTTAGGATGTAAGCTTAGTAAAAATTGGTTCTTATATATCTTATACAGCTTAGATAGGTTTTTTATCAAAGAAAGCAAATAGTAGAATAATTTCATGTAAAAACAAAGATTCTAATGTATAATGAATATAATAAAAATTATGAAATATCTCAAGAAAGCTCGTCTACTAAGTCACGCCGTGTTCCCGAATTCATTATAGAGATTATGACGACCTAAAATAAACATACACATGAAATTTGACTTACTTCCGTTTACGGATTAACCTGTTGCATAATTAGATAAATAGCACATGTTATTAATTAATTACAGCGGATCATTTTAATAATGAAATGTGTGAAACAACTAAACACAAGTGTGTGTAATTTTAAGTTACAATTAATATATATGTATCACGCAACCCATCTCTCTCATTTGTCAAATGACTGCGAAGTACGAAAACTAATTGTATGAATAATATTAGTTTTTCGCGTTAAACTTTACACACAAATTCAAATTTGATAGTGTTGAATTGTTAAAACCTATGCTATGGCTACTGTACTAATTGCTACTCTATTAACATGGGTCTTGCATTTTCTAGGCATTTAGTTCGCGAAATTTTATAAATTCCGTAGTAGTTTTGCATAGTATGCAAACATATTAACAAACATTGCTTGTTCTGCAAAGATCCCTCAATATCAAGTGACTTCAAAAACCCCTAAGGTTAAGCATTTTATTCTTAACACATGTAATTTCCATTTAAATGCTGTTATTTTGTAAACAATACAATATTGTATTTTAATTATTGTGTTATTACTATTTCTCACTTGTAGTTAAAAGTACCACTTAAACGAATTATTGTTTTTCCTTTTATGGTAGGGGAGCCCAAGAGGGGATTTCGGGATTTACTAAAGCGCGGCAGATTACTATATAGGGGGATACCTTGTACCCGGTTAAGTACCTCCACAAAATATGAGGCCCATATATAAGGCCGCGCGTGAAGGAGACAGGATCAGATTAGTAAAAAAAAATTGACCATCAGAAATTCCCGAGCGCGTAAGATTAAGGTAGGGTGAGTTAATTACATCCTAAAAAGTGTATATTCCACTAATCTGACAATTTGAGAGTGACGGAAAAAAGGGGAGGGCAACAAAGTTGTAAAAAAAAACGTCATCTCGACATTCTCGAGCGTAGCTAATTTTTCTTTTATTTTGAAGGAAATAATTCCAGAATAATGAAAAATATATAATCTGACGATTTCCGCAAGCCGAAATAACAAAAATTCGTCGATAAAGTTAAATGCGTGCAGCTGCGTGATGCCTACATTTCCTTAAACCGATCGGAATCTACTAAACGGCGTTCAAAATATTTCCCTCAAAATTACATTTCCTGTGAATTTGAACCGATTCGGACCGATAGATTTTGAGAAATTTTGAAAAATCTTAAAAAAATAAGAAATATTTTTTTTTAAGTGGTTTCTTTATCGATCAACTTCAAAAACTAATCCGCCTTTGAGCTTGAAAAACCACGTCGATCGCCACCAAGCTGGTCAAAAGCGGTTGATTCGTTCGAGAGATATCGTACATGAAAGAAACCCGAAAAAGTGTTTTTTCGGGATTACTCCGAAATTTGTGGTTCGATCAATTAAAATTGCAAAATTACTTATGAGAATGATAAAACTGCGTCGAATGCCGCCAACCGCGTGAAAATTGCTTGATCCATTCAAAAGTTATTGCGGTTTGAAAATTCCAAAAATAGTGTTCTATGAAACTTCTATCAGACTTTCGAGCTGGGAGAGCTCAAATGCATAGAAATGTTATTTCTTTGAACTCAGCGAGCTCAAAATATCAATTTTAAGCGCCCAGGAATGGAATTAGCGGGAAGTTGCAGGGATGGCCCTTTAGGTGAACCGTTTTTCTATTTTTTTTTGTCAGATCAGGCGAATCCCTCTAGATAATCGTCAGATTATGAGACAGTACGTTTAGAACATAAAGATGAACCACATATATCTTAATCTGACGCGCTTGAGTATTTCAAAATTGCGATTTTTTTTGCAAATTAAGAAAATGGCTGTGTGTTTGCGTCCCATCGAAATCGTCAGATTAGTGAATGAGAGATTTTTTTTGGTGCACTTAACACTCCCTTAGAAAATCTGACGCGCTCGATAAATTTTTTTTTTTTTTAATTTTCAACCCTTAAATACAACCACCCGCATCATGCAAACGATCAGATTAACATACGTACATTATTAAAAATACGTAGGGCATAGATGCTATCAATATCTGACGCGCTCGAGGATGTCCATGCAACAGTTTTTTTTACATATTTAACTATCTATAGCCGCTTCCCCCACCGATGAAAAGGAATTTATCATATAACATTTTTTTCTTCTTTTTATCTAAGCTTTGTATCCCAATAGGTCTCTACGACGCTCGAGTAAATCCCCATTTAGCATCGTGGGCTCCCCTACCATTACGCGAATATCACACAGCTAAATTAATTTGCAATAAATTGTAGTAGTTAATTTGCGTTTTAAGTATTTATTATTGTAATGAATGTCGACGCTTCGGGGGACGGAGAAATTGTCACCAATTTGTGCTCCTTCGTCACATAAATTACTGAATTCTTTTTTTAATAAATAAATAAAGACGATCTTGAAGGACTAAGTGTCCCGAAGTCTCGCGTATTTAATTTTGCTATTATTATTATCTTAACTCGTATTGACTAAATGTATTACTCAATGAAGATCCGTAGATAGGATGCGCAATTTAGTATCAATTTACATGCGTACTAGGTATGAGATCATTCCCCATACAATAACATCGTTGTCTTGTGTCAATAAATACGGCCTTTGGGCACCTGGCCTCCCATCAAGAATCACTTGAGTCTTATAAAACATTAGATTCGCGTTATCTAAAGATCGATTGATGAAGTATAGATTACTTGAAAAATTGGTTTAAAAATTCCTCAATATTCGGAATAATGTAAACAGATTACATTATTCCGAATATTGATAATATGAATGTTGTATTACATCAGCGTCTAACGAAGGATTTTAATCAGGAAAACAAGCTTTTAGGCCTGTCAAAACAATCCTTATTTCCCGGGTAATGAAATATATAGAATATTATATCGGATTACACACCTGGATTTAGACTCAGCTCTATCTACCACGTGGTTTATTTATTTACGAATTTATTCAAAATTTAATTCTCGATGAAAAATAAATCTTTGCTGCATGGTAGGCACTAAAACTGAGGGTTGCCATGGCGAAACAGAGTCAGAAATGTCTGCTGAGTTATTGCATGTAGTCCATTGAAATGTTACAATTTGAGGGCCAAACTGAGCATTTGTTAAAGGACGCAATTTTATTTATGGAATATGTAGGGGGGGGTCAATACAAGCTTAAACCCAAGTTTTTGGGGTTTGCGTCCTTGTCCGAAGGCCGCCATCTTGGAAAAAGGGATGAAAACACGTTTTTGGATATATCTACTAAACTATCCATCGCACAAAAAAAATTGTGAAGACATATTTTAGGTAAGGTTAGGTTAATGTCTTAATTTTTGGGTAGGTTAAAAAAATATTATACAAGCATTGAATTATGGAGATCGAATAAGAGGTTGTTGTACTAACCAACAATTGAAATACGGCTTTTATATGTATAGGCGTTGCTAACTTACGTTTCCTATCTCTTTTATATTGGATGTAATAAATCTATCGGGGAAAACCCATAGGGATTTCTATTAATAGTCTTGAAAAAGGAAAAACTTCCGTTACAAAAATCGTTTCATTATTAGCTTAGAATTAGTAGTTTTTGTATGTAGGCCACTTTTAGGCTATGATCTGTTTAAGATTGTTCAAGTTTACTAATTTTGTGTAGTCAGTCTACGATCCACAGTTATTCTATGTATGAGCTTTGCTGTTTTCTTCGAATGGTCCTTATACCTATACAAACAATTTAGAGACTGCCTATTTAATTTACCCTATGACGTCGTTGGTAAGGCACCAACCTGAACATACTGGTTCCGTAATGTCTATTGTCTAACTGTTAACAGCAATCCAAAGATTTTTGGGAGCATCAGAAATGGGAGCGACGTATACTATCTTAGAGTGGACTATCAAGTTGAATGCAGGATACTGCCTGATTATTATTATAAAAATTTTAATATAAATTCTTCACCTTAGATTTTAAAAATGTTCCCTTAACATTACATAGATTTATCTAGCTGGATTTTGTATAATGTAATTATTTTATGATCGGCTTATTAATGTTAGGTAATTGAACAACTAAACTGCATACCGTGTCACGAATGAGTGGATAGGTATTCACTAATCATATAATTTAATAATATCATTATCTTATTAATAAACTATTTACCTAATAAGATTTGTTGTAAGCCTGAAGAACACACTCAAAGAATGAATCTATTAAATTGTTTTAAAACCTATTTTCTCAGAAATATGTTCGTTAATTCTTATTTGATTTCAATAGTATTATGAGTAAAATTCTTAGAAAATGTTGTACCTATACACTTTTTTAAAGAAAATACACTGCTCTTGATTTAAAAGGCAATTATTATATTTTTTTATAAAACTATCGCGTCGTTTCGCGTGTTTTCTATCTTAAAATCAAACACCAAATCTCTCTCTTCCTTAGCTCATATGTGAGCGTCGTGGTCAGCAAGGAAGCTGAAGCGGACTTTCTATTTCCACCGGTTTTTGTCCAGCGCCTCTCATTTTAGTGTATAGTTTTGAGCATGAGTCTTTTACTTGATCGGTCCATCAGCCATCTGGTTGGTGAATGGCCACGTCATCTTTGCCTTCTGTGTTATACCAACCATGATCCAGTATCTCCGAGTTCTCATCGCCTCTGCGCATTCTATGGCCGAAATATGAAATAACCAGTTGTCGGTATATGGTAGACAGAGTCCTTCCAAAAATCAAAACTCATTTAAATCTGATATAAATGTGCTATTAAAAGACTTTTCCAAAGAAAATTCCTTTAAATCCGTTTTACAATGGCCATTTAAATAACATTATCAATCGTCAATAGAATCGTTAGATTGTACTAAATGAGAACAAATGATAGCGTTAAAGCATTATATGATCTAATATCGGAAGCAATTCATAACAAATCGTATAAACTTGACAACCAAAGGCTAAATGCTTTGACCTTGCCTACCGTAATGTTAACTTTGTGTCAATAGTATTACTAGTATTGTATGCTTAATACAAATGGTAAATTGAACTAGTTAAGTTAGCATAGAAATAAATTAACATAAACTCACGACATATTATGAAGGTGACTTGGAAGTGAGAAGGCGAGAAAGCTTTTCTTTTTAAATTACGCTCTTCCTTAATTGCGCTATGGTCTAGTACCATTTTTGTGAAGATTGCACAATATTATCCATGAATGAATTTATCTATAGTCACTATGGTCTTTGATACCCACTACGTTTTTTTTAATTTCATGATATGCCTATAAAAAGCACAGGAAATACGTTGTGGGAACTTCACGCTTGGCTAAATACATATGTGAATACATAAAATTAATATAACCATGCACATTTCAAGGGCAAAATGACGTATGCATGGAATAGTACGTGATTACATGCAAGCCTGTCACCTGCCACATGTGAATGTTAACATTCTATTTACAAAATAGAGAGTGATAAGAACATTGTTATTGTCTAAATCGTTGTTTGTATATGTCTTACTTTGATTCCATTTCATTTTCTTTATGAAAACTGCTTGATAGCATTTTTTAAATCAGAAGGTAGTGAACCGTGATCAACAGTCTTTGCCTACCAAACTTAAATAATTATTGTTTGCCCGGGAATAGGCTCAAATACCTTTAACTAATACACTTGAATTACACAAAATAAAAAAGAAATCAAATACATATTTCGAAGAAGTAGCAAAAATATTTGCATAATTATCTAATTGCCCCACTTACAAAATTTCTGAAATCTCCGAGCTTCATATTAAATAGGTTTTTAAATTTAAGTACATTGGAAACTTTGTAAACCAGCTAATTCCAAATATAGAAGCTAATAGAACCTTAATTCAATCTTAGGCAATAAATTCGTTCGTGATATGAGCCATTGATAAGAGATATGCGTAAATTGAAGTCGAGGTGAGCTAATGGGTCTATTTGGGTTAAAGGATATATTAATTAAGACTTTTAGACAAGCGTTGTTCAACATGGAATAGGTTACAGTTATTGTTTTGTTTCTGAAGGCTGTATCCGGAATGATAAATTGCTAGTTTACCTATTAACATGTGTAGTTGGCATTTGTTTTGCCTACTACTTGAGTAATTAATTCTATCTTTTGCCATCTCTGTGTCTGAGTGAGTGTCCGTGAGCGTCGGGCCCATGGTCACCCACACAACCAAAAGCTCAAGTACGTTCCTTTATTCTTAGCTATCGCTATCAGCAGGACTATAAAAATACTTAAATTTTTTACATTTTATCACTGACGTTAAATAACAGTCTCTTATTTAAGTCTTTTAGTACAAGTATTTATGACTCAAAATTTAAAATAAAATTCTTGTTTTTCTATATATTATTTTCTAATTTGTATGACTCAATACTTGGCGATCAAAAAGAGTGGCGGAAAATTTCTTGCCAGTTATTCTTACCCGCTCTACGCCCTTGACTTGCGAATTTAACTTCTTTTGACGTTCATAAGTGTACTTGTTTACCTATATGAATAAGGATATTTTGAGTATGAGTTTAAGTTTATAGTTCTGCATTAAGTGTATGCATTTATGCATATTTCAAAGGATTAAAATGCAAAGTAAGTACTATCTGCTGTGGTGATGTCAGCCATTATGTGGGTGTTTGTTCAAAGATGTAATAACCATTTAAAATTGAGGGAATTCAGGTTATCATATAACATTGAGCACAAATTTGGTGCGAGGCATGTGGGTTTTATGAGTTAAAAACGTTGCATTCAATTGTTTTTTTTAGCCTGGCTTATTATAACTTAACCTGTTAATAAACAAAATCCTAAATCTAACCCTTAATCTAAATATAAGTTACGCTATCAGAAAATACCACAATTGTTCGTAGGACGAGAAAAACTAGCAAGTACCATCTCTTCTGATTGTTTGTCCCTAAGAAAATGAAAATTTCATTAACGATGCCAAATTTAAGAAAAACTTTGGGTTTGATGTTTTTGTCCATTTTAAAATTCGCAATTCACACTGGATATGATCTAACTAAAGACTTAACTCAAACTTCGCACCAAAATGAAAATAGTTGTGCCCTGTTAGACTTAACAAAAACCAAAAACAAATGATTGTTGGTACCCTTTCCGATTTTTGGCAGAATGTATGATGGATTAAGCACGCCCAAATCTTGACACTTACAATTTCGCTTACTCTCTATTCCAACCTAATTTCACCGAGAACTGATAATGAATTGTAAATGTGAAACTGTACTGAATTTTTAAACGTTTTTGTAAAGTTAAATAAGTTTCCTTAGCAAACGAAAACTAAAAAGAATGTTTTAGTTCTGTTATTCTCTCGTAAATATATATTCTGTACTTTTTCAGGATTTAATAATACCAGTATTGATCTTAAATTTGTAATGATATTTAAATAAAATAACGTTATTCGGTCTCTTTATAATTGGTTCGATATAAAATGTCAATCTTGTGATCTTGTCACCCGCATTGATACCAGATACTATTCGTACAGACAGACGCATGCGTCAAATGTAATGGCGAGAAAAAAACCGGCGACGCTTGTTCTAGTATAAAATTCCATCAAAGACCTACCGTATACCCAAAATTCAAAAAATGTTTTATACAGATCCACTGCAGCTCAAATAATTAGTGAGATTGCGCCAAAATTATTCATTCAAACCGAAATAACAATGACTAATTCAACGTAAATATAACAATGCTTACAATAAAGTGTAGATATTATTCTTAAAATAATTTATTTAAACTGTTTCTGGAAACTCAACCGGCTTGTAAATGAATAGGATTTAGAACTGACTTCATTTAACAATATACTTATATTTATGCATTACCTTTCCTTACATACATTATTTTGCACAGCCTGAAGGTAAAATTAAGAGCCTAGGTCTCATACTTAGTGCTAAGTCTCGACTCTTACCCTAAATGTTAATTCCGAAGAAGAAACTAAGAAGAATCTAAGAAACTGGCTTATTACATTGTACGTATTTAAATGTGGAATAGCTCAATGTTATCGCTTATAAAGCCCATAACTATAACAAATTATCGCAAGGTTTTTCAAATCAATTGCAGAGAGAAATCTATTTTCGACGCTGATTCATATCTTGTAATGCGTAGTAAATACATTGAATGTATGTAAAATTGCTTGATTAAATGTATGCACTGCAAATAAATTACATTTTCATTATTTCGTATGCAGCGAACTATGTGTAAGCGTGCCTGATTGGAATTTGTTTAATGGAAAAAGGTAAAATAAGATTACTTTGGACCTGGTGTTCCTGGTCTCTAACCAAAGCTTATCTGAAGATCTGAAACTATTTAACTCAAGGAGTAACAAAATTCATTTATATCAGTAAAGATACATGATCGTTAGCAATTTTTATTGTCAAGTGAAATTGCGATTTTCCATTTTTTCTCCAAAGTCCATTGAGATCTCATTTCCTTAGCGAAGACTAAAATATTCGTCATATTGAACTAGGCTCCCACTTGATTTTGAGATGATTAGGAAGCGTGCTTATTTCCGATAGGAAAATGACAGTTTCATGATGACGTGTAATGACCTTGTTAATTTTTCCTTGACATTCATTTTTAAAGACGACGTGGGTGACTGCACCTACATTAATGTTTTTGCCAATTTTGTTTGTTTTTGTAGTTGAAAGCTTTAAATATATACAATGCGACGATAATTATAATTTAGTTAATTAAATAACTAAATAATATTTATTCAAGCGATATAAAAGATTTAACATGAGTTCGCCTACGTAAAATTTGTTTGAACATTCTTAATCTTGCGCGAAACTAGGATTGTTCAAAGCGAAGCTGAAAAATTAAATATACTAAATAAGTATTGTACGTACGTTTACCATGCTCAATTTACTAATACATACTAATAATAAGTCAGCGTATATATACTCAAAATTGAAATAGTAGGTTTCTGCTATTGGAAAAAAAACCTTATTATTAGATTTCTCTTTACACTGTATACATAAATTATTGTGTACAACACTTTCTTATAATGCAAATTACAAATCCCAACTTAAATTAACATCGCCTTTTCAGTTGTTTTCCCTGTTCCACTTTGTTAAACAAACTTCTCAAACACATCACAAAGAAGTCTTTGACAAACCACTGCCTTTATAAACATCCTATTTCGTAATGAGGACATAATTATGTCGCTTGTGCATTGTAAGTAGATTTGCAGATGCACACTTTGATACTTAATTAGTTATATCTAAATTATCGAATATTGCTATATAATTTGTTAGTATGACCAGTCAAATAATCTAATATATAAAATTCTCGTGTTACAATGTTCGTTCGGAGTCTTATGAAATTTTTTATGCATATTCAGTAAGTCTGAGAATCGGACAACAACTATTTTTCGTCTCACTTAATGTTATGGTTGGTCCCACCCCTATATTTTAATTTTTTAGACAAAACAACAAAGAATACAAAAATACATACAACCCTTAATTTTCACCCCTCTACGATGAACCTTTATTTTTTATTTGTATATTAAAAACTATTAACTTGAACTCTGAGATTTATATATAGAGAAAAATACACTGAACAACCAAAAAAATTTTCATTCCGGAAAACCGAACAGTCTATGGGGTAGCATAGCAAATTGTTCCATGTTGGTATGTACTAAAAAGGTAGGCTAAGTAAAATTACATTAAGGAGAAACGAAGTTAGCGGAAGCAGCTAGTATTCTTATATAATTTTATTTGGTATGGTTCTGCTTTTGAGAGTTGGCATGGGAGGGGAGAGAAGAAGGTTCGCTCTTCCATACTTTGTTGACGCCCTATAATAATCAATCACGATAATCCCGGTAGAATGCAAAAGTAACATCAAAGACCTCTTTCATGCGATCGTCTTTGTACTACCCGAGATGGTTTTTATGGGTTCTCTGAGTAAGTAAGTCTCTTTAACGTAAAAACTACTGAATGGATTGTATCGAAACTTTACAATAATATAGCTTATACATAAGAATAACACATAGGCTACAATTTATAAACATATTGTGTGATTTGTCCAAAATATCGAGTAAGTAGGAAAAATCTACCATCTGCGAGCTATTCTGGCGTGCGCTGCCAAAACCGCTACATTTACAATGTGTAATGGAAAAGTTTTTTTAATATTGTGTGAATTGTCCAAAATATCGAGTTAGTAGGAAAAATCTACCATCTGCGAGCTTTTCTGGCGTGCGCTGCCAAAACCGCTAGATTTACAATGTATAATGGAAAAGTTTTTTTTTAATAGTCAATATCTTAGTAATTTTTTCTACGCTAATATGAGATACTCGAAATACTAATCCGGCGCAGACGAAGTCGCGGGCAACAGCTAGTATAAGCGGACGTTTAGAAACATTAATAGGTGTTAAGGTTTTCGATATAAAGGATAATTTTGAATATGTGACTAAAGAAATAATGATGACACGAAATCCATTTACTGCCCATCCACAATTGATAAAAATGTGTCAAAGGGTCAATTTTTAAGTCAATTAACGCCTACACGATGACCTCATTGTTATGTAAGTCAATCTTATACGTAATAATTGTTCGTTAGTCACACGTGGCCTGCATCGTGGAGCACGCTACATTAATTAGACATTGATAATGATTAATGATTACATCATTAAATTAATTGTAACGCAAGTGTAATGCGTATACATTCTTTGTCATAGCCAAAGCAAGTGAAAACTTTTTGCCGTAATAGCTTTTTAAGGATAAGGAAATGTATTTATATAATAAGCAAGGTGTGAATTGAATAATATTTTAATTAACTTATTTTGGTTCCATTGAACTTAACTGTTTCGAAGGACAATGCAAATAAGTTGCATTAATTTCAAGTATGCACGAAAGAGTAAAACATAGCTTGTCTCTTTTCTATATCGTCTTCTGTGTACGTTTGTATGCAAGTAACGAAATATAAACTGTTATTCACTTCCCATGATTGATTGATGGATTGATTTAAAAAGAAATGAAATATTTTGAATCGTTTATTCAATATACGTAGTACATAAGCGAGAAATACAATATTTTGTCACGTTTGCACATGTTTTAAATAAGGACAAAAAATTGCCGTAAAGTAGAAATTAGAAATAAATTTTATTTTGTCTTCATTATAACTAGAAGGTCCTAAAAGCAGGTCTAAACCGAAATCATAGGATATGTACATTTAAAGAAAACACTTTTTTACCAGATTGAAGCTATGTATTATTATAAACTTATAACTATTTCACACAATTTAAAAAAAATCCGACGTTTCGCGTGCCTTACAGCGTTTATAATTTTGTTTTTTGCTTTTATAATTATGTAAAATAATTATAAGTTTATAATAATACATAACTTCAATCCGGTAAAAAAGTGTTTTCTTTAAATGTGTAAAAGTTATGTTAATAAAAGACAATACTATGGATATGTACATGATTAAAATTTATGTTCCGTTGTTACAGGTGGTATGGAAGGAAAATATAGAGTAGCTGCACCCGAGTTGATGCAAGATACATTCATGAGCGATTCAGAAGACGAAGGAGGTGCGTCTCATGATTTATACTAATATTAAAGTAGTCGATTTTTCCACTAATTAACATTACAAAAGCTCCTACATTTCCTTTATACAATTTCTATAAACGTAATCTTTTAAATGACCTTCATCTGATAGAAAAATTTGTTTTCTATATTTAAAAAATATTCGTATTTTAACTGTTTCCACCTTTGAAGCCAATATATAATTATGTTAATAGGTGAAGTGGAGTGTCCAATACAACAGCAGCAACAATACCGCTACATGAACAGCGAAGCGGGAACCTTGAACCGGGCGAAGCCGCTCGAAGATAGTGTTACAGATGGACACCTCTGGCCAAGCAACAATGACAGCAGGGTTGCTACCATTGAACGACAGCCCCTTGATATCGGGTAAGCTTACATTCTATCTTCTTTGGTCCGTTGGTCCTCAATCCATGGCGCGTAATAAAAGGCGAATAATAACCAAATTTTGTCGTATCAAACTATGTTACTTGACTTTGACAGCGCTTAAGACAAGATTTCAAGACTGAAGATACGTTTTGAAATACGTGCACAAGCATTTGTCCAAACTTTCTGGTTTACCGTTTTTAAAGCACATATAAAACAGCAGCATCTAAAATATTGATATAATATGTATATTTACTTGATGTTCTTATGTGATAAAAGTATATATCAAGCTATGAGATGTTATACAGTATGTTCTTGCAGACTGATTTGTTTCTCCCAAGTTCTCCGGTTCTATCGCAATTATTTTATAACCAAATTCAATATTATAACTTATATTTCCAGCAGAATTATCCCCCTCTGAAGAGTTTATTTACTTTCATTTATATAATAAAGTACATAATACATACAAAATAAAACACTTCCAAAATAGAGAAAAAAAAAATGTGTGTACAAATTTTAGTGTTAACTTAGTAATTATTAATAATTACTAATGGTGTTATACACTATTACACAAGACAATATTATATTTGGCAATTTCAGTTTCTTGGTGTCATTCGTGGTTGATGCTCGGGGCGGCGCCATGAAAGCGAAGCGACGTGGTGGTGTCAGAATTATCGTCCCACCAGCGGCCTGTGCAGCACCCACCAGAGTTACATGCAGGTAAATACCCACAGAATTGCATACAGATCTTAATGTAGCTTCCGAGAAAAATATACTAAGAGTATCATATTTAGATTAACAGTTAAATAGATGTCTTATACTTAGATTACGTAACACGTGTCCTAGGCTGATGTATTAGGATAAAATTGTAGGAAAAAAGATAAGCATTTACATTATTTTTTTGACTATTTAGTATGAAATGCCGTACACACTACACACATAACAGTTTATTTTGAAGAAAGTCCATAATCAAATTTGCATACTAAAACGAAAAAACAATATTTTCTAAATATAGCGTAGCCATTTTCGTTTAAGGTTATTTAATAGAGATTTATAATGAAATGCGCTACGACGTAGACAGCGGGTTAATAGGGAAATGTATCCTACGCGAAATTATCTTATCTGTACACATGAAGGTCGCTAGCTATACAATAGGGCTGTCAACCTCTTTAAAAATATAAATAATGAATATAACCGCTGCCATGCCTTAGTGGCTACCGCATATAATGTAAAAGTTCGTCTGGATCCTGGAAACCATTTTTTTTTAGTTGTTATTACTTTCCATAAAAAAGACAAAACAGACGCATTCACGTCCCATTAAATTTCGGGACATCGCAAATCTTCGACCATCAGTCGAAAGCTATTCGTTATATTAAACAAATTAAAAGGTTGCGTTCTTAGAGAGCGCGTTGACAGCCATTAAAGTATATAGAAAAATCTACACCTCGTAGTTATTACTACTCGTTATTACGACTGGTAGTACGATTATTAACACCGGGGGTTATTTTAAAAACAGATTATCCACATCCCTAGAATCATGTAATATGACTCGTATTGTTTGCCCGGCTAAGGTTTGTTCGTTACGTCGCTGACTTGACCTTGCTGTTATTACGTGAATCAACAAGATGTAATTGATTTTCTTAATGAACAGCAAATTTATCAAAAAGATCCTTTCAAAAATCATCTCTTATTTCTCATTATAACTCTCATGAAGAATAAAATAGTTCTTGAGCAAAACATTATACAGTAATATGTATTTGGTACGTTTCCCAAGAAAGCACAACTTACCTTCATAAAAGTGCCGTTCTTACCCATTGGCTGTATCGGACTTAAAATATTTTTTGAAAGTTTTTAGGCGATAAATAGAATATTAATTCAATTATTAAAACAGTCCAATCAGAGGCTTTAAAAGTATTAAGATAAGACTTAAATGTTGTCAACATACTAAAATTTCACTATCACTTGGTACTTTCTTACACTTACTCATTGACTCATATCATGCCATAAATAAGATTAACAGCTCGTGCCAAAAATTTATTAATGTAAACAATATGATAACGTAACCTTCATTCAATACAAGGGCTTTGTGATATTTTCTATGTGCGGAGTCCACTACTTAGACTTCTATCTTCGTTCTATCATAGGCTTATCTACTCTATATCAAATATTTTAAAGGGATATAAACGTGAATCTAATGATTTACACAACACGGGTTGTTGGAAAGGAGGTTTTATGTATGATACTCTCGTAATAATACTTAATTAAGACTCCAAATATTTTACAAACTACAGTAAGGGAAATGCGCCATGTACCCTATCAATATACCTTTCGACGCATCTATACAATATATTATATATATAGCACCTTGACTTATGCACAGAGGGAATATTTTTGTCTGGTGGGCAAGTACTAGACAAAAATATTTCGCGGGAAAAATTACCCGTTATTGTAATAGCAATGTGACTTCAATACAAATTTGGCTATTGTAAAATTTGAATATGACAGACGAGAATAAATAAAAAAAAATAAAAATGGAATATCTACCACTAATATTCAAATAATTTTATTCATATAGAGACATTGTATACGTAAGTGACGTTCTGTTCTAAAATAAGAAAGAACAGATGACTCAAGACCATAAATCTTTTAAATCTATGTGAGACTCAAATCAGCAGGTGACCTCATCTTTGGGTCATTCATATTTTCATCTATGAGCTGGGTCTTTGTTGCATTATTATGTCTGCTTGTGTCACCTCAATTGTGAAAATAGAATTCTTTGTTCTATAATAGGATTGGGCGATTAATGGAATTAAAGTATATTGCACTTATGTCAGTCGAATAGAGTTTGTTAATTATTTTATGAAAACGAATGAACTTTTATATATAGACTTAATCGAAATAACTACATTATGTATTATCTTGTTATACATAGCGTATTCGAGAAGCCTTACAGATTATAAAATGTTTTCCATACATATTTTATAGGCAAATCAATAAAAACCTTTATTCCCCCAGCTATACATACACCTACTCGTATATTAGACGTCTGAGAGATTTAATTGTCCACACTATTCTAAAATTACCTTTATTTTCACAATACGATGAAGTTTATTAATACACTCAATGAGTGGTGGCATATCGATATAGCGAATGGTAGTTTATATAAGTTTAAAAAATTCTCCATTTTTTATTCTGGAAGCGTAACTGGCATCCATTGACGAGTAAACTTATTTTGAATAACTTAACGACTTCTAACGATTATAACGGGATATTTGTAACAAGACAGATAGGTCTAAGATGGTGGGATTTTTCCAATGCTATCGAACAGGCGATAATTAAAGGCTTGAAGGAGCCTCCGCTACTTTCAGAGGAAGAATGAATAAGACAATGAAACATCTGATTTATTGTATATAAATAACACTCAATATACTACTTTCATATATTCACACTTTCACAATATTCTTGTGAGTCGGTGTATCACCGTCATCTAAAAATGCATCGCACACCGTCAGCTATACAAAATTGAGACAACTGCGTCATCCGTGCGGGTTGATCAATATTCAAATGAAATCTGAACAGGCTTAGTTATATCGATATATGTTATTACCTAAGTTAGATTGGAATAAAAATACATCATTAATTTTACAGAGCAGCGACACGGCGAGCACCAGCGGCGGCTCCCCCACCACTTATGGAAGGCGAAGCTTTAGCCTCCAGACTTCTAGAACTGCAGCCACAAGGAGCTAAATTTTTAGCGTAAGTTACTAATCGTGTATCTATACTTTTTGGCAAAATTCTTGGTATATGTATATAACACTTTATACTTTATATAATTACTTTAAAATAAAAAATAAAACAATATTTGAACGGTATAGGTATGTTAATAATACAATAATAAATGAATGAACAAATATACTTTTCCTGTGTCTAAAATAAACAAAAACTCGTTGATCAGGACAAAAAGTGCACTAGGAATTTACATCTCTTTTGATAATTTAGTACGTAAAGCTAAGTTCATCTCCCTCGGAAGATAATCTCAATTATTTTATAATACTTTGTTTATTTCAGGCCCGTTATACTCGAAGTCCCAATATTCACGGCATCCTGTCCCGAACGAGAAATTGTAATCCTTCGCTCAGACACGGGAGAAACATGGCAGGACCACTACTTGCATAACAACGACAATGCTATGGTGCAGGTAAGGATTAGTGGTGTTGAGAGCTTAAGTATTTGTATATACGTAGAAAAATATTAGTACTAACGAAGATAACTCTACCCTCTGTAGGTGACTCTTTGTTATTGTTCCACATTAGGGTTGCCTGGAAGAAATCGTTTGTTAGCGATAAGGCCGCCCATTGCCTTATGACTTTTGTAATCTGCTTTTTTATTTTTGAAGTTGTACTTCTTTAGGCGCGTTATGAAAAATTGATGAGAGTGAAATTTTACGATTGCGCGCGCACCTATGACACAAAATTGGCAGTGTGATATAGCGTGCGCGAGCGAGATGGGAATAAGACAAACTACAAGTAAAAAGAAATAGAATATGCGTGAAGCTAACTTCACGCATATTCTAGCTTAGCAGCTTAACAAGAATTTTGAATGACCATGACAATTGACATCTGACAATGACATTTACCTTTTAAACAAATATAGGAGTTTTAATTATTGTTTAAAATTAATAATTATATACCTAGTTATTTTCATTATACAAAATATTTGTGAAATAATATAAAATATTTGTGAAAAAACTGTGCTAACCTTCCTGAGTGCTTCAATACAATTGAGGTTAACTATCCGTATGTATTATCGAGTATTATTGTTGATTAAAACTGAAACATGAACCATTATTAATTGCTTTTGTTTATTGCGTTTGTTACAGCAACTTTTTAGAAATATTCTACGACCCTATATATCAATAATTGAGAACAAAGATTTAAGCACGAATACTAATAAGGAGAAAATGAAGGCTTGGAGCGATATAACAGAGAAGTAAACATTTTAATAAGTACCTGCATCTCAAAAAAATGACCACATTATTTAATCAAAACATCAGATTTAATCTAGCAAATATAAGGACAAGAGACAAAAAACAATTGATGAATCAGTGGAAGTGCACTAAATTGAATACAAAAAAAGAGTTGTCATCTTATCGCCGTGAAACATCAAAAACTGGAGGTGGAACAAAGCCACCATCACCTTCTCGAGACACAATGGTTTGAAGTAGATTTCAATGAATTTGATTGTGATGGTGTCGAGGTAGGAATGTTAATTATAAATATGATGTATGGTGATGTTCAAGGTTCAACCTTTCAAGCATAGGCATATGCTTACAACATTACTTTATTCCCCTACAGGGTAGTTAGAGATATTGTAATACCTCAAAACATCCATGTTGCACTTGTAGTACCGAAACTCTGTCCTGCCAGAAGTGAGCCCATTCCCACTTATAATGGACAGTGGGTATAATACACCTTAATACCTGAGTGCGAACCACTCACCATGATACTTAAATTAATAGATGTTATTTATATATTTCAGGATATTACAAATAAAATCATTTTGGAAACAATTGATATCCCAAAAGCAAATAAAGCCAACAATGACAAGGTAATAAATCAGTTTTGACATAACTTGAATACTAAAAAAGCCAAACAAAGGTGTGCACAACAGTGACAACATAACTTAACAATTTCATTATTTTGTAGGATTAAAGAAAGGTTAAAGAAAATCATGTCGAACTGAACAACAAGAATCCCCAAACAACTCCAAAGAAACCTACAAGGAAGACACCGGTATTATATTTAAATTATCTCTATCTCTAAATAAAATAAAAGAAAGTTGCTATCCAGGTCTGTAGCATGTGCTACAAATTATATTATTAACACATTTATATAATTATATTAATATAAATGTGTTAAAAATTTATAATATGAATTATAAAAAATTTTAAGTTTTGCATGGACAGAGCTTAAATTAATATTCTCTTATTTGTTGCAGAAAGCAAGTAGTTTTGGAGAAGCCTCGTAGATGCACAACCAAGTAATGATTAATTTAAAATTACAAACCGAAATTCTGATGAAGACATTAGAGTCACTTAAAAATAAATAGTATAATGAAATAAAAATGTTTTAAAGATAAATAGTGTTTTATTTGTTTAATGTAAGAGAATAATAATAAATATTTATTTAATTAATTTTTCAAATGTAAACTGAACTTTATTGACTTTAATGACTCCTTTTCCAGTCTTTGATTATTTAATTGTAATTAATTATTTGCATGCAATCAAAAACTATTTTTAATAATGCCAAAGAAGTATAACTTCTTACGCGCGTACATAAGTACACGCACCCTTTTTTATTTTATATGTATGTTTTTGTTTAAGGTAAAAATAAATAAATGATTCAAGTAATTTGGAATGCTTCTGAATATATCTTTTACATTAATTTATACTGTCAGAACAATATATCTCTCAGACAGGGCTTTTCTAAAGGGTTTTATATATTATATCGATATCGTGGAAGTTACTCCAAAAAGGGAAACGTCATGGCTGGCTAATAAATTTATCCTTTTCTAAAATAAACGTGCAATACATTTCTACATACCAATTGTTGAATTATATAATTACATAAACATCTTTTTTTGTTCCAGGAGGCATTGACAAGGGAGAGACAAGAGCATGGCAACAGTGGAGAGACATTAGGAGAGAACGGAGAGAGAGTGACACGTATCATCACTTGTGACTTCCCTCACTACTTGGCTGTGGTCTCCAGGGTCAGGCAAGAGGTTCATATCATTGGACCTGAGGGAGGCACTGTCTCCTCTGCGCATATACCCCAGGTGACTTCTTGTTCCATTTACATCAACGTCCCTGATATATTAACATGCTGCAATTCCAAACCAACTAACGTTGCCGATGTGTATATGGCTCAAATACTATTTCTGTTTTTTTTTATTGTTTCAGTAGAATTATTTTTATTTCAATAACATTATGTGTACATACAAAATATTTATGTAAAGATAATGTCAATCGAAGTAAACTTGTTAAATCTTGTTACTTTAGAATATAAAAAAACGCCAAACTTTCTTGTAACGAGTAGGTATTTTAACCTATTTTACATAATATTAGAAATATTGTTCTATTATCTACTTGAAATATCGAAAATTGTAATAACATCTTATTGTGTATAAAGGTTTATTTTATAATAAGTACAAAAAAAATAAAAGTTTTGTTGGTCCAACCCAGGTCCAAGCGCTATTCCCCCACAAGCGCTCACAAAGCGTATACGCGTCGGCCTCCAAGCGCACGGAGCGAACAGTGGTGTGACCCGCAGAGTCCTACCCCGTCATGCGGCTGTTTCTCCAGTACTGACAGTGGAGCCCAGAAGAAGGAAATTCCATAGGAGTATTACACTCACTGTGCCTCTGCCACACCCGGCTGATCAGAAGGTGAGTTCTAAATCCTCTATATTATTTATTCAACACTTAAGTAATTAGAACAGCAGTAATTAGAATGCTTAATATAAGACTACCAGATCGATGGACAGCTTCAAAAATAAGAAAAAAAACAAACGTCAGTGACGTGCTACAAAAAATAAGAAAGCTTAAATGGAACTGGATTGGACATATAATGAGGACTAACAAAGAAAAATGGACTAAGGATGTAATAGAGTGGTATCCGAGAAACGGGAAAATAAAACGAGGAGGTCAAGTTAAAAGATGGGAGGACGATCTGCCTAAAGGATGGAGAAGGTCTGCCAAGGATAGAGAGATGTGGAAACGATTGGGGGAGGCCTATGTCGACAGACAACCTGACCAAAGTGGTTGCTAATAAATAATTATTATTTCGCTATGTAAATTAGATCTAAGAATGCTACTGTTAAATAAGAATAGCATGTAAGTTAAAATGGTCAGTGAATAAAGGGCTTTTATTATTATTATTATTATAATTAGAACAGCATCGGTCTCTTTTAGCTATGTCTTACAAGAAGGAAGGAAAGAAGCTAAATTGAAAGGAAACAAACATAAACGGAACTAAAAAACTCTTTTGATTTTCTCCTTCGAATGAAATTTACGCCGAATGGAAAGATACGGATCAATGCTTATGTTAAAACTATGTAATTTGAGTGGTTTACCCCAAAAAACGTAACAAAATATTTTAAAGACTGACTCGTGGCGCTATAATTTGTCCAACCCTTTCTTTTATGTTTTAAAGTAACCCGCCTTTGGTGTACTTTTCACTTCTTTCTAGTCTAAGATTATACGACATACGATATTTTCGTATACCGTAAATAAATTATGCACAATTATTGGTTCACAAGGGTACGCACTTATACTATGTATAGAGCTAATTACTCCATTTCCAATAATAAATTTAACCGAATATTACCATTTTCCAGCCAGGTGAAAAACCATCTACAGCAAATCTTCGACTCCTATGCTCCATAATGGGTGGGCAGGCAAGAGCCGTGTGGGAAGACGTTACCGGATCTACTCCGCTTACCATCACAGATGACTGCGCTTCCTTTACTACAACTGTATCTGCCAGGTAATTTTATTATATAGTTATATGTATATATAAATATTTTGTAGGAAACGTTATGCAATGGCTACAGCTGATCAGTGAAAATACCATTTAGGTCATCGTTATGTTTGAAGTCGTTTTATAATGAGGGATGCGACTGGCACATTTTAGTATAGTTTTATATAATGGGGATAATAACCTGAATATATCTATTACTAGCTGGCCTGGCGAACATCGTACCGCCTAACAGTCGATTCTTTATTTTTTTAATACTTATTCTGCTATTCGGGACACCGGTCTAGCTAGTAAGATAAAAAAAAGAAAATTGATAAGACAACAAATACATTACGTCAAAAAATAAAAAATTATCTTCCCGGAACCCCTCCACTAACACTTGAACTTTATGATATGGTATTAAAGTTCAAATTGACTTTTAAGTATTATTACGAATATTATGTATGGGAATATAGAAAAGTGTTGTTTTTAGACTTTTTCACTCAATTTTTTTAATTTTCCTCTCCGTAAGAACCATCCTCGTACTTCAAGGAATATTATAAAAAAAGAATTGGCCAAACTGGTCCAGGCGTTGTTGAGTTATGCGCTTACCAACACATTTTGCGATTCATTTTCATATTATAGATATGTTCTGTAAATGTAAAACGAACAGTTGACAGAACTAATAAATAATTATTTCTTTTCAAAATTATATTATTGCATATCTTGTTTATTTATCCTAAAAGGTGCAAATCCTTCACAGATTCTGGCTCATGAATTGTCAAAATGTCAGCGACGCTACAAAGATGGCTACAGAACTTTACAGGTATATAATTTTATATTTTGCTTTGTATTCTTAACTCCTTTGTTCGATTAGATTCCCTTATTCACTTTATCTAGTATATTCTATTCGACTAACTAAATAACTGGTCAAAGTGAGTTAAAATCGAGTTAATAGGATTAAAACTATGAACAATTTTACAGACAAATGTTGGTGGTGCCATTTGAAGTACGCATCGTGGTCTTGGGCAAACGTTTGGATGCGCTTGAGGGACGCTTGCTGGTTCTATACATTACCGATAGATACGCCTATGAAACACTTTTGCAACAGGTAATTAAGAAAATTCTAGCTATAAGCATTATATATGGACTACTACTGTAATATTATTCTAAACATACACATTATTCTGTCCATTTCTATTAAAATTTATGTCCTGTGCTAGTCTTTGAATATATTTTCAATTCACTGGCATTAAATTTTGAATCAACTTGCTAGTTATAAAAAAATTGAGGGAAACTGAAAGCCCAACGTATCTTTTTATTTGTTTCCTTTACCTTTAAGTTATTTGATTTTAACTTTTATTTTATTATAAGGCGGTGTTAATTTATCGTTGACGTTCTAGCCTTAACTGTGTAATCGCTTACAAGAAGATTTATTTAATATAAAATATAGATTGTATGATTTATCAATGTAGTTTATAACCAAAATAAGAGCGTACCAATTCTTAAAACTCCGGCAACGCACTTGCGAACCTTCTAGCAGTGTAAGTGCCAATATAACTTAGGACGAGATGAGCCTCCCGCCCATTTTATATTAGTAATTTTGTTCTTTAAAAACAAAATACATACTATTTATTTTACGTTTTGACAGTTGACAGCTGACATTCGACTCAAATGAATATCTAGTTTATAGTGCACCTCACTTCGTATGTATGAGTATACTATTGCCACAATGGTAACTGACATAAAAGTTAAATGATTTTAAAAATTTCAGGAGCATTACACAGAGATAGCCCACTCGACGTCCGTCCGATTCTTGGATGGTAAAGAAGTATTTCTGGAATTTTCTGGCAACCTCATTCCAGTTACGAAATCCGGCAGCCAACCATTATTTACCTTTGAGGTATAATATAATATATATATAATAGTTCTAGGTATACTTTAGTACTACTATACCATTGAAATACTAGTATAAGATCCCGCTATACAACGACCTTCACCGAGATGCTTATTTAATGAAACTTATTTTATATTTAATTTAATATGTCAATAAATATAATCTATATGGGTTGCCTAGCAAATTTCAGTCCAGAGTATGTTTAATTAATATAAAAAAAAAAAAATTATAATTTGCATGTAGTAAATTTTTTGAACTTTTTCAATCAATATTTTTAATCAGGGTAGTATTATATATGTATCACTATAACCTTCTTTTATACTAAAGATGTATATATACTTTAGTGTCACATAAAAAATATATACATAAATAATTAATTGATTAAAATCAACCTAACGTTTGCATATTCTATGGGCTTCATACGTTCGATTGGTATAGAATTTATCTAATAATCATACCGGTGAAATGTTTAAAAAAATATTTTTTTTTAAATTAATTAAACATACTCTGGACTGAAATTTGCTAGGCAACCCATATGGATTATATTTATTGACATATTAAATTATATATAAAATAAGTTTCATTAAATAAGCATCTCGGTGAAGGTCGTTGTATAGCGGGATCTTAGACCATACGGTTATTCTACAGTAGGCTTACCCTTTAAGTTAAGAGCGAATTTGACTATATTTCCGATTAAAACACTTTCACGCATTGACTCAGTTTTCATACTACGTAATCCAAGTTCGCGAAGTTGAAGTTTTACGTTAGACTACATAGTATTTACTTTTATCTACTACTACATTAGGCTAGATAGTGTAAATTTAGTAATTAGCGTATTAGACTCATACTCCAATTTGATACTAGACAAAATAAATCAGTACAACCACTTTTAGGTCTGGGCCTCAGATTTCTGAATCTGTTTCATGGTCATTTTTCAATCTTATTGGCAAGTAGGTGTTCAGCCTCCAGTGCCTGACACACGCCGTCGACTTTTTGGGTCTAAGACATGTCAGTTTCCTCACGATGTTTATATTCACCGTTCGACGAATGTTAAATGCGCACATACTAAGAAAGTCCATTGGTGCACCTGCCGGGGATCGAAACTACGACCTCAGGGATGAGAGTCGCACGTTAAAGCCGCTAGGCCAACACTCTCATTGAATTTTAGTTATATATTTCCAAAATACTATTTCTTCATCTATACATTACAGGCATTCAAAGACAATCGTGTAGAATTCACTGTACGCGTGAAGCATCACGAAGAAAGCCCCTCTGGCAGAATTTACTTCATGAACGAGCCTAAAGTAAGTATTATAATTGTCCATTTATCAAATTTCTCAAGGTTAAAACTCGTTTGTTACGTTAAAGCTGCGATATATTTATTTATTTATAACAAAAAGCTCGATCTGATGGAATGATGAGTGTATGTTCCTTGGAGCAGTCACGGGATTTCAAACTACTGTTACAAGAAAAATACGACTTAGTTACAGAAACTTTATTAATGTTGCTTCAAACTCATCTTATTTCATACTCACTCAGGTGGCAAAAGGAGAACAGTCACAGACACCAGCGTGCGTACTTGACGTGGAACTACCCGAACGTATTGCGCCGCGTGCCGCTAAGAGTCAGATGGACTATTTGAACCTTGATCAATCAGGTAATTTACTTTTTTTAATAAACTTAACTTGGGGGTTTTACATCGAAAAAGTGAATTCTGGATTTTTTCATGTAATCTGTAAAGGAAGTTGGAAAGACAGACAATAACTTGACACATTTTTAATTGCAGGTTTTGATGCATTAAAAGACGAACTGAGCTTCCACTGGAATGACCACAACCACAGCATTGGACCACCATCTCTTCCTACTCATCATGAAACTTCTCCAAAACTCAACGGACACGTGAGTCTCCATATATACATACATACATTATTATATATGCAAGGGTTATGCCAGTATTCAACACTCTAGTACCCCATTATATTTCTAGATTGTCAAACCATGCTTGCTCTGTAGTAATAGAAAATATCGACTAGAATGCCCGCCCCTAAGTCATTGACCATACAACATGGGTAATGTTCACGAGCTTGCAATCATTCCTCATCAAATGCATTAAAAACCTTCATTTTCTAGGACAAAACCATTGCAAATGGTAATGTGAAATTGCCTTCCAAGGATACTGATGATGTGAAGCCTAAACCACAAGGTAAATTTATATTTTAAAGAAATGTTTTCGATTCTAATATCAAATATTTATCACCATTTAAATGTTTCAGTCAACGGTGATTCAGTACATGTTGACTCCAACAAGGTTAAAGCAACATTTGATTCTGACGAAGATAAGACACCTATGAACACGCTGGAGAAAGGTAAAAAGAAACAAGATGGTGGTTTCTTTGGTGGCCTGGCTGGCAAAGTGAAGAACGTGTTTGGAGGTAGTGAAGAAAAAGAAGATAGTAAAGAATCTTCGCCTAAGCCGCAGCCTAAGCCTCGCGAGTCTAAAGACAAATCGCCGCCAAAACCCGCACCAAGAATTATAAACGAGGACCTGTTAGAAAAAGTTGATGATATGTTCAAAGATCTTAAAGTAAAACCACATGTAAAGATAGATGACGATGCGAACAATCGAGTGTACTTGACAAAATTAATTGTTGATGAAGATCAACCAAGCCTCAAGGAAAAAACTGAAGATATGTACCATCAGTATGAGCATATGCAACCTGTGGAGACGCCATTGCACTGTCAAAAATCTGATCCATTCCAATTCTACACTGGTTGCTGCGAGGGTACGTACAAGCATGGGGAAAAACATCGCCATGATGAAACCCCAAATTTAGCAGACAGGATAGAACAAGTTAACTTTACCGTTCACGAAACTATTCAAGAAATAGCAGATCGGGCTGATAATGAATCTAAAGATGTTTTAGATAAACTTGACACAGAAAAAGATAACTTAAGGAATGATGCATCACAAATTAGTGAAAATGCTAAGAAAAATATTCAAAACTATAAAAATGATCTTGTAATTGTTGAAGAAACTTTAAAGAACAATGTTCAGAATGGAGTTAACCAATTAGGAAATTCCCTTTCAGGAAAAGTTGATTATATTTCAGAAGAATCTCTAAAAACAAAATCTGATTTCGATAACTTAAACACTGAAGTAAGAACTAAAGCAAAGGCTGAGGTTGAAAATATTCAGACAGCAGCTCAAGATATTGTTAATAACATTCTAAATCAAGCAAGCCCTGCAAAATCTGATCACAAAACTTTTGTAATGGATTTCTTAGCTGCCGAACAACTAGAAGCATCTAAACACCTAGAAGATATCAATCAGAAAAAGCACGATAATGAAATTTCTCTCAAAGATAAAGCACAAGAAAGCGTAAATAAAATAAAAGAAACGGCACATGATGTTAAGAATGACATAAGCCAAAAAACTGAAGATCTGAAAAATAATATTAAAGACAAAGCCGAAAGTGCTAAAGATGCTACAAAAGAAAATATAACCGACTTAAAAGAAAATATGGATAAAAAGACAAATAGCTTTAAAAAAGGAACTAAAAACAAGATTGAAGATATTAAAAATGCTACCAACGAGAAATTAAGTGACTTAGGGGATACGATTGATTCGGCTAAAGATAAGACTGAAAAAGGCGCCGAAATCGTGAAAAGTAAGGCTAAGGAAGCCAAAGAAAACGCCAAAGCCGAAGGTAAGAAAAAATCAAAAGAGGGAAAGAATTTCTTTACTGGTCTCGTCCATAACATCTTTGGTGAAAAAGATAAAGTTGAAGAAGATGTGAAAGCAAAGGTTTCCGAAGCTAAAAAATCTGCTACTAAGTTATCGAAACAAGCTTCTCAGATGAAAGAAGACGCTGAGGAGACAGTGGCCAAGAAACAAGAACAGTGTACAGATTTTCTTAACAATGAAACTCAAATTATTAATAGTCGTCAAGTAGAGATAATAAACAATGGTAATGACTTGATTGAAAAGATCGAAAATAAAACTGAGGAACTCAAGGATATAGTTCAAGATACAAAAAGTGCCGTAGCTGTAACTGTACAGGAGGTTGTAAACGATGCTACAAATTCTAAAGATAAAATGGTTCAAGATGCGAAAAATCAGATGACACCATTGTTAGATAATGTTGAAGAAAAGAAGAACGAAGTCAGTCAAGAATTAGAAAACGTTAAGAATAACGCAATACACTGTGTACAAGAAACTGCAAACAATGCTATTAAGGAAATTGAAAGCAAAAAAGAACAAGTTACCAAAAATGCTCATAACCAAGCTGAGGAATTAATTAAAAATGTTCAAGGCCAAGCTGAAGAAAAAGCTGTAAAAATTAAGGAAACACAAGAAAAAGTAGTCCACTTTGTAGAGGATAAAACTAGTGATATGTTGGATGTAATTCAACTGAAAAAAGAGGATCTCACGCTAAGCGAAAATAATCTAATAGAAAATATTCAAAGTACAAAAAATAATTTATTACAGAATACAGAAGAAGCAACAGATCATGCAATGAAAGATTTGCATAACACAACTAGTCAAATTGTTCAAAATATAAACGAGGAAAGAGAAAAGGCTATAAATAACGCACAATCAAAAAGTGATGAGATAGTTAAGAGCGTAAAAATTAAAGAAGATGAATTCACAACGGCTATCCAAGATAAAACACATGCAGCCACGGAAGCCCTTACTAATACTAAGGCAGTGGTAGAACAGGTAGTTCAAAAAAAGAAAGGTGATTTACGAGACACCGAGGCCTTTGTACAAAACGCGGCAACCGAGCATATGGATAGGATACGTAAAGAGGCGGAAAATACAACAGAGGATATTAAACGAACAGCTGAAGAAACGTTAAATGCGGTTACAAACAAAAAATCGGAAATTGAAGCTAATTTTATCAATGAAGTTACTGAAATAAAAGATTCTGGCAAAAGCCACATAGATGAAGTTAAGCAAACAGCACATTCTAAGGCAGATGAAGTGAAAGAATCAGCGGAACAAGCGTTCGATTACGTTAAAGACTCGTCCTTGGGCGCTTTCGATATGATCGAAGCCGCAGCAAAGGACAAAGTAACCGACGCCACAGACACATGGGAAGATCTTCAGAGCAGCACGCGGGATACGTATGCAGATATAAAGGACGATTTCCATGGATTAGAAAGTTCCGCACAAGACACGTTACACAGTTTGCAAAGCTCAGCTGGAAACACGTTTGACAGTTTGGATGATTCCACTCGGGAAGTTATTGGCGACGTACAAATATCCGCTCGAAAAGCTGAAGAGACTTCTAAAGAGCTATTCGGGTCTGCTAAAGATTCTTTTGAAGGTTTTACTGTCACGGCGGGTAATAAATTAGAGGATGCTACAGGTGCGGCGAATGATAGAATAGATGAGGCTGGACAAAGGCTAGACAAGGCTGAAAATATAGTTGTGGAAGAGGTCAAAGCTACTGGGGCTAATGTAGCAGAGAGTGTGACTTCGGAAGCGGATAAATTCGCGAGTAATCTTAATGACTTGGGCAACTCCGTCTTTGGAATGTCTGGTAAAGGTATGTACGTGTAAAATATGAAAAGTTTTACATGTTTTTACAACTGTTTGGTAAAATATATAAATATTTTCTACAGGTTTCATGAAAGATTCAAGTAAAAAATTACTTGCTTCGGAAAAATCACAGTCTTCGCCACACAAAAAGACCTCAGGGTAAGTTTATTTTTATATGAAATCAATTTTATGAAAACCATTAAATGTATATTATAGCATTAATTAATGAAGGCACAACTAATTCACATGATTTCATATATACGTGGAAATCTATTATTGCATTATTTTATTAAAATACAATTCCCGAAACATTTTAGATCTATTATTTGTTATAAATAATATAACACTTACTTTTTTACGTTTAATTAAAAGATGCATACGTACTTGTAATATTTGATAGTTCATTCTTGTAAAATAAAATGAACTCTATTTCAAGCGCGTTAAGTATATTAAACTTTAAAAAGTTCCTTTAAATGCGTTTGCGCGTCATTTTATACGCAATGTTATTTCCGGTCGTCTTTTGGCGACAATAATACAAATTCTTTAAACCAGTTCACTGAACTGTAACAGATGTTATTTCGAGAATTGTATTGTAATCTGTGATACACATTGCCTGCTAACACATGCACCGCCTTGCAGAATACCGAAGCTCAAGAAAAAGAAGAAATAAGCTACGATCGACCGAGGGCCACCGAACGAATGTATGATTATAACTTAGTTGTAATATTTATTGTTGTTATTTTATACGATACGCTTGTTTTATCTTACGAGTGTAATAAGTTGTTAAAACAAATGTATCGTGATTTTATGTCAATTTTGTGGCACTTGAGATTGTGTTAGACATTTTAAAATTCTATTGGATTTCATTAAATATTCTCTTTAAATTAATAAAAATCGAGTTTGGAATATTACTATAAATATACTTGAGTCACAAAATAGACATAGTGCACTGACGACTCTTAGAGTTTGTATTTATTTAATATATTTTATCGTTTTCTATTATTAAGGAGATTCTTATTAAGCCATTTCGAATGTACAAACAAGTACAACCAATGTCAAGATCGACGATTTCAAAGAAATCGTATTTTCACGTTTAATACTTTAAAATTTTATTAATTTATACAAATCTTTAAAATCATGTCTTTTATCTTGCCTGCATTGTTTAATCAATTGACGAATTTTATTCAATTTATAATTAATTTATATTGACAAATATTATTTACTTTGCAATATTTTTAATAGAGATTTTACGTTGCGTAATTTATTTTACTTTATCTGCGTTCTTTTTTAAAAAAGTCTACGTTGCTTGTACAGTATTTAATCAGGAATTGTGTATTTTCACTTTGACACTTTAACTTAGTGGAAAGTGATGTGTATGGATGTAGCTATAGCTTTTGTCTAGATCTGCTAGGTTATTTATTTTTTATACCGTATTTTGACCTTCTCTTGATAGATGTATGTATATTAAATGTCACAAAATGTGCTAAAATATTTCAGAATAAATATTAAGAAATCTTTTTATGTTGTTTTTCTAGCCTAGATTCTTAATTTGCGATGCAATAATGCTTTTAATAAGTGTATATTGATGTTTTTATTTTAATAGCATACCCACTGCAATTACTATGCCTAAGGTATGATTACAGGTAAAAATTCTTCAATTTCACAAACACAGATACACTCACAAACACATTGTGTCACGTCACCATATTGTTTACTAACGTCACATACTTGGCTATTCTTTAATAATTTAACTCTTAAATTATGAATCAACGATAAACTATATGCCTTGTCAATGCTACTGGCCAATAGAGTGACGTTTGTAAATCCGTCTTGTGTCACAAATGTCAATCTCACTTTCGCGATGTCAAGGATGCCACATTTTCACTGCATTGCACTCGCTTCGGTAAGTTGGTTTGCGCATTTTCCCTCAAGTATTGCTATTGTTTAATACAATTTATTACAGATTTTTGGTAAGTATTATAAAACAGTTTGCGAGAATGAAAGTACTATTTTGCATAACTGCAAACATTTTTTACTTATAATTTCTAAATAAAAAATTTCATCAAGATTATTTCTTAATTTGATTACAATTTTTCAGGTTTTTCTCAAAACTGCGTCGCAACCACTGAGCAACGGTGATCGTAATCAGTTGATAAAATCCACCTAGCTATTAATATTTAATTAAATCTTCCAATATTAAAACGAGTAAGGGGCTGTATAATCGAAATATTTAATGTAATTCAGTGCTATGCCCCCATAAAATTATAATAGTAATAGAAATCTTTAATTTTTGTAAATACATTTAATTTTATATTTTAATTTTGCTACTACGGTTATAATCTAGATTTAGTTATACTTAGAGAACGAAAATAAATTGCAGCTGTATTAAATTATTATTTAAATAAATTAAGGATTTTCATTTGTTAAGTTATGTATTCCATAGAAATAACTAGACGTTTCTAGAGTGTGATATAAAGCTATGTTGTTCGAAACTTCTAAAATATAATATGGTCTATTATACTTTACAATATCTTATCATTTATCACATACGAAAATCACAAAGCTATTTTATTGTAGCACAAGCGTAGTATACGTTAATATGCTTTGTTTATAAGTTGAGTAATACGTATTAATGTGGTACAAAGTGGTGATCATCAAAGATAATCTTAAATATTCATAGAGCGTTAAATAATAAAATCGTAGTACATACGATACGTAATTTGTATAATTGGCAAAATTCAATTATTTCATAGACAACTTAAGTGTATTAGAAGAACTAATGAAAGTAAGGAATAGTCAACTGAATTCGTGTAACACAAATTGTATGAACAAAATTGTAATATTCGTGCTAGTAGGGTTACAGATCTTGTAAACAAACTAAACAAATATATTAATAGAATATAACGATAGAACGACCCACTCATATATTCCATCTTTGGTAGTTTATAGTGGTATGTAGGAATGAAGACAAAAAAAATGAGAATTTGATTCTGTTTTCCGGGGTACTAAACTATTTTATACTAACTATGAGTAGAGACAAAATAAATACTTCGTTTCCCCTCAATGAGAATTAAAAAAAATATTGTAAAAATTGTCACGTTTACTAAAAAGTTTTTCTATGTTCGAATGTTTATAAATTAAATTTGACTTATTATAAATCATCACAGGTTTAAAACCTATAATTTTTATGGTGCACGTTTCCTATTTATATCTAACGTTTAACAGTCCGTAAATTGATTCATAAACGAGAAAATCCAATGGGACACTCGTTAGAATAAAATAGGAACCGGCTTATTGAGGTGAAATTATTGTGTCTTATAGTGTAATTTGTGTGTTTAGAATTTTATGTAAATTAAAGTACCTAACAAAGAATTGATTAATAATTATTCTGAATGTACTGTGATGCCAAAAATTTGAGAAAATATCTTTTGTTATTATTAATAGAGTTTATTGTCACCCTATTTAATGCTTTTAGTAATAAATGATTATGATTATATTTAATTTCTATTTTATTTATCCTTATATCTTTATCTACTATATATATATTTATCCTTATCTACCCTTTATCCTAATACAAATATCTACTTAACAAAATAGTAGGAACATCATTATTTATTATAAATGGGTCACTTGTAGTTTGATATTTAGTAATAACGAAGTTCCCTTAGCTCTTTAATTTATTTACCTAATACTACTTGGACGACGACGCCATCACCGTCCAATTCATAAAATGCAACAGGCTCAAGTGGTTGGGACATGTGTACCGAATGGCGGACGACAGAACCCCAAGGTCCTTACTGAACTCACAAAGGTGGTGGCAAGAGAAAATCCGCCAGACCGACTGCGTTGTTGGGATGGAGGTCCCACCAACGCAGTCAATCAATCAAATCAAGGACCTCGAAACTTCAAAAAAACAAAATCAAGGCTTCGAAGTTGGACGATAGTGAAATATACTTGAGGAGGCCAAGGACCACAAGGGGCTGTATAGCCATTGATGATGATAATGACTTTACAACTAGAGATATATTATTATAATAGGTATGTGCTGTCATAATAAAAAACGATGGTTTCGTTATAAAAGTTGGTTTTGTTTATTTTACTTTGATCGTTAAATTTGTGCATTATTTTGATATTCTTGTATATCGCGCTACACACAACTAGTTGATAGATTTTCTACACTGATCCATAAACCTAAACGATTAAAAATCTCTAAATGATAGACAAATTAAATGTTTACCCTTACCTATCTGTGGCTCTACCATAGCTGTGTCGCTAGCTTTTGCATAAAATTTTCTTTGAACAATCTCAGGACCAGCTAGGGCTATTTTGTGTTGGCCTTATGGCCTGAGCGTGCGCTTCTAAATCTGAGGCCATGCCTTGGAATCATGGCTGTCAAATGAACTTTTATTTCGATGTGCGCATTGCGCAAGTAGCACTCGTTCTTACGGTAAAGTGAGGAAACCGGCATACCTGAGACACAAAAATCGATCTAAAAATCAATGTCATATCTCAAGTACAGAAGGCTGATCACGTACATTCATATTACGAAAAAATACTCACGGTCAGATACAGAAATCTAAGGCTGCAACGGTACAACCACGTAGCGCCACTGGTTTTGCATTGCCACTGGGAGAAAGGTGAAAGCTAGATATTTCATCTAAACTTCTTACCCAGAACTTATTTTGACTTACTACTTACGTCTTAAGAATTAAGATACATACAAAACTATAACATTTCGTGGTAGTTTCATAGACTACATAATTCTGACAAGAATTTTGCTTTATCCTGGCTCCTCCATCCAATCCTTGAATGCGTCTTAAAATAGTGTTTTAAAAGTATTAGTACTTGGCCTCGTTAAGTCAGAAAGCTCTTATTGATAAACATAAAATCAATCGAGATATGTAATAAAAGGAAGTGTGTTTGCAACCTTTTAAATTGCATTTCCGTGTTCGATCAATGTGTTACCGATGATTTATTTCATTCACTGTTTCAAACAATTTGCGATAACATAATATGTACTATATCACTTGTTACTCAAATATTTTACTGACTCACAATAAAGTTGGCAGTTTTGAGAAAGAGCTTTACCTTTAAGGCGAAAGATACCACCTTCATATGATAAACATTCCATCCCGTTTGCCTGTCATAAACTTTACACATTTAAGGTACTAAAACTATGGTTTTGTTGAAAATCGAAATTAGAAACACCAAAGATTTTCACTTCGACGTGCTTGTTCAAGCATAGCTCCTCCGTCCATGGATCGATCTGGATGATTCGAATTGACATTTAGTCAAATATTAATTATTTGCCGGATATTAACTGAATGTCCCATGAAATATCTAAAAATCGCGCCCCTGCGTTCTTATTAATTAATTACAACACCAATAACATTCTAATGATTTGTCAGAGAAAAACGTTATCGGCATTTAGAGAAATTGCTATAATTAGCCGCAGTTAAATATTATTATTATTTATACAAGTCTGCGTCAAAAATCTAATTTGGCGCGAAACAGCTTGTATTTATAAAAAACTAAATATTTAGGTGATAGGCACAAATATATACCTACCCTATATAATAGTATTGAAGATTGCATTATTATCTGCATCAAAATATTTCGGGCACATTTCCGCATGCCACTTGATTAAAAAAACAGCTGCTCTATCGAGTCATGAGCGATGTAACACAAAGATTGACGGCATTCAGCAGACATAGTTACTGTACGTTACTTCAAAGACATCTAACTAGAAGTTCTGTGTAAAAATAAAGTTCTACGGTAATGATGGTCTCATTTACTTCAGTTTAAGTTGCATGTTAAACGCATAGGAAATTTAAAATATTAATAACGTATTTCAAACCAATAAAACTTGAATTTTAGAAGTTCCAATTGATTCATTTATTACATATAACATATTCAATTAACTACAAATTCTTATTATACTTATTCAACGAATGAGTATCGTAATACAGCGAGTAAATGCTGCCAGCGTCTTTTAATTAGTTTTAATAGTACTATTTAGATTAATGTGTAAGATTCGGGATCTTAGACATTAATTCACAATATATATTACAATTAAACAAAATCATAGAAAATTAATTAAGTAGTTATATCGTATAATATGTAAACATTAACCTTTTTTTACTACCCGACGCCCTTAAATTAATAATTTCTCCGACTATATGATTCACTTTTCAATAAAGTCATGAAATATGTTTACTATTGACTAATTGAAAAATTTTATGAACAAAAAATAGTCAGTGCCAACTTTGCCATCCCTACTGCAATCCAATCAACAAAGGTTAATTTTAGCCAGTCGAAATTGCGATCTGTAAGATACTGGCGGCCTGGAGGGATTTCCAGATGTTTTGTTAATAAGTGAAAACTTTGTGGTTAAGAAAGCTGTGGTCGAACTTGTATTATAAGTAATCGTTCTCGTATTCCTGTGTTGTTTTAAGTGAAACTTGTGTCGGATTAAATGCAACGTTACTCTTATTGTGAGTATTAGATTTTTGATTTATTTCGTTCTCTACAGATATATGGTATATGAAGGCGCTTTGGATATTTACTTTTTATGGTAAAGTAGACTCAAGTAGTTACATACTAGAAAGAATAAAAACTATTGTCTTTGTTTCTCTCTTATATGTTTTGTGTGACAATTGTACCATATGTTCTATTTATTTCAAGTGAATTTATATTGTAAAACTAAAACATTGATTTCGTGAATATTCCCTTCAGGTATGTTAAATAAAATTAGTAATAAAATCAACCTGCCTTTGAAAAAGTTCTCATAATAAAATTTTATGACTTAATTAAATTTTATTATTTTAACGACATAGCAATAGCGCATAGTTTATATGAACTTATAAAAACATTGTAAAAATAGTGACGTAGTTGATACAAATGTAAGATATTTTGCAGACTGTGGATAGTTAAAATGTCAAAAGGTGTAAACATGAACTAGTTGATGAGAAAAGACAGACTTGCGCATAATACGGGAAGGTTCCTAACCCACTATACAATTTATAATAGCTACAATTATTATCACTTAATTAAGGTATCAATTTAAGAAAAAAAATTCGATAAGACGGAAATATAAAAACTACTATACTCCTCCTGTGACATGTTCTTGTGTATGTTTTTGGATGTTTGTTACTAAAATAATTTTAATAATCATTATATAATTATCATAATATAAATTCAGCAACGAAATGCTGCTAACACTAACGTAGCCTTCCCACAGGCCTGTTATTAATTTTACAAGTTTGTTAATAATATTTTGAGAAGTAGATAAGCGTTACGTTGAGAACCAAGAACAATTTTAAATTAAACAATAGTTATTTATTAAGTTTTAATAAATATAATAATCATCATGAAAATAGTTTGCACCATAAAATATACTAGGTTAAAATCAGTTTGTATCATGGTAATAATAATAAATAATCCTCTAAATTTGATGTAGTGGTACTGTAAATCAAATTTGTAGCGATTATGAATCACGAGATTGCAGTTCAAATTATTGATGATGCTGACTCATTCATTGTTTCGTTTTCTTAAACCCGAAGCAACCTAATTTTAAATGATACATCGGTTAATATTTCTCAGTGAAAGTGAAGTTAAACCCAAGCAAATATCTTCAAAGGGAGGCATTACCTACGCTACAGAGCATATTATGATAGAAAATAATACTATACATAAAATGAAGTAAATTTATTGAACGATCAGCTATTTTGTTTGTCTATTGTTTTCTGTGAAATGTAGGAATATGTATACATTTCGACACGGTACTACTACAAGCTGGTTTTTGTACAGATGACCCAAGTTGCTTCAGCGCTACTCTCACTCGTGAGGTCGTAATTCGAACCCCGGCTGTGGGCCAATGGACTTTCTGTCTATGTGCGCATTTAACACTTGCTCCTACTGTGAAGAAAAGCGCTGTAAAGAAAGCGGCATGCCCTAGACTCAACAAATGGACAGCGTGTCTACTAGGCTGATCACCTACCTATCTATTAGATAAAATAAATGAACACAATATACACTACAAAAATCTGAGACCTATAAAAGTTGTCCAAAGGGGTAACATCACCTACACTTCTAAAATAGGACCTTCCGGTGTCACACTAGGCGTTATAAAAGTCAAAAGTCAAAATCATTTATTCATTTAGGTAACACAATGTACACTTATGAACGTCAATAAAGAAATACATATTAAATGCTAAATGCTTCTAATTTTACATCTACTGCCAGGCCGTAGAACGGACTAGCAGAACTGCCAATAAACTCACCGCCACTCTTTTTAATCGCCAAGTTTTTTGTTTTACACAATGTTTGTAAGGAACTGCAACCATAACACCATGTTCCACATGACATCTTAAGTAATTAATAGTTAATTAAGGGTGTATGTATAACTCAGATAGGTTTCATACCTACACTTTTGTACTGTATTTAGTCCGCGTTTTATAAGACCGAAATCACCCTTATACCGATTATCGTTCTTTTACGGAGCCAAGATAAAAACTTTATTTAGTACAAGTTTCATAATTAGGGCGAATCAGCAATATACTATAACTGCATAGATTTATACCCGTAACTTGAATGTTAATTGTTCTATTAGCATCATTACACATGAGCAGAATAGTGGTATTGTTTCCTTTACATTGCTTCATTAATTATTTTAAATGCTTTAGAAACAGTTATCATACCTACTTTGTACTTCTATGTGGTAGTGAATTGGATTAGGTAATTGTGGTCTGTAGATCTTAAAGAGTTAAAGAAAGTTTTGCACCGTTCTTTTACATTCAAAGTGACAAGAGGAGCAAACAAATCATTTAATAGGTGTTATGAATAACACTATGGCCAATGGCCAAACCATAGATTTAAATTTTAATAAAATGTTTTATTATTAAATTAAAAAAAGTTTTCTCAATTTTAATTTAATACTAAATATGAGTTCTTAATTATTTTCTGACAAACAATTCAACTTGCACTATTGTAGAGCAGTGACGTCAGAATATTAAACTGATTTTATTGTCATTTCATTGCGCACGCGTCTGTTAGTGCGGGTTCAATGCCATTACATACAATATAATATATGACTTATATGTATTGTATCTAAAAACTCTATCTGTCGGTGATAAAATACATAATTTATTTCGAAAGATAAGACTTTTGAAGCATATTTCATTACCAGCTAATTGATTTTCCCAACGAAATGTTTGTTTTAGCTATTGCTACTTACGTCAATAATTTGCCTTATATATATATAAATTATTTTTGCTTTTTTTTTTTTTTTATAAATTAATTAATCGTTTTAAGTGAGTTTACATTGCAAGTAACGGTAATAATTTATAAAAACATACATTTATAATACAATATTTATTCCATAATAAATCATTTAGTATTCAGTTCTATTTTTCTTTACAAAATTTTCCCTTCCATTTGATGAATATTCATAATACTATAAATTTTTTATACTCCCGAATGTATTGCTATAAAATTAATCTAAATTTCTTTCATGTAAGATCAAAGTCGGTAATCAAGGTCGGCATATAAAATGCCTACATAATCTAAATAAGCATTTTGTTATATATATATGCTTTTTTATGAAGACATTTTATTTTTTCCAGATATATTCATACAACAGAAACCAATGATATTAATAACAACGCCAATAATTAATTCAATCTTGGTTTCCATCTTATATTTAAACTTAAATTTATGTTGATAATAAACCGTAGAATACTTAATTTAAAAAAAAACGCTTTCGTTTTCCTTATTTACATAGGGTTATGCGACACTACTCGCGCCCAGGTTATAATTTTCGCCAGATACTTGATATATATGGGGTATATATGTGTATAGCTATGTCTCTTTGATAGTTACATATGTTGTTAGCAAGATAATATTTAAGCGACTATACGAAAGCTACTTGATAAAGTAATTATTTATTATTTAAGCCATATTATACGGATAAATAAATGCGTAATTTTTTAAATATTCTGGACTGCGACATATACAGATACCGGCAAACATCTTGAACAAATGTCCTTGCCTGCGCCGAAGTGATTTTTAGGTATCACTGGGAGGGGGGCGGCGGGAGAGTGACGTGTCGATCGCGTGATTGGTAAATCAGATTTGTATCCCAGATGCGCAATCTTTCTCCCACTCCTTTGTTTAATGCTCAAGAAGTTTGCCGCTATCTGTACTCGGGCTATATTTTTCCAAAAAAATTGTGAATAACGTTTACTGGCTTGTGGCTAAAAAATACACAAATTGTATAAAAAAAGCAGCAGAAAAAATTAAAATGATACACACTTTGCTCACTGAAATTGAGACACGAATTGGCAAATTTACAAATCGCGTTTAAATCCAGAAATAAAGAATTTATGTCATAATTATCACTGACAACGTACCATTTTACGCATAATTCCACGCCGCAGAAATAAGCCGTGGGCTTTGACAGCTGAGTGCTATGAATGTCAGCGCGCACGAAAAATGTTGAGAAAATTTTCCGATTCGTGCGCACGAGAATTGTAACGGTAATATGACAAATTATAGTTTGCTTAAAGTTTTTAATGTTTTCTAAGGTACTAATTCTTGTATTTTATCGTAACCGTTATAATTGAAATTTGAAAAAACTTGAAAATTTATTTTACCCTTTTTAGCCTGATGTTAAGTGATACCGCCCATGAACACTCACATTGTCAGAAGGCTGGCAAGTGCGTTGCCGGCCTTTCAAGAATTGGTACGGTCTTTTCTTGATGATTATTTAGGTATTCCGATATATTACATACCTTATTAAGTATCTAGTTTGATAATATTATCATGTTCACAAAGATACAGTTAATGCAATATTGCTGGCTATATAGTATTACACTTTTTATATTTGACAAAACTGGCTGACAATTGCTTAAATATTATTGAGTAATACTGCTACTAAGCAGTATTTCATAACCTTTTTTGTGCCATATGATATGGCCCATATCCAACCTTAGCCATTATGTAATACCTACATATAGGGGAAAAGCCGGATAGTTGCTCCACTTTTCAAAAAAGCTTTATATTTTTTAAATATGAACTTGCTGAAAATTATTCAGTATGTATCTCGCAACATAGGTCTTTTATCTTCTATAAAAGCCTATTTTTGTATACATAATTAACAATGGTTTTGAATAAATACCGTTTTATTTCACCTCTCAGAAAAGGGATAGTTGCCTACTATGGCGGATAGTAGCCTAGCGAAGAAAATCCTTCGGGGGATACTTGCCTCGTGCGTTTTTATTTTGGATAGAAAGAAATTTATATCAAATAGAGTAATCTTTATTATTTATTTAACAGTCTTTATAATTTACTGAGATCTTTTATTAAGTACAATTTGAAATATTAAGAAACAACAGTAATTTTTTCTCCTCTTTCTTAGCTAATACTTTGGAGACCTCTTTCATCCATGTTAAATATTTTATCTGACTTATCCAGCAAATTATTCTCAGTTAAAATAGTTGTTAAGAGTTTGAAAAAATTTGCAACTTCTGTTCTGTTGAGACCCTACGCTCTTTCAATTGATAAACCCTCAGCTTGTCTCAAAGTTATATCAGGATTTCTTTCAAGAAAGCTTTTTAGCCATTGAGGTCCAGCCATTTTACTCTCATTAATAAAGTTGTGCTTTAATCCCAACTTTGTCTCAATTTTTCGAAGGCAAGTGCTAAGCTATCTTCTGTCCAGTTGATGTTGATGAGGCTTTTGCTTATCTATAATAAATATATAAAACTGTGAAGTAGATATTTGTTTAATTTACAACAAGTTAGAGACAAAGTAAATTCGAATAAACATCAAAAAACAGCAAAAAAATAAAATCCATCTTTGCTTGTTAAGAAATTTTTAGTCACTCTAGGGGCAACTACCCGCGACAGTAAGTAGGGCAACTATCCTTTTTGATGCGGATACTTGCCCTTTTTATTTGCGAAATAAATAAAAATTATTTAGCAATAAAACATGATAAACAGTGTAATTTAAACTCTACTGCATGCAAAGAAACAAAAAGTTGACTGAAACCACGATCAGTAATAAAAATATTCAATAGAAATTACTTACCAATATAATTATAACGCCCGTCAAAGTTTCGCCGCGGAAGATTTTTGCTCACACGGACAAAACACTTGGGCCTATTCCGATGGCTTACGTGGCATTTAGGCCTGAGGGGCAGTCACTACTTATTGTAGTAAAGCGCCAATACAACTTATAATCCTAACATAGTTTTTTAAACACCGGGGCATGTATCCGTCCGAGGCAACTATCCGGCTTTTACCCTACCACAATACATAATAATTTTTAATATAAAAAAATTGAATTGTTCACTACAGAAACTTTAATGATAGGTTTGAGGAAATTTTTAACGAAACACAGTGAGTAAATTTTCAAAACGTATAATGAAAAACTGAAATTCAAATTCCAAATAATTTCAAAAAATTTCGAATTCCCTCACAATAAAATTGCGGCCCTGGCGTGGGGCCCAAATTGGGGAACACTGGCTTAAAGAAAAATATTAAAGCCAAACTTTCCGATGACTAATTTTGAAGTGTTTAACTATACGCATTCACTTTGATTCTACTATAAATATTTACATAAAAATAAAAGCATTATTTATCGCCAAAGCTACATATAAAAACCATTTAAAATCCATTTAAACGTCACTCATATCAGCGAAGCACTTCCGTTAATAATATTATGTAAGCTAATGAGAAGTACAATTTTTACATCTACACATTGAATTTTTAGAGCTATCAATGTCAAGACGTTGGACGTATGGACATTTTGACATGACGTTCTATCGCCAAGTGTTCTTCGTTGTTGTTAATATTCCATCATTGTCCGTTTCCAATATGTGATATATAGCATTAGAAATTTAATTGAAAGGAAGCTTTTTGCAAAGATACATTTTTTTTTAATTTATTTATTTTACAAAATAATATAATATAATCACAATATGTTACATTAGAAAACCGAAACAAAGGGCTTTGGATGGAAATTGATTACACCGAGAAGAGTTGGTAACGTTTATAATAACAATATAACATATTATTGGTCAATTTGTATACTCTAATCCATAATTTCTCAACCATTTTATGTGGCGATCCACGACAAAGCCAAAAAGTAAAACAGTCTTGCGACGCCGTCACTGTAGAATATTTTGTACCTATATGTAGTTTGTAGTTTGTATTTATTATTTTTTCAACAGACTTCCCTTTTAAAACAAACTCGACCCCCCCCCAAGGGTAGCGACCCAGCGCTTGAGAAACGATGCTATAATCTAAATCTGATGAATTTATGAAAAAATAAATTTAACTCAACACTTTCTCCTTGATCAACGAAGCTTGCAACAATGTGACGGATAAACTTGTACTGTTGTTACCAAGGCTTACTTGGAATTATAAATAGCAGATATCCGCTATCAGACTAGCGAATAAGCATTGGTCCTGACAGCCACGGATGTCTACCATCACCATTCAATTCAACCTATCATCGGAACTAAATTACCGAGAACCATCGTTCCACACATGACGCCATTATATAAACCGAATAGAACATTTGAAATGTCTAAATAAAAGCGATTTCAATCTCAACGAGCAGCAACAGGAAACCGTTTTGAGAAATTAAATAAACAAATTGTTATCGTAAACAGGGTATCTGTGAGGCAGCCTTGGCACATCGCTAGTTTCATCACACACTTTATACAAGTATAAATTATTCAAAGTTTATATTCAACAAAAATAGGTCAAGTTCTTAGGGCGGTTAGTTTTAAAGAAACTCCCGCGCAGATTCCTTTAAATACACGTGTAACAGTAAGATATTGGTTTATTGAAAATTATAATCGGTTTTGCAAACGATAAGTTCAACTGTTCAGGAAACGATCAATTAAACTGAGAATTTCGATAGTTACAAACAAATAGATTTAGAAAATATTTTCTTTAAATTATACCTACTAATTCTACGCAGACGACGTGTGAGAAAGACTTAGCTAATCGCTCATTAGTGGATTCTTTCCTTTGTTACAGTAAGATTTACTTGCGAATAAAGAGAAAAATATTATTAAAGGTGCAGGCAGAGACCACGGACAACTTGCTTCTGGCCTGACAAACCTTTCTCGTCATCCACTTTTAGCTCCGGGATTTGGTCCAGGTATGTACGCCAAGACCTATCCAACCCAACTTCACCATCCATGGTGGCCCGCTACTCTTTCATCCGTTCTACCTGGCCAAAGCACCTCAGCATACCCTTTCGTATCCTTGTCCTCCTTTAACCCATACTGCTAACTTATTCTATCACGCAATGTTACACCACACATACTTCTTATCGCTCTCATTTCCACGGCATTCCACAACCAATATTCACTACGGGATAAGCACTCCCCTGTGTACAGCCACGTTTGAGATTTCCTGGCTATAAAGGAATGCAACGCTTCATGTACCTACTCTACACCTAGCATTCACTCGTCTTTCTATATCATCGTCATACTTACCATCCGGAGTAAATATACAGCCTAAGTACACAAACTTATCCACTCGATTCACTTTTTCTTCATATACCAGAATATCGCGTACAGTCCTATTGACACCTCTTTCTATTACATATACATATAGAGAAAAAATCATAGATACAACATCGGGGTGCCAACCTCTTTTGTTTAACCACTATGCTTACGTACAATTCAATAATTACCACTGCTTTAAACAAAAACGTGTAGCGAGAAACATGAACAAATGATACAATTATTTAGACGTTTTGTTGTGAAATTTAAAATCAACGAATAACTCTATAAGACAGGTGTACCTACTACAAATATGCAAAGAATTCCGAAAATGCATTCGTAGATCGACTGTTTATAAAATGGTTTGATTCACCAAGCCTTCGTAAATAAATCAAATTTCTCACAATATTTCACTTCGAGTTTCTATTTTCAGCCTGTTTGTGGTTTTTTTCAATCGTATGGTAATTTCGTATCGATTAACATAAACAAAATCTAATAATAGCAAACCGCGTTTGCAAACATTTAAATCTAAATAAGTGGCTCGGCAATTACGTTCTCGAGAAATCAAAATATAAGTGTTATACAAATCATCAACTACATACCTTTAAACAAGAGTTACTTCTAAGAATTTTGCCGGCTTCTTGCAGTTCACTCTGAGCCGATGGTTTGTAATAAAAATTGTATATAAATATATATCTATGTTCTTTTGCGTGACACGTTGTAAATTCCAATTTCAAACGAAAAGCGAAAAAAATAAACGAAACTATCTTATCGAAGCAGATATATCAAAAACTATTTCAGCTTCGATTAATTAAACATTAAAGAAAATTCTACGGCTAATATTATAACTATACGGAATAATTGGAAAAATATATGGTCAGGAAAGTGTAGCTCACAAATATTAAATTATGAAGTCTCCCTTTACATGTAGCTTTTGTAATAAACATCTATTGATTATAAAACGATCAGTAAAGTAAAAAGTTTATTAAAACATCGTGAATTTACAGCGATGTCTTTTAAGACTTTTTTTATTATGCATAATACTTTCCACGTTTAGCAGATGTAGTTTAAACCCGCTTCCTATTTTAGTGGAATAGCTTTAGTATGCTGTATTATCGGTTTTCAGAAGTCAACAGACTGACTATAAACCCCTACAAGCCACTTAACCGACTTTACACACTCGTAAAATTGCCTTGGTTTAATTTATAAGTGTTCTGTCTCAGGTAACAGTAAAGAAATAAAGTATACATTGTCAAAAAAAATATTATTAATAATATTATAATGGTTTCACCTAATATAAAATATATTTTAAAATATCAGTTTAAAAAAACTCTCGTAAGAGTATCTCTATCTAATAGGTACCATAAAGTAATACTGTATCTTTATTACATAGATTTTTCATAAATGATGTCTTCTTTGATTTGATTAAGTCACCTTGTTGGTAGCGATATTTAATAGTTATATCATAAAATAAAAATTAAAAATGTAAAACTTTCTTTACGTTCCGCCATAATCAGCGTTCGATGCAGTGATTTTAAGCAATAATTTTTTGTGATATTCAGTGCTGCTAAACGTATAAATGGCGCCAAAACTCACATATCACCGCGCATGCGGTAAAACGGGCCATGCCACAGATAAATACAATTATAATACACCATAGAGTAGCCACACATTTTACTTACGAAAACTAAATCAAGGACCGATATAAACTAATTATAAAGAAAATATTCTCATAATAATAAAATTATAGATATTCATATAATATTATAAGCAAGAGATTCAACTGCAGGCTTAGATAAAAAAAAAACATTTAACGCCGGAATGAACCTGATTGAAATTGTAAAAAAATTACTCTATTTTTAAGTCATAAGGCAACTACAATATTTTATAAATTCTAATTTAAATTGCACCGAACTATAATAAATTGTATAAACGATTATTATTGTTATAATTACAGTTCAAATAATCATTCCAATCATTCTAAAAAAAATTTCGCACCTTCATAGTAGCACTAGTAATTGTGGAATAGCAGTCATCTATCCATAGAGACAAAGCTTTGGCGCTTTCATTATTCAGGGCTTCCTTATTGAAATCAGCCCTGTAGAAATTGGGGTCAATCTGCATCAATAGATTTGCGGTGAGACGAGCACAATAGCTGTTCAGTTTAGTAGTTTTATTGCGCATAAAAACCAAACTTTATGACGACATTGTATTTAATCGCTTTGCTAAGTGGTGCCGTAAAATATATGAATACTTGACGTTTTTACTGATTTGCATAATAGGCATACAATATGTATTGTTCTATATTGTAATCTAGGCTCTAAATTAAACTAGAACGATTGTATGGTATTCCTAATATATCCCGAAGAATTTATACAAAAAATCTTACTCTAAATATCTTGACGAAAGCAAAACCACTTTCATTGACAAAAGCTTTATGTTTTAGCACTTGGTTGTAGACGACCTTTTAAAATAATTCAATATTTTCAAAGCCAAGATATACTCGTATATAGGATTAGCAGTACATAATTAAATAATTTAAAAATGTTTTTTACATAGCCCAAGAGAACTCCAAATAAATCACATACATCATAAAAATCTCAACATATTTTCAGTATTTTATTGAGTGTGAACTATTAATAAAACATAATAGCATCGTAAAAATACTATTAATAGCGGTTGAAAAGTTGCCCTACTTGTGGTTGGATGCATTTGCGTTTGAAATAGCTTCGTCTGTTAGACTGTAACCATTTCTTAAAGGGCATTGTCATGTAAACGATTTGCAGACATTATGATGGATTATAATCTTAGTAAGAGTAATCTTTAAGCATGCGCATCAATGCCTTTTTCTTTATTGCACAGATAACACATGCTTGTAGTTTGTACGCTTTTGTACGTTTTAGTCAAGGAAGACTAAACACCTTTTGTGTATAAACAAAAATAATCAGTGAAGGCAGAAATGTGTAGTATAGGTAGCTGACTATGTACTATATTATTACTAAGTTTGGAAAGGATTCGATTGCGAGTTGCGTCTGGAATTGGTTCATACACATCATTGTATATCTACAGTGCCTACAGTACCATTTATGTCAATGCAAAATAATCATATTATTTATTTATTTATTTACACTTTATTACCTTATACAAAACCATACATAAAAAAAACTAAGAATTAAAAAGCAGGTTACATAAGTTATAAGGCAACAGGCGGCCTTATCGCTAACAAGCGATTTCTTCCAGGCAACCCTAATATGGAACAATAAAAAAGAAACACCTACAAAGGGTAAAGTACAAGTGCATAAAGAATTAACAAAAAAAACTCAAAATAACAAGTAACTATAACTAAAATAAAATGAAGTAAAATCAAAAGAAAAAATAAAAATATGTATGTATAAACAAGAATTTAAATGCCAATTAAAAGGTTTACTGAATCACAATAATTAATATATATAAGTAGTAGCTTATTACGAGGCAGAAAAAAAATGAACAAAAAGAAGCTTTTTAAATAAATTAAGGTAAGGAAGGTCATGGTCACAGGATACTTTGCACAGTAAAGGAAGAGTGTTAGAATCTTTATCTAGTTTTTGTGTACTTATATGCAGGTAATCTTTATAATTCTCATGTTTAATTGTCAATAATTTCAACATCCAAGTCTATTTAGTACGAAAAAAACTGAATCGCTCACGAATATTAAGATCTTATGATCGCTGTATTTCTTGTCTCAAAATGTAGACAGCAACAACAAAGAAAAAAATACACTAATTAATATTATTTATCTTGGCACGGTTTCTTATGTCGACGTTTTTTAAGCAATATTATACAGATAACTTTTTATGTAACGGCAATTTAGAGTTTTATGGGTAATATCACAAATATTATCTTGCCGATAATAAAATTTGTATATTTTGTTATTTTGCCAGAGAACCTTTGTAGGTAGGTCACACATAAATGTAATGAAAATTCAGGTTTGGTACGCCATTACGCTTAACAGTATATTTACAAAAAATATACAGCATATTTTTGCTACAAGCTGTTGCAATTTTTTATTAACGAAAGTTTGCCAACGCTCAGCACACTGATACTACATATAGAAAAATACAATACAAGATTTAATGTTTAAAAGAGAATACATCGATTCATAAATTATAAAAACTAATATATATATAAGGTTTATAAAAATATTAATGTGTTTTAAAACGGTGCCAACTCGACAAGGTGTGTGTGTGTAATAATCTAGGTACGCACGACACAATACAGTTAGCGCAATTAATATACTTACACTTAATCTCTAAATTGGGATGTCTCATAGATCGAGATGAACCTAATGTCAATGTGACAAAGTTAATGCCAAAGCTGGCTTATCGTCAGAAATTAGTGATACAAATTTCTTGAAAGTTATATTTGACTTTTTCATAACCCTTATAGCATTGTGTGCTTTAAGCAGTGATGTTAAAACTTTTAATTTTCATTTAGGTACATCAAAAAGCAAAATAAAATACTTATTTATTATTGACTGAATTGTTTAGAACTATATAAATTTAAAGACCGTCGTTAAATTAGATAATAATACTTTTACAGTTATCTACGGTATACCGAATACCTATGTCTTTCATCGCACGTGTATAATAGCGCACGCGAACTTAGCCAAATCGATTTATAAACAAATCGTGCATGCTACGAAACTGCTACTAAGATTATCACGCCATAATACTCATATCGTACATGTAGTATAAGGTTTACTGTTTTACATTAATCTTCGCAACAATCACTTAACAATATTACAGTGTCATATACTTTTCTTGGCTGGTAACTTGGTAAGAGCGTCGCTGTCATGGATATTAGTATTGCCAGTAAATAAAAATTAACCATTATAAGGGGAGTAATTTGAAGTCATACAGGCTAACTTAATAATTTATTAAAATGGCTTAATAAAACAATGTATACTAGTATCTAGAAAATACAGTTCTAGGCTTAAATCAATGTGACACAAAGTTAGGAACAACTGATATGATAGGTTTTGTTACCTGTACCATTAATATAATATCTTTTAAGAAACCTAGCAATCAAAAGCAAGGAATAAAAATAAATACATTTTAGTTGGATTTTTATTAGATGTTAGTCGATAGTTGTATTTGTATTTGTAAAAGTATGTGGCACTGTCAGTACTCTTTGTGATCATGCTACAGGTGTCAAAATGCTAATCTATTTATTATTCTTAAATAATACAGCCAGTGTTAAATATGTATGTATAACACTGGCTGTATAAAACATCATAGGGAACTTAAACACTAATTTATTAGAACCTTAAGATCAAATTAGCATAGTGTTTTTTTATAAATCCTGGATTCTTCAAAAAAGTATTTAATGATAAACAAAAGGCTCTTAACTAAAGCTTAGTTTAACCGAAGACTGAAAGTTGAATCTGGGCCAAGAGCGTGGATGTAAAACAATCAATTGTATGAATGGTGCACGCGCAAAATACTGTTTCACTGTGGCCCTAATTGAGGAGGTTTTATTGCCGATTGCATAGCTCATTGCTATCTCTTATGTTAGATACCTTACATTTTGATTTACTACTTGGAGGTTTACGCATTAAAAATATTCAATGATCATTTACTCGACACCTTGCATTGATTAGCAAAGGCACCCGTACCGTCAGCGACTTTAAATCAAAATTAAAATGATGTTGATCGGAAAACTCTCTAACCTTATTCATTCGTAACGTACGAACCAGCAGAATTTGGGCAGATCATTTAAAAAAAAGCGTTGTTAAGCTGTTATCGGGTAGGTACCTAATCCGCATTGTTATTGAACAAGTTTTTTTTTACTCTAGTAGGTAGAAACCAAAGTTGGAAGTGTAATAAGTATTTTATTTTTTGTAAAATGTATGTTCATCGTAATTGAATTTAGAATACATAGATTGTAACTTATACTATAGAAAATGCATTATATACGAGGTGTACGCCACTCTTTGACGCCACATAGTAATTCGAAAGTTTTTACACTGTCAAGGACGACTATAGTATAAATTGTGCCTATTTATGCAGGAGATATGCGCGGGCGCAAATTTATTACAGAACGAAGTATGGCGAGATTATCTGGTGACGGTAGTAGAATATACTAGAGCCTTACTTGCAAGTTAGTAAGCATTTAACATTCACAAACTTCCTAACTTAGGGCAACCATTGAAATTTGTCTTCAAATGCTCTTTCTTATCAATAAGTCCTGTGGTGGAAGTCAACTCGAGTAAAGACTGCAAATTTGACTTTGTGAAATTTAATTTGTTTTGGTAGGAATTTTTTATTTACAAGTTACGGAAGCCTGCCCCAATTTAGTGTTCCGAATAAGACGTATTGGGAATATGAACAATACATCAATATTGATTGTTTTGATGCTTATACTCGGTTATGCACTGGACGTAGGGTTGTCATTAATTTTTATATTATTCAAAAATTATTTCATGATACTGTTGTAAGGGATAGTTTTGTTGACTAAATATTTTTATATTATATAGATATTGATTGCCGTAGTGCAATCGAGCTCTGAGTATTTACAGAGTCTGACTCTTTGAACGTTCAAACTATAATATATCATAGTACAATTTTTGCGTAATATGAAACAAGACAATAATATTTTAAAAGTAAAACCACTATAAAACACTATTAAGAAGAAATCGGAGAAGGAAATTATTTGCATTATCATATTTGCGACCAAAATACCTACCTCTACGTTACCAAAGCAGCCATTTGTTTCACACAAATCTTCGAAGATTAGAGAAAAAGGTTTTATGAATGGGAATTTTTAGGTATGTAGTACGGTTAAATTAATACCAAAGATACTCTATTACTCTCTACCACATAAGCAATAAATATACAACACTAATCTTATTTCTTATAGTAATAAGATTTATTTTTATTGCGTGGCAACCCTATTTGAGTTTGCTTTACGGTTTCTAATTGAGGAATGACCGAGAAAAGCTTTGATGTCGTAATAAAGAAGATTTATAGGGTTGTCATAAGTGAAAATTATGTTACTCCTCTGTAGTTTGTATACATTCGTACGTTCAAGGTCTAACTAAAACTCTAATCACTTAACCAAGGTCCGGTAAATTCAATTCATAGTTTAATCGTTTTTAATATAACACATAAATACCTCCATTAATGCATGCGTTTTCCTGCTTTGTTTATTTAAAATTAATTAAAATATCCCAAATGACTGTTCAATAAATTTAAAAAAAATATTCTTTAGTCTATTTTCCTATAATTTTCTTTTACCAGTCATAGTCTGAGAATGGTGCTAGGTGAAATTGCTAAATAAAATAATCGTAGACAATCGAACTTTATATAAGCACCTGAAACACCTTTATGATTGACTTTTCACAAGTATTTATAGATTTTATTCACTTCCATCAAATTTTGACATAGGTACTAAGCAACTAGGTACTTAGGGTAAGACTCAGAGACTATATAAAAACGTGTAAAGTAATAGCATACGGGATTCATTGTTCGTAATGGGGGTTTAGATTTTCGTCAAATAGATGTATAATGTAAATAAAAATCAATTGAATAGTTGAACACTTTAATTATAACGTATTTTGAATTTGGAATGTTCACAGATATTTTATCGTTATTTAAATGTATCATTAATCATTATAAGTATTTACTTCGAGTTATAATTATATTGATTATTATGATGATAGCGTCGTCCAATTACATTTTTCATGAAAATATACTTGTTTCAAAATTGATTGTTTAACTTAAGGCCGCTATAGATTACAAACAAAGTAATTTTAAGCATCACAATCACTTTTTAAGCTTTTTCCAATTACATTTTTTACTGATAATTAATAAAGCATTGAGATTGAGAAACGAGATAAAATCTATGCGTTTCTCTCTCTAAATCTTTCTCTAGTCTACACTTATCTCAAGAGGAAGTTTTTTAGGATTCATAGTAATTCTAGGCTATAAATTTACTGAGAGCATGCTATGACTGCAGGCAATTTCTTACTTTTCTAATCAGTAATCACATTAATCAACTCACTCGTAAGAAAGCGTAAGCTGAACAGTACGATGTATAATTTATAAATATTAACCTAAATGTTACTCCTATAACATAAGTTTTGCATTTTGTGTTATGGTTGAATGATATTTAATTTAATCTTAATAAACAACTTTAGTTATTTGTATTGTGCAAGTCTTACTTATGTAAACCACATAAATTAAATATAAATTTTAAAAATATATCATGTTTTTTTAACAAAATATTGTTACATTTACAACTATTATAACAGTACACATAATAAATTATGTTTATGCTAAGCTAATTTAGTACAATTAAACGATTTGCGATTACAGAAAGTGTAACCAAATATCGCGGGAGTGGGATTGTAAAACAAAAGAAACGACGTCATCGTTTCGTTTGATTGTGATTCGTCAACCGTAGTCCAATCACAGACAAATGACACGATCCGTCAAACCGTTAGATCCATCAAACAAAACACGTATTTCGTTCTAGAATCTCACCGACCACATTATGATTGGTCTAAACATCACAGATGCCGTTGACCGAAAATATTTACAATGTGAAGCTACGTTTCGCTATTAAATATAATTCTAACATTTAATAAAACACTATTTTGACCGGATTGAAGTTATGTATTATTATAAATTTACAACTATTTAACATAATTTTAAATGGTCACCGTGACCACGCACGCTGTAAAGCACGCGAAACGTCGGATAAATTTAAAATTATGTTAAATAGTTGTAAATTTATAATAATACATAACTTCAATCCGGTCAAAATAGTGTTTTATTAAATGAATAAAAGTTATGTTAATCAAAGACAATACTATAATTCTAACGTTCTAGATTATATAACAAGATCTCTCTGTAGCAGTGTTTCCCAACCTTTTTGTGCCATGTACCGTCTTTCTAAAATTCTTATGGTAAAAAAGGTAAATTAACTAACTCATTTTTAATCACTGTTCTATAGGCACTATATGGTAAGTCCATATTATGATAATAATGATTATTAGTTGATTGGTTTTGCTAATTATGGTTGATTAAAACCAAGATTTTTAATCATAAAAATGTTCATAGATATGCCTGGATCGGGCTTGGCAACAGTTTATATTAACGTTGTGGAGTGGAAATATACACGATATTTTCCACTCGAAATAATAAGAGATGTTAAAAGCGTTAGCCCGACACAATTTTTATTTTATTTTCTAGTTAAACTCTACCGCATATAACGTATTCTATGTATTGTAAACTGTATTATATACTAACTCTTGTATTTTCATTCTTAGCATTAATTTCTTGGCCGGCCCAAGCTTCTTCACATGTGGCAAGAGACTGTTAAAGAAACCTATATCTTCATCCTTGGCAACTTCCGTCGTTTCACCACACTTCTGTATTTCCTCATCATCGTCATAAAAGTCAGTTTCCATTATAATAGGTTTGGTATCAAATTCGTCGAACTCATCATCTCTTGCTGGGGTATCATGGGCTACTTCTTCATCAACGGCCGCTGTTTCAGGTTCAGCATTGGTGTAGTAATCGCTTGGTTGCTCCGCATCGAAATCTTGACTATAGGAATCATCAGCGAATTCAGCGTCATCGTTGTCGAAGAATTGGTTCTCAAGAAACTGAAGTTTAGGTAGCAGCGCCCAGTCAGAATCTTGTTTCCGCATTTCCTTTCGCGCTTGGTCACGTAGGTACTTCCATTTAAGCCTCGCTTCGTCACCTGTAAAATTTAGTTTATTGTTTAGTAACATAACCTTTCGTTAACTATAGTCTTCTATAGAAGAGGTCAATATGGGCAGCTATTTCACACATTATTCCGGTATTTTTTTAATAGGGTAGTAAAACTTCTGTCCCATCTTAAACATTTGTTTCGGAACTCGTATCTTAGTCATTTGGCTTGAAGCATTAAATAAATCAAGCATTTGACTTATTCAATGATTAATTTTTTAACTTAAAATAGTATTTTCTACAATAAAACTGCAATTAACGGGTAACGTAGGACTAATAGCACAAATTTAGAATATAACAAGATTAAAGGGCCTATAAATTATTTTAATACGAAAGTAGATTGTCTCTAGTATTATTAATTTTTAATGAATGAAACATCCTCAAGTCTCCCTAAATGTTCTGTCACAGTGTGGTCACGCATACCGCAAAATACTTTTTGTCTTATGAATAAGAACTGTCACAATTGACAGCGAAATGAGCGGGACACAAACCTTTACTTGACAAACTACATATATTAAACAAATCAAATTGAGAAAAAGAAGTTAAAAATACGTAAGGAAATGTTTTTTGCATAAGCACTTACGTGTAACTCCCAAATCAGCGGCAATTTCCTTCCAAGCTTCATCTAGTTTGTACCAATTATGATGACCCTTCAACTGCCTGTTCCATATAATCTCTCTCGTCCTCACTAGCTCAATTAATTTATCCATATCAACATCTATTATTCTTCGTTTATTCATAAGCAGCTTTTTACGCATTGTGTAACCGAGTTTCGGTGTTTTTATTGATTCATCTAAAGAATTGAACACTTCTTCAGCGGTATCCTCTGCTTCTTCTTCATCTACTACAAACTGATTGTGAATAAATTTCAATTTCTCGAAATGTGGCCAGTCTGACTCTTCTTGATTCTTTTTTATCTCTTTCCGACATTGATCTTTGAGATTCTTCCATTTTTTCCTACAGTTTAGACCTAGAATATAATTTCTAAATTAAGAAACTATGAAAAATTGCATTTTATGTTTTAGAGTTTGTTTAAAATGTAATTGTAAATGTGTATATTTGAGACCGTCTTTTATATTTATTATCATTGCGATGTAACTACGCAATATTAAATAACAATATGAATAACTCAGTAATAAAGCTTAAGCAGACGTATCCATTAAATTATCTTTACTAATTAATTCAATGATTCATATATCTAAAGAACGGCAAGTCAGGTAGGATTTTTTTTATGAATAGACGTTTGCGGGAAGCTTATATCGGGTATTCTTTAGATTAGATATATAGTGAACATATTTGAATCGTTTCCAAATTAAAATAACTGTAATTATAAGGCATAGAATACAGAAAGACTAGTAGAAGACACTATAGATATCGAATTTATTAAAAAAAAAAAATAACAAAAAAAATTAATTACAATTGCAGTACCTATGTGTAATAGTTTTAAATATAGTTCTCACGATGGACAAAGCCGGGTCATTTAAAAAAAACTCGTGACGGATATATTATCCGGAATAACCTATCGTGATCCCAAAAATTAAGATCTAAATTAAACTCTACCATTCTAAGCCCTACCCTACAACACGATTAACGGATAAAAGCTTCTAAAATTATGTAGCTGTACCATGAGTTTCACAAAATATTTTACGCTAACATAATACGTATACCCTTGTGTCAAAATGTATTTGTATGAAAATTACAAATTTTCAAAACATCACATCACATTTCTATCTGAAATAGGTAAATGTTTTAATAAAGGTTTAAAACCCCATGTTAGAGCTTGTGAAATGTGAATCTTTAGTAAATTCAATTTTAAGATAAAAGCATTAGGTAGTCTATGAAAAAAGCGCCATCTATACAAAATACACAACACTACGACGGGAACGCTTTGTAAACATGTCTTACGGCGCTGGCATAACCACAGCATCGATTTTTTAAAGCGACGAAAAGTTGACGCCCCGCAATATTCATGGCCGGACGGTGTACTCGCTCGGGCGTTCACCTATACTCACTTGTTGTTCCGACTTCTGCTGCCACTTCATTCCAGTATCTCTCCAATTTAAAGCGATTTCTGTGGCCCCTATAACTTTTATCCCACAAACACTCCCTCGCCTGCACGGCAGCGATAAGTTTGTCCATGTTTTTGGTTTTTGCACCTTTGGTTTTGCCTTTGCCTTTCATAGCGGAGCGGATTATACGGCGATAGCGACTTAAGTAACGCGCGGATGCGGACTGGGGCTTGCCGCGTGACGCGTCGCTCGCCGCGTCGCTTCCCCTCTCACGGCCCGCTCCCGCCCCCGCCAGCAATCCTATTCGCTTGTCGCCATAATGTCGCGACGCGTACTTTTAATCCACCTTATTATCGACTCACTATTATGAAGAAAATAGTAACAATAACCGATTTTATGGCCTTTAAACCTGGCAACTATTATCTTGTTTCTTTATTTTGCTTTGATTAGTTGTCAATAATTTGATCATTTAACATTTTTCAAAACGAGTTTTTTTATATTAAGTAATACGCACGATTTTTGCGTGTGCAACAAGCGGATCTTTATCAAAATCGTATAGGTAACAACCGAATATTTGCTTAAACTTTTTTTGTTAGTAACTACACAGTTAAGTTAGTATAAGTTGTTAACTGATACATAAACAACAGTTCCTTATTTTTAATAATAAACAAAAATAAAACAAATAACAATAACACCAATTCGATACCATTTTTTTAAGTGGCTACGTCTCTCCACATTTTGCTTATGTTCAAAATACTAATGATATCGGGGCATGAGGCAGATATATTTCTGCATACTATTTTCTTGATATTTTTTTAAGGGAGGGTCTCGGTGCCTACTAGCCCCAAATGATTGTCACTTTAAAGCTCAGAGGGAGTTTTTATTATGGACGTTGTTTTGTTCATTTTATTTTATTCGATTGTAAGCAATCTTTGCTTGGAAAACTTTGGCATAGAAGACTTTTGTAAAAAAAATATATTTTACTGTTGAAACTGTTTCTTTAGATATACGCACTATGATAAGCGCAGTAATCCAATTAAAAACAGCGTTTATTATTGCAACTGATTATACGGTTAATTACTGTCGCAATTAAATCGATATCAAAATAATCATTAGCAAAAACTTATGAACCCTCTCGATAGAACATAATCGTGTTTAGTTACCTTGAGAAGTATCTCGGTCAAGTCGGCAATGCGCATGAGCGAAGTCAAGAGCGGCCAAGTGTCATCAGCCAGTATACACCAAGACACCAAGTCAGCTACCTCGCAGAGCGAACACGTTGCAAGCACGAGTGTCATTAAGGTTAGTCGAAATTCGAGTGTTTTTACTCTGTGGCTATTCCGTTTCCGAATTGTTCATTAATAGCGTAGTCTGTGGTATAGTGAAATTGGAGCGAAAATTATTATTGTCAAAATATTTTTTTGAGTTAGTTTCATTAACAACATAATATGGTTTGCTGAATGCTGATTGAGTGTGCTTTAAAGGATTTTTGTGTTGCGTGTGAAGGTAAATGTAGTTTTATATACCAAGCATTTCAGTCAATTGGCATAGATAAACAACAATAAAGAGTCAGCGGGATTTTATATTAAAATTTGAAAATAATGTTAGATTTTTTGTTATGTACAATAATTATTTTATTAGTTTGGTAAATGTGAGGTTCGGGTCATCTTGGATAATATTTCAGTTTAATTAACTAAATGTTATACAGGGTTATTAAAATACTTCTTAAAACTTCTTAAAACATTGAGTAGATCATCTATATAAATTGCTTTTAAAAAATCAGGATATCCTTTTTTCTAATTCGTATCTTCCGTAAAATTACTGTTCTTATTAAGGATATTCGTAAATAAATTACCTACTTTTGTATTGATTATAACAATAAATAATTTAAAATATTACCATTGTATTTCTAATAACCCTGTTTTATTTTGGGTCGAAGTTTAAAATTTTCTTAATATTATAGTGTTTCTGGAGCAACTGATGTTCAAAGTAAGTACGCTATAATATTGTTTTCCTGTAAATTTATGCTAGACACATGCAACGTTTATCATGTGTGTAAGCATCCCGAATTCCTGTAGTGATAAGGTACTTTAATTGTAGGGTAATTGTGTGGGCTTAAACGTGACGGTAGAATTTTTAATACAAAATAAAAACAATATCCTTAAATGCTTAATGTCCTTCCGGTTACGTTCGGCTTCCTTAAGAATGTTGATCTCCTTAGTATGTATTATATCACATTTTAATTTTAAAAGTTAAATATAATTTGTTGTTGGAGTGTACTTTTTTGCAGTGATAAATGTGTGTGCATATTGTTCGTTTCTTTATCTTATAAACGTTTGCCATAGGAACGCAAATCTTATTTATTTGGAATGATTAAGACCTACACAACGCACTTCCGTACACACAGATAAAAACAGTTCCATACTTCCGGCTGAAACCTTTGGATCATCTAAAAGTATATAACCAATTTAAGATAATAAATATTACTTTTGGCATTACGAAACGATTGTTTTGTATAGTTTTATTAGTGAAAACAATAAAAAATTTAAATCCGAAAACGAATAAAAAGTTGGCAATGAAAACAATGTCTGACCTGATTTTATCTGAACACTTATAATTTACAAACAATACTTGATTAAAGCATTTTGTTGATTTTGTTGTAAAATTTTGAGATAAGATATTGTTGACACCTTGAATTATTTCACAAGTTTTAAACAATTTTTTTATGAAGTTTATCGCCACGGTATCAAAAAGCTTCCAATTATAATCAGTGTGGAGGTTCTTTAGATTTTTGCACAAACATATACAAATATTAAGAGTTAGGCGCTAATTAATGATTTAAGTTGGCGCCTGGTAGATGGTACCGGTGACCCCAGCGTTATAATTTATATTAGTGTTCTGTTTATCTATTTTTAATAATTATTAAATTTAATTATTTTCGAAGCATTGAGTTAAACAGCTCGGTAGCTATATAGCTAGTTATCTATGAAATAAAAATGTATTCTAGTTACGAGTAACACAGGTCGACATGTGTAATATTTCAGTTGTATAAGTTAAATATGTATCGTTAACACAATAAATAATAAGGAAATAAATTTTAAAACGAAGCCGCTCAGCTGTTGTTCGTGTCCACTTCAAACACCCGACACAGATATGATACGGTCCTTTGACTGCTGTTCGCTATTGTAAACTAGATACTAGATAGATACAAAAAACGCGTGTGTACTTATGTAGAAGTTATACTTCTTTGGCATAACAAGATAAAAATCTTTTTAAAAATTTCATTCTACGTTTGTAGATAAAACGACACTAACAATAGAAAAATAACTAAAATGTTGACTATAGCTAACTTCAGGGTGTCGGTTTTTTGTGACGGCGCGCGCATCGTAAAAATTTACTCTCATCATTTTTCCTAACGTGCCAAAAGAAGTATAACTTTAAAAATAACCTCTTATAAGTCATATAATGTAAACAAACGGGTTGTCAAATAACGTAAACTAGAGACCATAAAGAAAATAATCATACAGCCAAAAAGACATGTTAACCCACTTATCGCCAGCGTGAAGTATTTTAATCAAGCATCTCTTCATACAAAAAATGATGCATAAACTGCTTTATGCCTTCAAAATAGTCATATTGTGTAAGAAAAGCCACTAGTGCAATCGTGCCGGAACAAGGCCAGAAACTCGAGTTTCCACGATACAGCTCACGACAGCGTTTCCTTTCATACAAGTGCTATTGTCGTTAACTACTTCACTATTTCATTAACATACCATATTTCTTGCAATTCTTTTGTTTTGTGAAATATTAATTGTTTCGCTTATTACTTTGTATATTACAAAGGTAACAAACGTTGTACCTTGATTGAAGCCTCAAGTTATGGTGGCTAATTGGCCGAAATTTGTTTTTAAAGATTCCAAAACAAAACCGTCCGAAGGAATTTTTTTCCGATAGTTATATCAATGAGCAGTGTTGGGATAGTGGCTCCAGTGTGTGACTCTCATCCCTGAAGTCGTACGTTCGATACCCGGCTGTGCACCAATGGACTTCCTTTCTATGTGCGCATTTAACATTCGCTCGAACGGTGAAGGAAAACATCGTGAGAAAACCGGCTTGCCTTACAAAAAGTTGACGGCGTGTGTACAGAAGGCTGATTCTACTTGCCTATTATGATTATGGTATGATTTACAAATAATCATGCAACAGATACAGAAATCTGAGGCCCAGACCTAAAAAAGGTTGTTGCACCACTGACTTATTTTTATGTTATATCAATATCGCAACCATAAAATTGCAAAACTGTATTAACCACATCACACTATTTTAGCTCTAATTTTCGAAAACATTAAATAATGTAGGGTCACGATTATTTGTGATTTTATGTCAGGAATACTACAAGGAGTATAAAAATTAAAACTATATTTTGTGACTATTTCTATAATGCTCATGAATTAATTATGTAAACATTAATTTATGTTCAGTGACTTTTATTTTTCACATTAACACTTCGATAAATACGAATAAAGTAAAGATTAATCTTGACTCCATGTATGGTTTCATTTAAATATATACTGGTTAGTCATGGTCGCGTAAGAACGCAGTGCTAATGCTGAAACGACGTATAGGGTTGTTTTTAACCGACTTTTAAAGAAATAACTTTTCAAGACCATTATTAATTCCGATTATTTTGTTGTTCGTGGACTTATTCTTCTGTTAGTGGTCTGCAATCTTTGTTTTCTCTGCCAGATACATCGACAATAACAAAGCAGCACTAATTACCTAATGAACTTATTAAAAGAGTACCATTGATAATAGCATAATTCAAAATTAATATGTATTTTGATCTATCTGTTGTTTGAGCCATTCAAATGAAAGCAAAAAATTTATTTTTTTCAAAGGGGTAGACAGAGACCACGGATCTTCTGCTACAGTCCTGACATCTCTCCTTCATTCACTTTCATGACATTCATCATGCATGCTCGTCGGTCATGGGAACGTTTACTTTTATTTGTCATAAAAACGACACCAGTATGACTTAAAGAATTTATTAAATGTTATTATATTATATATATTAAGGTATTTTATTACATTATATATTTTTTACAATAAATATCTTGTTTTGCGTATATTTGAAACCATAACCAATATTGCTTAAGAAAAATAGGAAAAGTTCTCTGTTAGTTCCATTTTTTAAATTAAAACTGAAATAATGAAGAATTGCTAATTGGGTCGCAGCACAGCATGTCGGTCAAATGGACAAGTGCTTGTCACAAAAAGAGCGTTCAAGCAAAAGTTTAAGTGTGCGAATCGCAGCCAGGTTGACCTGGTGATAAAAATCTAGGAAATACGAGCTTTTTAATTTTTACTAAAACGAACTTTAAGGCAAACTTCTTCAGTGGCTCATTTTAATCAAGTTTAGGATAAAATAGACATAAAGTGCGAGTATTTCCTCTGCCAAAAGCATATCGAACGCAATTTTTTTAGTTCCGTGTACTAATATAATAGGTAACGTTTTTACATTTTAAAAAGTTTCCTCTTAATCTATTTACCCGGTGACACAGTTCTCCAAAAGTATTGGTAATATCGAGGCCACGACGGCCAAGGCTATGCTACTTCACGTTTGTAACGAAATCCGTTTCACTAATTGTATCGTTTACATTATACAGCAATAGCTTAGTAATATGTTAAAGAGTTAATAGAAGTTCGAGAACATATAGACAGAATACTCATTGGCTAAATTTCAAAAAGTTTGGGAGTGTAAGAATGGAGGCTAGATGTGAAACTCTCAACCCAGAAATCGTGACTTCCAGTTCCAGCTGTGAAATAGATGCAGACACCTTAAAGATTCAGATTCAGAAACATGTCTTAAAGACAACCACGTCTCCAATCTGCCAAATATTAATAGAATTTGCGGCAGCCGTGTCTTTTAATCTTCGACACATATATAGAAATAATAATTAATTTAAGTATACATACCCTTAAAAAGAAATACAAAAACACAATCACATTAATCAATGGGGCGATCTCAGCTTTAAGTTGCCCATACTAACTTGGACTGACAGCGTCACGAGATAAGATAGCATACAATCTTTAGTCCTAATCTATTTATCTCCCACCCGATGATACTGTTCACTCTTTAAACTTATACTTTGAGCGGTGTTTGAACAAGCTAGGCTTAAAATATGAGTTTTTGTCTTTACTTATTGCTCTGACCCATATAACATTGTATTTAAAAAAAAATGTGGATATATTTTATCTTACCTGCGAACAAAATTTTTACGGATATCTATAAACACCTTTGTTTAGTCATTATATAGAGGCAGATACACTGCCCCTGATATTGTTTAGTAATACTGCTAGCGGATGTAGCAATGGGAAATTTATTATGTAATAAGATACTTATAAAATAAAGTCTATTGACGCTCATAAGATTACATAAAAGACTGACTAGATAGTCGTAAATTTAAACTTTTAAATCAATTATATAAATTACATTGAAAGTGTAAAATGTAGCGTTTTTTAGCTAGCTGGTTCCTGTGAATTTGTTTACGTCCATAACTAAATGTTGATAACTTCATTCCAAAAATGTAGATATTCAGAAGAGAAATAAAACCATTAATAATAATTTAAAAAGCTTGGTTAATCAATGTTTTTGAAGGACTCTCAGTCTTGGTTTTGGATATGGGGATAACTTTATAGAAAACTAGTGGACCCCACAGACGTTGTCCTGCATGATATTTAAAGCGATTAGGATATTAAGCAAAGTATGAAAGTACCGACTGCAGTGCCATCTGCCGGGCTGATTTGTGAATCTAAACCATTCCCAGATCCCATTGAACACACACAAAAAATTTCATCAAAATCGGTCCAGTCGTTTGAGAGAAGTTCAGTGACATACACACTCACAGAAGAATTATATATATAAAGATTGGTTAAGTTACTATAATAATACAAAATCATTTAAATACGTAGCAAAAGTATGCGTCTCTGTTTTGTTTCGTACTTACTACGCCGAAGATTGCGCATTTCGCTACGCTGCACATACATATAAATCTAAAGGCTAAAAATCTTGTTTTGTTATAAATGTATAAACATTTTTATGATTCCATACCTAAATAGCCTTAACTAATGAAAAGCATTGGCTGCAATCCAAACTAAAGATAAGTCAATTTAATAAAGAATTTCGGTCTCTATTGAGTACGTTTACTTTGATACTCGGAGCTGAAGTACAAAACAGTAAACAAGATTACAATATTAATTCCATTGTGTCATGATTAACTCTCATATAGAGGATTATCGAGACACGTGTTAAAAATATGTTTGAAGGCGTCCTTTTAGAGTGACGTCACCTTTCTGTCCTTTATGTGTTTAGTCCGACGATTATTTAACGAATTAAAGAATAGCTTAAATTTAAAAGGAAGAACCTGTTAACCAAGACAACGCGACGGTTCAAATTTGTACTAGAACCAGTGTACCTGCTATTCATTTCAAACTCTACTATTTTTTTTTAAATCTTATTTATTTTATAAGCCATACATCTAATGATTAAGGCGGCTTAAAAATATAAAAAAACGTTGATTAAGGTTTAAGTATTACTTTAACAGTTTACTAGTTAACTAGCATTATTATAATATTCAGATCTAAGGTTCAATGAGTATAAACTCTACTATTTTTATTCATCTATTTGGCCCCGTGCAGGTAATAGCAGGAATGGAGCACTTTATATTTTTAAAGTTAACTTCTTACGAATATTATACGCGTTTTGATAGTGGTTTATTTACCGATGACGTCCTTTTTAGCGTACGTCCTTTAACCGGAAGTTTAATTTACCTATCAAACAATGATTGGACAAATTGATTGTTTGATGTAAACATTAATCATTGTTCCTACTTGTACTATTTAGTGAATTTATAGTAGGTACTTAAGATGTTTTTATTAGGTCGATGCCGGATTATTTGGTTTCAACGATATACATAATACAATTATTGTGATGAGTGATGACTAAGCCTACTCGTATTTTTATTTAAAGTAAGTTGTAAAATATTGCTCATTAAAGCCGCTCGGGGCACCACGTAGGGTAGGGCGGGGCTAGTTGAGCAATTTTTCACTTGCTTGGATATAGCTCCTCAATGATAAGTCTCAATGAGTTGTTATGTGTCCTGATGGATTAGTAATTTATCCCTTAACAAAAGTGTCCATAGTATTTTTTTGTAACAAGTCCAATATAATAGCTACAGATGTTTAAATGCAGAAAGTCAAGTATGCTCAATGTACCCCATAGGTGGGGTAAGTTGAGCAAGGGTATGGGGCAAGTTGGGCACTAAGAATGTCTAGGCCAAACCATGGGTTCTATGTTAACTTGAGATGAAATAAAATATGTGTTAGACAGTCAGCTTTTTGTTTATAGTCTTTTATTGACAGAACAACAAAATTTGAAGAAATTTTCTTTGTATAATCAACCGAAACTAGAATCAACAAAACATGAGCATCCATATCTATCCATTACTTCCGATAATTTCTAAAAAAAGATTACCAAGGCTGGTGGGTTCTGGTTTCTGTATGGATAGCTACGATTTTTTTGTTTTTAAAACATCATCAACCATTCTTTTCCGGAAATCTTTTTTGCAATTCAGCTTGGTGGAATTTCAGCACACTCTTAGGCAAGGCGACGGACGTCTTTTGGAGAAAAATGCCATTTGCAGCAAGAATTTTTTCAACAGTTCTCTTGTGAGAGAGGATATACTTCCCTCGGTGTTGTATAGCCCATAAATGAATCATCACCTTCATTTAATTTATTTAAAAGTCAACCAATTCAGAATTCTTTAGCGGCGGTATTCACACTTTTTCCCTCATCGTGGACAGCCTTTGCAGCATTATTTAAGTATTCAGTAGTGTAAGAATATCTTGTAGTCTTTCTCTTGTAAGTCCGCATCCAAACAAAAAATAAAAGATTCATTACTCATCAGTTGTTTAAGTCGTAGAGTTAGTTGAGCTATAGTTGCTCAACTTACCCCAACCCGGAATTTTAAAAGAAAAGTAGGATTGTAAATAAATGCCTAGAATTAGACCCAAAACCTATTTACAAATCAAAAATACAATAATCTTCTGAAAGATTAACACTCTCCTGATTGAAAACAGAGAACATTTGACAAAGACAGACGAAAACTTGCGATAAACAATGTTTTTACTTTTTGGTCACAAAATAAACAAAACGCCGTGACACTTCACTCACTCGTCGAGCTGCCACTAGCTATTGTGCGATGATTACCTCTCCTACCACTCCTTCTTTTCGCTATTTGATACTCCCGCGTAAGGTGAATAGTTTCCGAGATATTTCGATTGCCCAACTTGCCCCTATGCTCAACTAGCCCCGCTCTACCCTAATTCTTATACAGAATGATACCGTGGTTCCTGCTTATTTTTATATAATTGTGTATTCAATAAAGTGTTGTTATTAATTATTATATTCTGATAATTTTTTTTATGACAAAACCCAAAAAACGTTTACGACATTTAATTTTCATGATGTACTGCAGAATGTTGCAAGTTTAATAAACTTTAACCCAAGAAATAGTTCTTTCTTTGATCGATATCTCCAAGGAATCCCATTAGACCAAGCATATTTGATTTAAAACGTTTGTATGTGAAGCTTAGTCGTACTTCTAAATTTGCCGCAACACGCTAACATTTATTTGTAGTTTTTTTTAATTATATATACACATATATATTATAATTAAATTAGATTTTTATTTTTTTTACTATTGATTGTGTTAGCTTAGTTAATGGATCAGGAATACAGCTGCTGAGGTGGTGAATTTGTACCTTTGCTGAGCACCAATGGTTTTTTTCTCTATGTACGCAATTGGCACTTGCTTGTAGAGAAACATCGTAAGTAAAAATGTCTTAGACCGAAAAATCGACTGTGTTTGTCAGATGGTTAATCATCTTCTTAGCTATAAAGGAAAATTATCAATGAGGCGGAAGCAGAAATATATTTACCCCGGGACGGGGTACGGAATTTACTAAATGTGCCAACAAATTATTTTGTTCAGTACTCGCGCTAATTGAAACTGACTATGGAGTGTTGTGTTTCCCTGTGATTCACTAGTTCCATTAAATTGTCATTTAGTATTCCATTTCTCATCTCCAGGTATTAGTTGACGCATGGCGAGAAAACAGCACCATGTCGGGCATGACGGGAGCCAGCATGCTGCGTACGCGCCGAAAGGATGTCAACGTCAAGCCGAATCGGAAGTAAGTTATACTGGAGCCATGCTTTTGAGGTTGTTTTAAAAGTAGGAACATTTCATTGAAGGCAAATCTTAGAGCATGTCTGTTTCTTTTGGACTCTTAGGCCTGATAAATAGCTTATTTTTCTCTTACTGCAGATGATACCTTTACTATATATAATTATATATTGAGCATGGCTCTAGTATTAGTAGCGTCACTATACTCACTAGTAATTATCAGTTATTATTGAATCACTGAAATAATTCAGTGTTGCATGCTATTCCTAAAATTTTAAATTAAAAAAAAATTGGGTATTTAAGCTGACTTAAAATAAATATTAACACGCACACTAAACATTAACAAAGAAACATAAAAAGAAAGAAAAATAAATAGTGTAAAGCGCAGTGTTAATTTGGCCTTACCCGGAAGCTCACAATGGATACTCAGGCAAGCCTTGTGACCACAGAACTGATTTACAATAAGGCCATTAAGGATACATGGATAGGAACAGATAGAGGAGGAATATAGGTTTATAGGGTATTAATAAAATTTCAGATTGGACCGCAAGTCGTCTCGGGGTATGCTCTACGAGAACGAAGAGCTACGGTTACGGACAATTAATATCAATGCAGAAATTGAAAGAGGTCAGTTGATTAAAAATATTCTAGATTGTCCTAGAAAAGCTTATCTTATAGAGATGTCAATGTAGAAGTATATTATTGGTAGCAGAACGGTATATACACAGTGAAATAGCCGCCTCCGTTACGCTAACGCATACTCCGTTATGACTGCTCTCTTTATATTTAGAAGAAGGCTATGACCTAAAAGGACCCAAGGCTTTTAAGGCCGAGATCGTTTAACTTAAAGCACACACCGTTGGGTAGAGGCTGTAGAATCCACTGGCGGTCGGTTTGGACATTTTAAAAGCCTTCGATCGGGTTTGGCTCAAGGCGCTTCCCTCAAAACTTCCGGCTTATGGACATACCCGTGAAATTATGCGAATGGATCTTTAGTTTTAACTGATCGGAACATCAAGGTCGTTATTGACGGTGCGTGTTCTGATTTAAAACCCATAAATGCTGGAGTTTTCCAAGGTGGTATTCTTTTTCCATTACTGTTTCTACCATCTCCTGCATATCAATGATATGTTGCAGTCAAGCAATGTACACATTATATTTAAAAGCTTAATTGCTACTGATAACTGAGACCACACCTGTAAGTTACACAATTATAGGTTAGTATTTTATAGACTAGACTTTAAATCAAGAATTAGAATTCTGTATTACAGTTTAAGTGAGTTAACTTAAATAGGTCAAGTTACAGTCAAAAAAACTAAAAAAAAACCGGCAACGCATCTGCAAGTCAAACGATATATTGCGTTCTTTAAACTGAGAAATCAAATTCCCCTTACAAATATTATAATAATATTTCTCATTGCTCAGGTCAGTCAGATATAAAGAAGCTGAAGCGGGAGAATGAGCAACTGAAGAGGGAGATATCGGCACTCCGCTACGAGTATGACAGGCTGGACCGGATGCTGCGCGAGCGGCGTTCATCGCCAGAACACTCGGACGTACGTTATTGTTTTCTATTGATATAATCCATTGGCTCTATCATGGGGCTTGTTTTAAAACGTTTACATAAGGTCGTAACTGCCGTGGTTTTTATACGCTGATGTTTTATACTTGTCAAACGATGTCAAAAACTGGTAGATATAGAGGCTTCAAGTAGCGAGAGTCATATTTTATATGGTTTAAATAAATCTTACTTTTTTTATGCAAACGCGACATTGGCAAACACAATTGTATAGTCCCACCAACTTACCTGTGAACTGAGTGGTAGCGCCACCGTCGCTCTAGTGTTGCAAATTAATAAAAGTTACCCATGATTGGGTATGTCAGATAAGAAACTAGGTAAACATATAAACATATTTTTATCATTTTAAAATTGTTTAAATGTTAGGTATTGACCTAACATTGTTTTATAATAATAAAATGGTAATATAAGTACTAAATAGTCGTCGAAAATAAGAAAATTAATGTAGGTAGATACATACATTAGCTTTTTCTCTGGCATTCAATTGATATAATGTAGGTACCCCATCACTTACAAACTAAATGATTAGCAAAGTAGGCAATTGAAATTTAATAACTTGCAAATAAACTTCTTCTTCTTGCCCTTTTCCCACTCTAGGACGTTATATTAAAAAAAAAGTGGAGTGGAGCGAATTTACGCTAAGCCAAACGTACCTATGCGGGAGACCCCTCAGATTATTCCAGCGTTATTTTTACGTGACGAGAACTATAGATAGTTGTATCACTCATCTTTATATTTTTTAAGTTACAATTACGTTGAAAAGTAATCAATGAAAAAAATATCGGGTAATTTACAAAAAGAAAGTAGCTGCCGAAATTCAACATGGCGGCCGTAGTTCCCATTTTCTCCATTTCACCGAAAAGTTGGTGGGTCTGTACCGTCTCACTCGGCTCTGAACTTATCCAAGTCCGATAGATGAGATACTTAGCACTTATTTAGCTTTGTATACTTATTACGACTTATATGAGCCAATATTATGTAAGTAAGTGACAGTATGGTGTGGCAGGACAGCGCGTCGATGTGCGGCGCGTGCGCAGAATGCAGCGACCCGCGTGTCGCCTTCCACGACCTCACTGTTGTACCCGAGGAGGGCGAACAGGAGAACAAGGTGATACACATTATAATTTACTTAAACCAAATTAATTAAATAAGGTTAATTTAAGTTTACTAACGACTACTTTTTAGGTAAAAGTGTTACTTTTCTAGTGTATTATTAACACTATGCAAAGGTTTTATAGGATTAATCGCGATGATTTGTTTGATAAAGTTTGTGTGGCTCTGAAATATGTTGAATTACGTAGTCATTTAAGAAAAGAGCGTAACAATTCTTAAAAGGCCGGCAACGTACTCACGAGCCCTCTGGCATTGAGAGTGTATATGGGCGGCGGTATCACTTAACATCAGATGAGCCTCCTGCCCGTTTGCCCCCTGTTCTATATAAAAAAATCGTATAAAATTTTAAAGAAGATAATTAAGATTGGATTTTAGGTAAATAACTTCTTTAAATATTATTAAATTTCGACACAAACGTAAATGAAACAATTGTTTGAATTCGTAACTAAGCCACCAACAAACACAAAGGTTTCTTGTTATATTGTTTTGAGTATTCAAAATTTAAATTTTCTTAAACATTATAAAATAATGGAATTGAATAATTGACCACGGGTTCTGATGGTTGAAAGAAACTCGAGATATGAAATAAATACATTTATATCCGATCAAAAAGAATGTTTCAGTGTGTAGCAGGAGAAAATTTAATTTACTTGCCTATAAATTGATCTGTATATGGGACACTTATATTTGAGACTTTAAAGCACCATATCAAAATATTATTTCGTTATACTATATAATATGCGATAGTAGCGTTTTAATCCTAAATTTGATGATCAATTATGAAATAAGTATAAATCAACGATACTAATATAATCTTACATTTAACAGCCAAAAACAAAATCGGTGAAACTAAAAAAGAAAAAGAGCAAGGTATAATTATTTCTATTTTGCATGAAGCAAGTTCTCAGTGTTTTGGAGTGTCTAGAAATCATTTTTAACTCGTTCAAGTCCAAACATTCATAGTAATTTGAACATCTATAGATTGAATCTTAAGTTTTTATGGTTTAATACCATCAATAATAATTAATCAAAACAAATATGTTAAATTGACTAAAAACATTTTACGATACTTTGACAACCGAATCTAGAAATAGATACATCAGTCCGAATGTGATTATTACTATAATACCTCGTGATCATGTTTTATCGCCTCTCTGTGCTCTCTATGTAGTTATTCTAAATTAAATTAAGAAATCATATAGTCTATGGTATTTATATAAAGTTGTAAATACATATATATAAATAGAAACAAAATGCCAATCTCTACTACGTAAATTTACAACCTCTGATATCAATAAAACGTCTTCTAAAATGAGATAAGAATAAACGATAATAAAAGTCGTATAAAGCCCACAAAATTCAGCTCCATAGCCATAAAAATATAAATGGGAGTTTAGAAAAATTTAGTATGTTATGCTTTATTTACCACGATAGTACGGTACGAGTTAAGAATTTCCATATGATTTTTGTTCCCGTGTTCTATCTATGCTAATGAAAAACTCTAAAGTGATCGACTCGACTTGATTCATACTTCTATTTTCTCGTTAAGAAGCTTGAAGTCGGCTAATTATATGCATTTAGCGAATTCAAAGTACTCTAATTTGATAACAGAGAAAAGATTTAGCTTTGGAAATAAGTCAAGGTCGGGCAAGAGTTATAAGAAAACTCCACTAGGGCTGCATCGTTGGGGAATTCAATAAAACACAATTATAATTATTTATTCCCGTAATTGCTTCGGTAAGCAATAACCATATCATATTTTAGTAAAACATTCTAGGTAGTTTGCATGTTTAAGGTTTCTTTAAAATTAGAATAGTTTGAATGTGAATTTAAGTAGCCATTTATTCTAATTTTAAATTGTATTTATTGCCTACTGTTGTCTTGTCTAGAAGATCTTCAAATTATAACTCTGAAAATACAAATTTATAACTTAAACGTTTGTTTATAAAAGGACAGGTACTTAAGGTGGGTTTTAATGTGAGACACCTTTGCTAAACGATTTGTTGCTGGCTCTTCCAGCTTTTGGTGTAACATTTGTAGACTAGATATTGACAACCCTATAGTGCCTAATGTGGAGGATTTATAAATAAACTCAGTTGTGTGGTGTACCGACGTTGTGACGGACGTACGTGCCAATGGTTTTCGGATATAATGGTGGTTGGTTCTTTATTACGTTTTTTGCATGTTTTAAGATCGCTCTAACAATTAATGTGTCAATAATTCATAGGTGCAATTAAGTAAAGAATATTCGATAACAACCCATTTATAATTCTAATAGTATAAAATACGTTTTGTTGTTTTATTACTTTCGGGGGAAATATTATTTTAATTTAAGAAGTGGTCTAATTATTGGTGTTCCTTTTAATTAAACTTTTACTTTAAAACTTCAATCATAAATTGATGAATGAATGTTCGATGTTCGATGTCCCTTCTCTCGCTTTAACAAGAATTTAGTTATATTATTTGTGAGGACTGATTAGCAAACATTAATGCGTTGGGTGGCGAGTTAATTTAATCTACAGTCCGTATATAAAACTATTTAATATTCACACTGATTACTTTCGGAAGTGTGACGCATGTGTCGTCCTCACATCACAATAAACTGTCTACGTGACATTACGAGGTGAGTTCACCTTTTATTTCTGAAGACCATGGAACAGCTGCTTCGACCACATTAGTATCAAACCACGTCGGAGTAACGACATAATGCCCATTTCAAACATATTCAGGTTCAAAACTATTTAAGCGACAAAACTCTATTGAAAATATTACTTATATTTTGTCGTGATTCTAAAATGACTAAAGTATGATTTTAATAGAAATGTTCTAATCAAATAATATAAGTTCGTCTACACTCCATTCAAACAATTATAAATTTAATCCAAGAAATGGGTAAAATATAATGACCAATTAAAAGTCCTCGAAAACAATAAAACTTCAAACATCGGACGTGATTTCTATAATCTAACTCGTGTAGCACCTAATAATATTAGCACATTATGAACGTGTGCATATTTCAAACAAACATCTCATTTTAAATACCACATTCCACTCAAATGCGCAATCAGCACTATTTCTATTATTTATGAGCACTTGACTGTAAATAGCTTTAAACGTAACCGATTTTGTCTACATTTTATTTAATATTTTGTCAAATGTTTCAGAGCGGCAGTGCGACCCCGTGCATCTGTGAAGAATGCCAAAATGAATCGAAAAGGAAATCCGACGAGGAAAAAAAATCTGAAAAAACAGACGAGAAAAGCAACGAGCTAAAAGAGCCGAGTGATGACGCTCCGGTCACGAAACAACCGACGCAATCTCAGAACAATGTGCTCGCTCAACCAAATACAGATGACAATGAAAACGAGCGAACAGTCGATGTTCTAGTTCACGACGCACCGAATGTGCCGAGCTTCTTCCAATCCGTGACGTCACATCCCTGCCACATTACCGGCCCACCGCCTCCCGGTTTCGTCACCACACCATATCAAGCGCCCCGATTCCCCACGGGAGGGAACGTGGAGGACTTGTTAGGGGACGTTCAACATTCTCAAACCACAATACATACCACGTACATCCAACAAAATTCGGTATTCATGTGTAACACGCAGAAGATTCTACAGAACCACTGTTGCTGCCAGAGTCGCGACGAAGCCGCTAAACCGGAAGTGTGCCAAGAGCAACCTAAGTGCTACGTAACTGAAAAGAATATTGAGCTCACGTACGATTACCCGAGAACAACGCCCATTCCGAGCACACCCAGTCCCAAATCTAGCGACGATTTACAAACAACGACCACGGAAGTGGCCAGCACTGTCGTCTTTGTAGAGAGACGGATTCCTGTAAAGCCTAAAAAATTTGATTTTTTTTTCCGATCGCGATCAGCACCGGTCGGAGAGAACGAGGAACCGATTTACGCGACCGTCAACAAACTACCCAAGAGGTTACGCAGGATGGAACTAGCTAATTTAGAAAAAGAAGTCGCGTACAAAACCGGAGAGGGTGAGTCCTCTTCTAGAACGGAAGTGACGCAGAAAACAGATTCAGAATCTCAAGCACAACCGCCGGACGACGACACGAGTCGCTCAGAACGGGAGAAATCGACCGTTCAGCCGCGGCCCGAATCTCCAAAAGCGAAAAAACGGAAGCGGTTCTCGCTAACGTTCAAAAAGAGGGATAGAAAGAGACGGGAGAAGAAAAAAGAAGTGAAGAACGGGACAAAGAACGGAGGACCGGTTCAGGTGGAGAGCGACAACGAGAGACTGATAGAAGAGCAGGAGCAGAAGCACAAGCATTGCGCGCGGCATCGCCCGCGAAATACCATGTCATCGTCGAGCTCGTGCCCGCGGTACAAGCGGGACAGCTATCAGGTACTGTACGTAGCCGGGCACTCACACGGTAGACACACGCTACATTCGCACTGGGCTTGCTTAGTGCCTAAATTACACTTGCAATTCTTTATAAGGGTCCATATCACAAGGTCTATAATACGTGGCATCTTATCCGGTAGATAAACAAAATCAGTTCATTAATCAAGGCTTTGAGTGCATTGAAATTTTAGGAATGAGCAAGCCTGATAGTGCGGAGGCCTTAGTGAGTACACTTTTGGTGTAATGAGGTCGATGGCAGCGGACCTGTATTAGACCACGTTTTGTGTTGTATTGTAATTTATGTATTTATTATATCAGCTTTTGACACACAGATCTTTTATTGTTACACCCCTCCTTTTCCCGTCCTTTGGGCAACGTGTGATTGCCCGGTAGTTTGCCGGTTAGTGTAGTCCTACTAGACAAATGCGGTAGAATTTTTAGCTAATATGCACCTCGTACATATTAACAAAAGCACTACAAATAAAAAAAAACACAATTTGCAGTTTCTAAGTTAAAGATATCCATTAAAGTACTTGAAAGAAATGCAGTGTCCCAAACCGTGCTAATTTTTTTATATTTTTCAGGAAATGACAACCTCGCACTCGGAGCACGAGCGTACAAACAGCATGTGTTCGTCGATGAACTCGCTGGGCTCAGCGTGCACGCACAAGTCAAGAAAGCTGTCAGCCGTGCCTCAGACCGACTCGATTCCTTGGTGCGGCTGTTGGGGGGCTGGTTGTGTGTGAACAGACAAACAACAGACGATTAGTGCTAATCTTCGAGGTCTTCTGACCTCCCTTTGGGAACCACGTTCCCGTCTTTGGAGGTTTCTTGGAGTTGGAGATACCAGGGTTAATGTTCTTGCGGTGCATTTAGTAGCTTAGTTCTAGAATGTGGGTAGTTTCGTTTTCCTACTTTCGAATTTGTCATAGAAATGTTGTATGAATAGTTGAATAGTTGTATATAGTCTGCGATTTGAAATACAGAAGTGTAAATGGAAGATGTGTAATAAATTATTTCGTTTTTATACTTTGTTTTAATTCTCAATTATCGTAACTAATAATGAGCATAAATAAAAACCAAGTTAATTACATAGATGGTTATTTATTATAAAATATGACACATTCTTTTGAACTGTGTGAACAGTTGATTGAAACGCACATAGCAAAATGGTTTTCCGGCTCAGCTTACAAGTCACAAATGATTAAAAAAATATCAGCCTCAACAAAACATTTCAATAAAATATTAGCAATTCATTTTCAAAAATAACTTCATTAAAATGTAAAACGTTGTTTAAAATATTCAGTAACCACTTAAGCATGAGCCGGCGAAGCGTACATTGATTCTACTATAGAACATTCGAGAACCTACAAAGAATTTTAGACGTAAACAAACATCGCTAAAACCTCAATGGCACGTTAAGCCTTGCGCTGATAAAAAATAAATAAAAAATATTTCATCAATTAACAAAAACATGGCTCTTATGGTGCTCTTACGCCGAAGATTTCATAATATCTTCACTTTAATTGTGAATAGATTTAGTCAACGCCAGCGGAAGAGCACCGTTTCGATCAAAAAATAAATAAATTACGCAAAAAAATAAATGAATGTACAATATTTACATCGCATATTTATATAGGATAGCTTAAGAAAAGGGGATTATTTTTTGAGATCCAAGAAGCGAAATTTGAACTTCAAACAATAGTAGGCTATAGTCTTTCCGATTCATAGTAAAATATAAAAAAATCCCTCACATCGTTTCCCCCTATTGGACATGATATATGCGTCCCTTTCGCACACACGTTTTACAATACACAAAAGCGAACGTGCGACAAGGACCGATAATATATTACGATAATTGTTAAAAACTTATATGAATATGCCTTAACTTAGCTTAATGGAGACGTCTATATAATATCTTAATGATAGTTACATTGATTTGTTTAGAGATTATATTTTATAATATATAAAAAATAAAAGCGTTTATAGATAGCTACTCAAATATAATTTAAAATAAAAAAATATAATTCCAATTCATTGCACGAGCTAATTCGTATAAAAAAGTAATTCATCCCCAAAAGGTTTTAAAGACTACAAAACCTTCTTTAGATTGTGTTTCAAGATTTTTTTCTTGAGATTTACTGCCATTCAATAGGTATTGCAAATGACAGAATTTTAACAATTTAGAATTGCAATTTTACATATCAGGTATCGTCTATAAATTCCAAAATTAGATTTTCCTTCACTATCAAAGTTTTTTAAAGTCAAGTGGTAATTAAATAATTGATGCGTGCTATTTGCAATACCTCACATACAAGCAGCTGAAAAAAGAAACAGCTATAACAGTTGCCATGAACTAATCTCAACATATTCAGTCTACAAAAATACCTTAGGCCATGTTTAAAATAAAATAAGTTTCAATCAATTTAAATTTTCATTCTCTTTGGTGAACTGTGCCTTTTGAGGCCACCATAAAAAATAATAGCATAATTTTTGACTCGTAAAGGTTTGAGCTAGCAACTCTAATACTATATTACAGGTTACTGTGATGTAAATTGTGATAAAGGGTCAAATTACTTACTAACAATGCCGATTAGATTTATAATTAATTCCCTTATTAAATAGGGCAAGATTTAACAAAATGTGGCAAAATTGTAAGGAACCATAGTAAAATTTTTCAATCAGGCAAACCCATAAATATTTGAGTATAGTAATGTTCACTAAAATTAGAAAAAATAAATAAAATTTATTTAAATAATATACAAAAAATGCAAAAGCAACGAATATCGATCAGACCATTTCGTGATTATATACTAGATCATATAAACTACTACTTTTGCCGTATGTATAAAATTAAAGGTAACGTATACGCGTATACCTTCCGTTTGTTACATACACGAACTCGGTAATAACGCCTGTAGGAAAAGTCTTCATATAAATATGAGAAATTTTCAATACAAACTCGTACTTCGAGACAATAATTTAATTATACCTAAACCTGTACTCTAAAGAGACAGACAATCACTCATTACACTTAATTTGTCTCAAAGCACGGCTCCTTTCCTATATTTAACTCACGGATAACAATCCATCGATAGCCAACGCAACGTAAACTTCTATTGTAAGATCTGTACGTTAAATATAGGAACCTTATATTATTTCGACTGAACGGAATGTGCTTAAGTGATGTTACGTCGATTACACGAATAAATACGATACAAAAATCCCATTAAATACATATTTTGTGCAATTCTTAATACAAATGCTTTAAAATACTGTAACCAGTCCGTTCTCATATAAAACGTTTCGTTAAAAAAGCATTGACATCAACAAGCCGCCTACAAAGCCGATATCACAGCATAACTATTACATAATTATGAGAAATACCCCAAAAATGGTCATAAGTCATCCGCGGTTTTAAAACGCGTTGTTTTAAACAAGTTAAAACTTTCCAGTATTAATAACATATTTTGTGCAACAATACTGGTTAAGTGATTATCTATTTTAGACCAAAATAGAACAACAATCAGCTACAAATTATTAGAAGAAAAGATAACACTTATATCGTTGTAACAAAATCCATACCATTCCCCTGTTATACAATAGTTATACCGTGTAATGATATGAGACTTGTAAAAAATATCGCGTACACAAATATTACTAGGCTAGCATGGAACGATATAAAACTGTCCACTGAACCCACGTGTTTCAAACGACTTTAACGCTTATAACGCACGGGTAATATCGAAAATCACGTGACGATGACGTCACACGTCGTCCATCACAAATGCAACCTGCATTGTGGGTTCCTGGAAATATTTTATATATTTTTTATTGCATAAAAGTTAATATACATATGTATAGGTATTTAAGTTGGATAATTCCTACAAAGAAATAAAAAGAACCAAAATTTAAATAAATAATCACATAAATTTAAGAATTATTGCGTTTTCTTCCGATGCACCTTTAGTCTTTATCGATATTAATAAAAATGTACTCACACACGTTCCTCAGACCATAACGAAGGCCTCTTGCCCCCTGAAGAGGAAGGGGTGCTGATCAATCATAGTCTGGACAATGTCTTCAAGGTAAGGCCGGGTCATCTCGAACCGGCCCATGTCACTGAACTGAACTGGAAGGAGGGTCGGCCACCAGCATATCGCCAAGTTCTTGCTATCCATTGAGTTCAGCTTCGAGTTATCTGCCACTCTGGAATATTAAAATATTATTTACTCTAGATGCAGGATTAAACATTCATTCTGGACTTTTTTCGTCTTATAAATCGATGAACGCCGCCTGGACGTACGAAAAAACATGACACAAGTTCACGTTCCGCCTGAGCCGAGCGTGCAAGCGAGAGCGCGGAACAAGCGATTGAGAGGCACGATCAGCCTAAGAGTTTATGACGCATTTATCTCTCTTCCACTCCATTGGCCGATGCATCCGAGTAAGAGACAGCGGCAGCACAAGACCTATACGTGAACTGTTTATAAAGTGAAGTGAAAAGTTAATGTGAATTCCATTGTTTATTACAATAGCAATTTCAGCGGGTAATTTATTATTGCCTTTTAAGAATTTGATTAGCGTTATTATCTCATGTATTTGTTCTTTCATTATAAAAAAAAATGTATACAAAAGAATGATAATTTAGTGATAATAATTCATTTAATAAAACACTATTTTGACCGGATTGAAGTTATGTATTATTACCGTGACCACGCACGCTGTAAAGCACGCGAAACGTCGGATAAATTTAAAATTATGTTAAATAGTTGTAAATTTATAATAATACATAACTTCAATCCGGTCAAAATAGTGTTTTATTAAATGAATAAAAGTTATGTTAATCAAAGACAATACGATAATAATTCAATTCATAAAAGTGTGCAATTTCTCATCAATGTTTTGTAATGTCGTTATCGCGTAAAATAATCGTCCGTAAGCCGACTTTAAACAACCAAATTAAAAAAATAAAAAAAAAAATTTTTTTTCAAAAACATTGAGCGTTTATTTGTTAAAAATATGTAAGTAAAAGTACAAACTAAAAGTAAAATTAATAACACAAACAAACCTTTTACACGAAAGTTAAAATAACAATGAAATCACGGATAGAGTTAAATCTTAACAAACGCTAGTTCAATACTTTTATATAAAGTTGAAAGTTAAAAAACATACCTGGCAAAGTGATTTAGCAGATAATCCAAAGTGGCCCTGGCTGGCGCAGTAAGGGCCGAGTTGAGTAGCGCCCGCAAAGCCAACAAACGCCAACTGCGGTCCTTTAGTTCTACCCCACCCGCGATACAACCTCGCATTGCTGAAATTGAAACATTAAATAGTAGATAGTTAAATCTATCTATATACAGTGTAAACTCTATATAACGACACTGAAGGGGCTGTGCCTATTTTGACGTTACAAAGACTTACCGTTAAATGGAAAGAAAAATCTGTATTAGAAAAATAAATTTTATTTTAGACTAGTGTTAGTAATTTCATAAGAACAATTCGTATTTGAACGCTATTGCGTTGTCTGTTATTTATGTACTGTACCAATAGTTAGGTTGTATTTTTTTATTATTAAATTCATATCTTGCGATATTGAGGCAACTTCGTGATAAAGCACATTCGTGCATAGGCAATTTGTAAAAAAAAGAAGAACGGATTTCTTGGAAAGTTCGATACGCATGACGAGTTCAGACAGACGAGTTTATTTCCCGCAAGGACAATAAAGCGACACAACAACGTACACAGCGCAGCAGTTTTAACTGATTTCGACAACTTAAAAAGTACTTTTTAGTATTTAATTGCTGTCGTTATTGTGGGTGGGTGTAATGCTATATAGAGGGTATCATTGTATGGAAGACAAGCTTAACCAACCAAAGTCGAGTGATTTCGACGCATTAGGGAGGTTGTCGTTAAATCTAGAAATGTTACATGAAGGTTACACTGTATATAGTCAAGACTTAGCGCAAGGTACACTCTATATTCATCTTAAGTTTAGGGCTTGAGATACTCAATGAGGTATTTTAACAAATTTAACCCTTTAGACAGGATAGATAAATAATATTGAACAGGCTTTTTACTAAAATTGTGGCCGCCATATCATCATCATTCAAGACACGTAAGAGACACAATTAAGGCAAGACCAAATTAATATTTAAGGTCTTGGTTTTTTTAAGACACAAAAGAAATTAAATATTGTATGAGGCTGGCATAACTTGAAACACCCTTATTCATTCAAATTAAAGAATTATAATTGTATTTCCTGAAATGAAGTTCTCTTTCGTCTTTTTCTATCAAATTGTGTTCTCACTGTGATAAAAAGAGACATACTACTTTAGTTAAAACGATGCAATGAGACTGTTTTATTTTATTAATAAGAAGGTTTAATTATAATTGGGTGAACAAGCGAATATTTGACTAAATTATAAATATACTATAAATAAAAGAGGAAATTAATATAAAATGGTTCTTTTACAAATTAGTTCTTAAATTTAAGACTTTCTTATTAACGAAAATTGTTAGCTGCCTTATTAATATTTAATCGTTGTAATTAATAATGCCAATTTTGGTTTTCCTAGTTATAAACATAAAAACTTTCTTACCCGCAATATCTTCTAACTGCGCCATACTAGCTTCGTCTAAAAGAGGCGGCAGTTTCTTAGAGAAGAAATCTTTGAGAGCCGTAGCAACCGCATTCACCGGAATGTCTAGAGCATCTAAATCTATGTTCGGATCTGAAAATTTACATTATTTGCTTTAGTTTAAAAGTTTGAGACCACTACGGGCTAAGCAAAATTGTCTAATATTTGATACATCAATTAAATCAGTCACGCAATTATAGATTTTATAGTTAACTTATTTTAAACTATACAAAAAATATGTTTATTACAGAATATAAAATACAGGTATCACTTATTCCACGACATTAAATTTGAATCGGTAGACGGGATGTCTATACTCATCGGCAAAGAAGACAAAGTGTAGGCCGAGAAAAAAAGCCGGCGTAAAAAACTCTCGGTACTCTTTTAAAATAGCAAATCATCAAACAACACTTATTTTAAAACAAATATCGCAAATTAATTAGAAATAGCCTGTCTAGCACTAGTCCCAGGCACTTTTATAAACTAAATAATCGTTAACTTTATTGTAAGCCTTTTTACACAGCTTTTCTTTAATACATTTCTTAAATTTATTAAAAGGCAGAGATAAAAGAGCCTCTGGGATTTTATTGAAGAAATTGATCCCTCAACTCAATTATTAATCTATATTATACTAGCAGAATCGGCCAAGCGTGGCCAGGGCTAAGGTTTTTGTTATATTAGAAAGTAGTAAACTATTCAAGGGAAACGGTAGGAGAACACCAGTCATGGGGACCACCATGCTTTTTTGGTGGTAATGCCATTGTAGCTTATGTGAAACGTCGGTACTTTCAAAACAGCGCCATCTGTTAGTATTGTGACTGAAATCGGTTAAGCAGTTTAGGAGTCCATAGCGGACAAACAACGTGACGCGTAATTTATATATATTAAGATTATTTATTTGCTCGGAATAAATAATCATATTAATCAATACCTTCTCGGAATTTATTGAACAGCATATCTACGTGTGCGCGATTTCCAGGAACTCGATATAATCCTTCAGACGCGAGACCTTCTCTCTCTATGAACTGCACGCATTTCTCTACAAAGAGAGGTACGCCGTGTGGACCCTGAAAAAGATTTCTAAATAATACTAGCTGATCCGGCAAACGTTGTTTTGTCATGTATATTATTTCTAGGAAACATTTTTTTAGTTCAATAAAAATAACTATCTACAATAATAAAATATAGGGGTTGATCGTAGAGGGGTGAAAATTAAGGGTTGTATGTATTTTTGTAAACAAAAAAATTGTCTAAATAATGATAAATTTTGGGGTGGTCACGATAGTAGCAGATTATCAGACTTATTGAATGTGCAAAAAAATTATTTTTTCTAAAAATTTCATAAGAATCAGTCGAGCCGTTTCGGAGGAGTATGGAAACGAACATTGTGACATGAGAATTTTATATATTAGATTTTGTTGTGTAGTATCCAGTAACTTGTAAGTTATCTCGGTATATTAAGGCCCATATTCTAGAATATCAATTAAACTTAGATCTAGTTTTAAGAGTTTTCAAACATGTTTCTGAAGATTGACATATTTGACAGCGCTCAATACGTGACGTTTGTGTATGAAATACAAAAAAAAGATAGAAAAAAAATAGATAGATTTAAAAATACCAATCTTTTTTCTTTAAACTGGATTATTATATAAAAAAAAATCACTCACTTGTGGACCCCAATTTTGTGCGGACACCGTACTGGCTGCTTGCGCTGCGTTCTTTTTATCCTTCTTTGATAGCTCCTGTAAACAATAAGTATGTCTTTATATGTAATTATTAAGAGTAAACAAAACTCATAAATTTATCAGTTATTAGTTACTTTAGCCTTGCAATGGTAGTAAACTTCGAGAAAAAAAAAAAATTAAAATCATGTATATTTTTTATTAATATAAAAATTACTTTTGAAATTTAAAAATTATTATAATAGCACCGTTTATTTTAATATTACTGACGTCATAAAGCGCAGTTAAAGGGCAAGTCTAACTGATTTGTTAATAAAATTATTTTTGTCATTGACTATAAATTGTTAAATATTTTTTTCATTTTTTTAGTTAAAGTTCACCTTATGTCTCCTATCATGTTTGTTGAAGGCTGTTGGCCTCCTTCGTGAGTCCGCCGCACTTGACGACGAGTTGTCTTGCGCAGACGACGGATATTCACCAGCTAATATCTATTCAAAAATCATTTAAATAAAGCCTGAGTTTTTCTAATAAATTATATTACAAAGCATCATGAAAAGATCAGGAGGTCTACTTATTTATAGGTCTATTATGAAAAGTGAGCAGTGTTGGCCTAGTGGCTTCAGCGTGCGACTCTCATTCCCGAGGTCGTAGGTTCGATTCCCGGCTGTGCACCAATGGACTTTCTTTCTATGTGCGCATCTAACATTTGCTCGAACGGTGAAGGAAAACTTCGTGAGGAAACCGACATGTCTTAGACCCAAAAAGTCGACGTCGTGTGTCAGGCACAGGAGGCTGATCACCTACTTGCCTATTAGATTGAAAAATGATCATGAAACAAATTCAGAAATCTGAGGTCCAGACCTAAAGAGGTTATTTTTATTATTATTATTATTATGAAATGGTTAGGCACCTGGTACTTAGAATGTAGTTTGAAGCCTTGTCATAAATATATATGCTTTGGGTATAAATGTTTTAATATGAATAATAATTACCGTTTTATTGATAAAGGGAATCTTAAAGATTACCTTATGCGTTGGCTCGTGGTGCGGGGGTGGAGGCAAAGGTCGAGGCCTTCGAGACTCACCGTCAGAACTACCCTCACTCGACTCACTCGCTGGAAAATTCAATATAAATTTACATAAAATAATTAATAATATCAATGTGAATCATCGACTCAAAACTTGTAAATCGTTTAACTTATATTTTTACGTAATATTTACCACACATTTTGGTGGTTAAGTTTATTTATGTGTATATAATCCCGGGCCGTCCCGGCTTCGCACGGGTGTACATTTATTTTTTAATCAATTTTTTGTAGATATTGATATGTTCTTTAATATTGTGGAACATTATTTTGTTCTATCAACAATAGTTTTAGCAGCGTATGCGATGAAAATATTTTGCATTTTTTTTCAGCCTATATTAATCAGTGATAATGTAGCATTCAAATGGTGAAAGAATTTTTAAAATCGGTCCAGTACTTTTTGAGTTGCGTTTTCGTTACAAACATACTTACATACAAATCTTTCCTCTTTATAATATTAGTATAGATAAATATGATTTTCATTAATTCATTTTATTAAGTGATACCGCCCATGGACATTCTGAATATTAAAGAGTTCGCGCGTGCCTTGACGGCCTTTTAAGAATTGATACGCTCATTTTTTAAAGCACCCTAAGTCGAATTGCTTCAGAAATACTTCAGTGGGCAGCTGGTTCTACATACTGGTAGTGCGCAGCAAAAACTGCCTTAAAAACGCTCAGTTGTGAAACGACGAACGTCGAGGTGATAGGGGTGATGAAACAATAAACAAAAATAATAACGTGTTAGACCTACCTTTATCCTCTTGCGTTCTCGCACGATAGCCAGTGGGAAGTTCTGGCGGTCCCACGAACATACCTAACTTTGGTACTCGAGGACTTTGAACCGCTACTAAATTGCCTAGAGACCTAAAAATTTATAATAACGCCGGTTATAAATCATTTATATCAAAAAGGAATGTATATTTTCAAATTAAATTTAAGTTTTTTTTTTTAATTTATTCACATATACGATCCGTACTACCCCAAAGAAGTACTGCAGAAAAGGAAAGTATTAAAGTCCCTACAACAAGAAGAAAGAAAGAAAGGAAATCTGGCCCTCATCCGATATGATCGACTCATAATAAAGGAAACAAACTCAACCAAGGCAAATGAGAAAAGAAAGCGCTCACCATCTAAAACACCAACGCAATCTGACTGCTATGAAGAAACAAGGCAGACGGCCTTGTTTCTTCAAAGAAAATGATTGTAACGAATGCATTTGAAAAAATGACACGCTCCAGACCAAATTATATTTCTGAAACATCAAACCAATAACAATTAGTACACAGCGGCCCCCGGAATCAAAACAAAAATAAAACCAAAGAACAAATACAAACAACCAACAAAAATTACCTTTCCCCAAGCCGGACAGCGGTCCCCGTGGGGAAACACGACCGCAACCCTCCAGCTAACCCCCGAGAGAAATCTCAAAAACTCACATTCAAGCAATCGAACCAGCCAAAACCCAACCTACCAAAACCCAACCTACCAAAGTCTTATGAGCCAAAGCAACGAAGTAAAATAAACAACAATATTTATATCGCCACGCTCAACGTACTAACAACTAAGAACGTGCGATCGACTTATGGAACTGGAAGAGGCACTCAAGAACATTAAATGGAATATTCTAGGCCTTAGCGAAGTCAGAAGACTAGGAACAGAAATCACTGAACATGACGACTACATTCTATATTCTTTTGGAGAGACAAAAGGACACTACGGAGTAGGCTTCATGGTCAGAAAGGAACTCAAGAACAGCATACTAGAATTCACAGGCATCTCAGAAAGAATAGCAATCCTAAAAATAAAGATAACAGGCTACAGAGAACACTGGACCTTGATACAAGTGTATGCACCAACAGAACAGAACAAGCAGAAGAAGCCACAAAAGACTCATTCTATCATCAACTATCCAAAACAATAGATGTAACAGAAAAAAACTTAATAGTCATGGGAGACTTCAATGGGAAAATTGGCAAGCAAAGATCAGGAGAAGAAAATATAATTGGTGAATACACCATAGGAAAGAGAAATAATAATGGAGAACGACTAATAAATCTGAGTCACGAAAACAACCTGGCAATCCTCAACACATTCTTCAAGAAAAAACCTATCAAAAAATGGACCTGGAAGTCACCAGACGGTAGCTACCATAACGAAATTGATTTCATAACAAGCAATCAACCCAAAGCTTTCAAAGACGTAAAGGTAATCAACCAGTTAAACTTCTACACAAACCACAGAATGGTCAGAGCAACCTTACACGCCAAAAACCAGGGTAAATCTAGGCAACGCTACAAACAAGTGCTACCTTCCGAGGAATACACCCTTACTACCAATTTAGATGCAAACCATCTGCTAGAATTGCCGAACGCAATGCAGGAAAGATACAATAAAGAAATAAACAGAATGTATCAAGCTAAAAAACCAAAACAAAAGACGAAGGAAATATTAAGCACACAGACCAAACAACTAATTTCAGAAAGAAAAGAATTATTCAAGAACAAAAAGGATAAAGACATATTAAAAGAAATAACAAGGATCAGCAAAGAAATTAACAAGAGTATAAAAAAGGATAAAGCAAAGAAAACAATGGATTGCATAAAAAATCATATTACTAAAACAGGAGGAATAAGGAAAGCCCTAAAAGAACTACAACCACCTAAACAATGGATACCAAGACTCAAAAAACAGGACACAAACTTAGTTACAAATAGAAAAACAATACTAGATACTGCAACATCCTTCTTTAAAGAACTGTACTCATGTAACAACAATTTAGAAACATATGCCAACCCCGACCCAGAACACGAAGAACCTATCCCACCTGTTTTAGAAAGGGAAGTCGAATATGCAATACTGACACAGAAAAATGAAAAATCCCCTGGCCCCGACAATATAACAAATGAGACAATCAAAATTGCACTTCCGGACACACTAACAACATTAACAAATCTATTCAATGAAATATTGGATACTGAATACATACCTACACAATGGACACAAAGCACAATAATCCTAATCCACAAGAAAGGAGACAAAGAAGACCTTAGCAACTATCGTCCTATCAGTCTCATGTCCAACGTGTATAAAGTCTTTGCAAAAGTCATTCTCAACCGCATTACCAAACAACTTGACGAACAACAACCTATCGAGCAAGCCGGATTTCGGTCTGGATTCTCCACAATAGACCACATGCACACCTTGAAAAAAGTCGAAAAGTGCCAGGAATATGGATATCCCCTGTACCTGGCATTTGTCGACTACAGCAAAGCTTTCGACTCTTTGGAGCACCCATGCATTTGGAGAGCGCTAAAAAACCAAGGCATTGAAGGGAAATACATTAGACTCATCGGAAATGTCTACAGCCAGTGCTCGGCCAGGGTGAAACTGGAGATGCTGGGAGAATCATTTCCACTCAAAAAAGGAGTCAGACAGGGAGACCCTCTTTCGCCTAAGCTTGTGTGTTGGAAGAAGTCTTCAGGAACCTACACTGGGAAGATTGGGGTATAAACATAGATGGAGAAAGGATCAACCATTTGAGATTTGCAGATGACATTGTGCTCATAACTGACAACCCGGGAACACTACAAACTATGATCGAAGAACTGGCAACCAAAAGCAAAGAAGTGGGTTTAACAATGAACAAATCAAAAACAAAAGCTATGACAAACAGAACACCAGATACTATTATCCTAGATAATGAAAACCTAGAATATGTGACAACCTACATATACTTGGGACAACTCATCTCCATGACAGAACAAGCCCATCAGGAAATAGAGAGAAGAACCTCAAATGTGACTTGCCAGAGAAGTATGGAAAGGAGCATAGTAGGTTACACACGAAATGACAGGAAAAGAGCTGTAGATCTCCGAAGGATCACCAACTGGGAAGATGCAGTGACCAGAGCCAAAAGGCTTAAATGGAGATGGACAGGACACCTGCTCAGAGGCCAGAGAGCAAAATGGTCGAAAAAAGTCACCCAATGGACACCTCGCTACAACACCAAGCGAAAGAGAGGAAGACCATGTGCGCGGTGCGCTGATGACTTCAAAAAAGCCACTGGTCCTCTGTGGCAAAGACTTGCCAGGGATAGGAAGCATTGGAAACAGCTGGAGGAGGCCTTTGTGCAACAAAGGCAAGCTGTACAAGAGGACAGCTGTGCAACAAAACCTTAAAGAACTTTTTTATATACATTTATATTTTGTAAACTCTTCTGTTTCTCTTGTATTAGTTGTAATAAAGGCTTTGAATCTTGAATCTTGAATACGATCCGTATAAAAAGATGATAAAGAAATAAGTTGGATTAAGAAAGAAGAGAATAAGATAAATAATTACCGTTTCTTATAGTGGCGAGGTGCATGGTGTGCGTTGTGACGTCTACGTGCGTGTACGCGAGCAGCCCCACCCGATGCCTCGCTTGATCCCGAACTGTCTGTTTCTGAAAATGCTGGAAAGAAAGTAAAACAAATAGATTATATTGAATACCTCAACACCAGTAAGATAATGATAAAGACGTAACGTAAAGTGTAATTTTACAAATGTAAGTTATTGCATAATATATTGCATAAAATCATTTAAATCAACTAGTATAGACACAATTGTATCTTTTTTACTAGGACATAGACAAAGGTATTTACGTGTGTACCACACAGACTACTTTAATTTGTCAATGCATTATGTATGCATAGAACAATTTTATTATCATATTAAGGATAAATTATAGATTTTTAGAATGACTTGCCTATAAAAATGATACATTTAATCTGCGCCTGCTTTTTCATATTTTGAAATATAATACAAAAGAACTTACATGGTTGATGCATAGGAACCTTTTCGTGTCTTCTGTGCCTCCTTAACCGGGTCATAGATGGAGCTTCCATATATTCATTGGTTTCTTTAATCTGTAAATGATATCGTCTTTACTTCACATTCTTTTATGATTAACTGTTATACAATGAAAAATCATGTAAGCTGTGTATGAAAAACGTAGATACAGTTTTGCCTCATCATTCTATGAAGGCCGAAAGAATTATTGTTTTCGCAGAATCGACCGCCTAAACTGAGCCTAAGGCAATAAAAATGTCTACCTGTGCATATTGAGCATCAAGTTCAGTCTCGGAGCTGACACCTGATGGGTGATGGTGATGCGCTGATTGTTGACCGTGAGACCATCCTGATCTCTGAGACTAGAGAAATACATATTTCACAAAACCACAGAAAGAAAACAAATAAAGAAAAATTTATGGCAGTGTTAGGTGCTGGAACCATTATAAGAAATTTATTGAAGATAATATAAAGTCAAAGCCAAAGTAAAGTAAAGTAAACCAACTTCCAAATTCCAAGTTCATACTAAGTAGAGTAGACTGTATAATTATCAGAAATAAAATCTTATTTCAACATTAAACTTGATTTTCTTTTGGAGGAGTTCCTCGCAGAGTAAAGCGTGATGAAGTGAACAATATATTTCAAAATTTTAAGTTACGTTACTCACTTTTCTACTCTCTCTAACCGGTGCAGGGCCGATAGTAATGTGCTGCAACGCGTCACTAACCATTGTGTAGTTGTTCATATCTAATTTACCCGGTTGCTGAAATTATTAATAAATAAATCTAACTTTTTGAACATTTAAACAACTTTATAAAATAATGAAAAAATAACTCGCGTATTATGATAAAAAATAAATATTTTTATGTCATTTTGGCCAAACACAACAGCTAAGGTTTAAACAAAATTAATAATCAATACTTAATACCTGGACTTCAGAATTACCACACAGCAAGATTACATTCCAGCTATCTTTATAAGGTTATACATAATTAATTAATATTTTAATTACACAAGTGTTTTGATACCTTTAAAGTTTGTGAATGTCTGGGTCTATGCGGCGGTGGGTGTGGTCGCGCCCGTCCCGTAGTAAATGCACGCGGCCCGTAACCAGCCGGCTGCCATAACCCTCCTCCATCTATGAAAATTAAATTACTCACACATTTTTGCATTTAATTGTGCAATAAATAACTATGAAAGTAAAAGAATATACGCTGGCAATGGTATAACACTTCTTATGTTCTAGAGTTTCGGCACCACGCAGTACTAAGATTTCGAATTTGGATTTCCAAGGATTTGTGACGAAGCTTATAAATTTAAAGAACAATAGTTGAAGATATTTTCAGTAACGGATAAATTGTCTAAACGCGCACGGGTTAACGTGTTTGCTTAGGGGTTGTTCATTAATCACGTAAATATTAAGTAAAGCTTCTATAAGTGAATCTTGGTTAAGTTAAATAAAAATCCCTTAACTAGTCAAAATAGCTTGAATTTTTTAATATTATCTATGGATAATATTATGGTATGTATGAATAAATTTCACCGAACCTTTAGTTGATGAATGGACCATCCATAATACGATTTGGAATATGCTAAATCATGCTTGGCAACTATTTCCTAAATAAATTAACAAATTGTGATTTGTATAATATTAAAATCATAGTATTGTAAAAATAACTATTATCTACTAAAAATCTGCCTGTGCCTGATCTACTTAAAAATCATGCAAACTATAATTTTACTGTAGCACTTCAAAGATTATCAATTACTTTTAAATAATACTTATCAAATAAAATACCTAATTCATAATAATTTCCTCTTACAATATAAATCTATAAATAATTCATGCATCGCTTTTAAATGTGCAATAAATACTGCGTGAAGATATAAAATTACCAACAGAGCTATACCATGACTTGGTTAACAGTTTTGTTTTTAAGTGTATTATAGAAATATTACAGTATATTGTATCATTTTTGTTTTAAGAATCATGGTACTGAACTGAGGTGCAAATAAACCTAAGTCAAAACGAACTATCAACACAAGAATGAACCTTCCCCTCATACAAATAAAGTAAACAATTGCGTCATGCAATCACCTGACTCGTGGGTGCTGAGAGAATCCTCCGAACAGTTGAGATCCGCTGCGTTATAACAATTCTTTTAGTTATACAACTCCGTAATTGTCACACTTTTAAACCCAGCGAAATAAAATATAATATGTTTGATAACTTTTATATATGGGCTCATTTTATTTGTCTTAACACTTGTAACAATTATATTGGATAAAACTCAATTAAATCTGTTAAGAATTTTAAAAAAGTTTTTTGTATATACAAAAGTCGATACCCTCCCTCAATACCAACTTTAAAAGACACTATTAATCGAAAATATTAATACAGGACTTACGTGATAGATCGCCATGCATTCTATGGTCTGGAGGAGCTGGTTCCGGAGGAGTACTTGGAGGAGGATATACGCTGAAACCTGACCAGACAATATATTTAATATTATTCCCTCTTTAAGATGTACTAGAAAATATTTCAGTTCGTAACGCATTAAAATATAATTAACATTTTATTTTTATGTTTTATTGCTATTAATATCACCAACCAACACAAAAAAAGGGTGCCTGTGCTTATGTACGCGCGTAAGAAGTTATACATCTTTGGCATTATTAAAAATAGTTTTTGATTGCATGCAAATAATAAATTACAATTAAATAATCAAAGACTGAAAAAGGAGTCATTATAGTCAATAAAGTTCAGTTTACATTTGAAAAATTAAATAAATAAATATTTATTATTATTCTCTTACATTAAGTGTAACATAAATTTTATTATTATTCGAATGTTGTTTTTAAATTATGTCCAATGCCGTAGCATCTTCCGTGGGCAACTTTATTCTGTTAATTTTGTGTGAAATTTTTCATAACGCGCCTAAAGAAGTATAACTTCAAAAATTTAATGACTAACTGCACTTACATAATTTACTATGAATAAAAATTAGAAATTGTTCAATGAGCTTTTTATACTATATAGTTTAAGTAAATTCAAAAGAATTTGTTTCTTTTTAATTCTAAAACTCTTAAAGTAATTTAGATGCTTGTTGTATGATACAATCATTATAAAACAATAGATATCTGAGGAAATTACCTTTGAGGAAACTTCTGTTCTTGGAATTATTCATAGTGTCACTGTACTCCGAATCCATATCGGCGCGTGAGTCTGGTCCAATGAGCAGGTCCAACGAGTTCGTCAATTTGTGCTCCATTCTATAGAAATAATAGATATATTATTAGTCTTATATTACTAAACACTATTACATACATTTAATGTCCTAAATGTATATTTTCGTCTACAATAAAGAAAGAAACGTGGTTTGTAAGTAAAAAAAAACAGTTAAATAATAGTAGTTTATGCAACTGTCATATATAATAATAGAGGGTATTAAAACATGAGTGTAGTTTTTTGTATATATTTAAATAAGATTACACGAGTGTTTTATTACCTAATTATATGCAGTTGCATACACTACTTTATTTAATCTCATGGCTATAGGTAGCTACATTAAATAAAATGCAATATAAACGAAACAAAAGTCTGTTATTGGTCTATTGGCTCCAGGAACCAGCGCGCTCACCACAAATAATGTTTACTTTAATTGAATTGAATCCTCCTTGGTCGGGACACATTGTACTTTAATAATTAAAAAATTGTTTTTATGCATTATTTTGTTAGGAGAATAATTCTTTAATTTAATTTTTTAATTTTCTTAAAGAAGTATGTAAAAAAATATGCCAATAAAAGTCTGTATTTCGTTTTATAATTAGAATATTACCGAATGAGATTATATAAAATATATTTCGGTTACATTGATATTGTTACTATGTCTTTTCAATGTGAAAAACGATGACCATGGCAACAAACACGCTACTCGAAGCAGACCAAGACAATATAATCACATAACTAATACTTGGTCACTAAAACCACAGGACACACAGATCTATTTTCTCCAATAATTCCGGCTCGAAGGACTAAAAAACTTACGGATGGTCAAGATGATAACCGTGATCTCTGGGCGGTCTCGCCGCTGCCACATCGGGTAAATTGTGTGCGTGTGGACCAGCCGGTCGCTCCATACGAAAGGCACGCTCGATCTCGCCTTTACGCTCCCATACTTCTTTAAAGAACGGCGTGTAGAAGGCGGCTATGAAACATAAATAATATTAGATATATATAAATAATATTAGATTCTCTTAGATCTCCCTGACCAAGATCTTTTGAATCTGTATTAATTTCACTGAGAGCAGTGTTAGCCTAGTGGCTTCAGCGTGCGAATCTCATACCCGAGGTCGTGGGTCGATCCCCGGCTGTGCACCAATGGACTTTCTTTCTATGTGCGTATTTAACATTTACTCGAACGGTGAAGGAAAACATCGTGAGGAAACCGACATGTCTTATGGGGTATTTACACGGGTCGATTTTCGTCGTGCGGCGAGTCGCTTCACAAATTGCCTCACCAAGCCGCATCGCTAGCCCATTTACACAGGTTACTAAAATCGCATGCGGCTCGGTCATTTCCATCGAAAATGTTGAGCAGAATAGCCGGAATGTGCCGGAATCGAAATAATTAATTATTCAATTATTCAACAATTTCTTAAAGAACAAAGAGAGAAGAAAAAAACAAAAGGAAAGAAGAAAACGTAATGTTTGGGTACGAGGATAGATTTCTCGACGTAAGGTCTTGGGTGCTTCGGATACTTTATTGGTTGAGTGGAGTTTAGAAGATCCTGATTATTTTAAAAAACAAAAAAAAATATTATTATTGTAGTAAATAAATACACGTGCGTGCGCGAAACACCTTCATGCGGCGGGCTATCGCCTACAACTGATCGTTTACACGGTAGATTTTAGTCACCAGTCGCATGCGGCCGGTCGCCGCGCGGATAAAGTCGGATGCTACCCAACTTTGGGGCTTGCGGCTTTAGTCACTTGCGACTTAGCCGAATTGCCATTTAGATGGTCGATTTACGCCGCGTGGCAAAAATCGTGCGGCTTTAGTCACCCGTGTAAACCCCCTATTAGACCCAAAAAGTCGACGTCGTGTGTCAAGCACTGGAGGCTGATCACCTACTTGCCTATTAGATTTAAAAATGATCATGAAACAGATTCAGAAATCTGAGGCCAAGACCTAAAAAAGTTGTAGCGCCACTGATTTATTTATTAATTCCACTGACTGTGACATAATTATCTTAGTTTGGCAGGGCTGAAACTACAAGGCACACAGGACTATCTGTAATGGTATACTACAACTAAAGTAATACACTAATTACTTTAAAACATTTATCCAAATAGCGACTATAGCCTGGAATAATAGGCACAAAAACATTGTACTTTTGTGTACTTAGTAATAGTGAACCAACCTTTAGTTTCAGCAGTATTGCTATACGTGTACGTAGTGAAGTGGGCCGCAAGACGATCTGCAGTTGCATTTCCGTCCGTAATAAGGGCGTGTCCTAAATCCGTACCAAAGAAGGTATTCGCTGCCGAACCCCCTCCATCCGTTACAGCCACCATTTGTATTGGCAGATTAGGAATGTTCATTGAGAATGCGCTGAAGATTTAATCGTTTTCATATACTTGATTGTAACTTTTTTTTACGTATACTATGATCACCAACTTATATATTATATAGCAAAGAATAATGTGCATCTGTCTCAGACCGGATCCTCATAAGGAGAATTCCAATATAGATAAACAGTGAGAATTAAACGTGAATGACATAATTCCTCTATGTATAAAATAAATGATATAAAGTAAGTCCCGTTTAATAGGAAAAAGGCAAAGACGCGCCTGAAGAATTGACAAGATATTAATTATATACCTTTAAAGATTTATTGCAATTTATTTAAAAGTAGAGTATGGTACGTACTTCAAAGTTGCCAAGCTCGCTTTTCGTTTCGCAGAGTAAATTAATATAAAACCATGTATGAGTTCTTCTCTAAATTGACTAGCGCCGTGGAAACTTGATATAATAACCTGTAATAATGCGGTACTTTAAAGTGGGTAATTAAAAAAAACGTTTAGAAACAAATTGTCACAATAAGATGTTCAAGAAAATTTAGGACGTATTAAACAAAAAATAACAAATTAGTTATGATAAATATAAAAAACCAAACAAAGGGTTACATCATCCCTAATCGAGCGAAAATGATTGATTTTTTGCATTATGTTAAAAAGTAAAGACGGCCGTTATTAACAACCGTAAAATGACGGCCGTTAGATAACGGCACCGCTTTTCTAGGAAACCTAAGCTTAAGTACTAAAAAAATTAAGTTATTTTTGTCAAATATAAGGGAAAAATAGTTTTCTTTTAAGAAAAAAGTAAGTACTTACCTCGACTTTACGCTTCGAGTCTCCGAGAAATGTTTCAATGACAATCGATCTGTCTCCCGTAAGAAAGCACGCGCGATGTAAAAGTAGCGGACTTAATACGCGATCCGGCGAATACGGGTCATCACAAAACATGCAAACCATTATCCTGAAAATATTTTATACAATATTAATTTAGGTAATAAAAAAACTCTGCATTTAATTATTTGCTAAGTTCTTGGTTGGAATTTCTCCATCCCTATTATCCCTAAGTATTACTTAACTAAAATTAAGTTATTTTTAATTCACTGGCGTTAATAACTCACCGTATATCAGCGTCATAGCACACAATAAGGTCTCTATACAAATGAGCATAACTAGCTTTTTCGCGATTAGCCCTAATCAACTCTTGCACTGCGTCAGCCGTTAACGCCTCAGTTCCCAATTCGTTGACTGATGCTTCCATATAGGAACAGTGTAGACTGAAAACAAAAATGACGAACAAATTAGATATATCCAAAAAAAACTTTTTCATATTTTTATGAAAATATCGTTACATTAACATCTTCGAATAAAAAAAAATACATTAGTAATTAAACTTTAATATACATGATATTGCTAATATACTGAATTGCATTATAGGTTCTCTAATTATAAACTATGTTTATATTAATTAGGAGAGATTTAGACTAAGGCCTCAATCTAAGAACATTATGGGGAATAAGATACGAGGAACTCACTTATCAGCAAGATTTTGTCCTTCTTCCTGTAACCGAGCCAACTCCTTTTTATCCATACCATCGTCTTGAACAAATATCACTACTAATGGAAGACCCTAGAATTAAAAAAAATGTGACGATGTATTTTTTATAGATAAATAATAATAATTATCTATAAAAAATATAAAATCCAACTTGATATGTAGAAGGTCAATCAAACTTAAATCTACTTTCAAGAGCTATCAAACATATTTTACACCGCTCAAGACGAGACGGCAATTTTAGTTACATTAAAAATTATTCATGACGTCACTTGAACAAAATTAAACGAATTTAGGCAATTCTACCAAGAATATACCTTAACTACGTACTACGAAGCCATATAAATTAAAATATGAAATAGAACAAACCTGAAAAGGCAATTTATCTTCTTGCTCTAGACTGGACAGGAGTGTCTTCTCAGCGCAATTTCTGATGTATTCAAACGATACTTGGTCTTGGTATACACAGAAGTAACCTATAACGTTAAATTTTCTATACACACCAGCTATTAAAAATGTGTACGCCTCTAATATTAGAGATAAACTTTTAATTTAAACTGACATTAAGGACTACAGATTTGCCATACTACTTTGTTTCAGATTACTTTGTTTTACAGACCTAACTATTTCAATAGTGAAGAGACCAATATAGTTTCAAAAAGTATGTTATTAATTTATTTTTGATACACTTCTTTTGACGGTGAATAAAATAAAAATTATTTTATTCACCGTCAAAATGTAAATACTTTTTACCGATACATAGGGAACTTTCACTATAAAATATAAACAAAAATGGCAATATTGCTGTAATCAAAATTTATCAAATTTTTATTTACTATATTTTATTTATTTAACAACCCTTTGTTGCATTCTATATTTGGTACATCTACATTCAGATAACATAAATTAAGAAGGCAACGGGCAGTTTTTTCACTTGATTTCTTCCAGGCAACACTATTAAGGAAAATAATTATAAAGGGGAAAATGCAAAAAGTGCATAAACAATAAAAAAAAAAAAATACAGATAACAATGTACACTTATATATTACCATTAGGGGCAAAATCTCTAGGAGTCTCAGTAATCTCTCGACAGGCAAGTTTTTGTTCGACTCTCCATAATTGAGAAGCAACATTCACTCGTTTATCGCCATCACAACCCGCTATTAGCCGCTTACCGAATTCACACGCTATATCTTCGACCTGAAAAATACTTCATAAAAATCTTGTATAATACGAATATTGTAGACGTGTACTTTATAGAACATTTTGTAAACACAAAGTTTTCAACAAAACTAAAAACGAGCTGTCAACTCTATCTTGTTTGTGAGTGATTCTTGGTAAACGCACACTGAGGTTTTTGTTTTCAAACCATTACATTTAATTCTTGTTTGTAGAGAATTTTTAAACGTCAGGTATTTTTTTAATTATTTTGGTTGTTTTATAGAATTTAAAAAAACTGTGGCACTCGGTTAGACTGCCGCGGCAAAGCTATTGCACTACATTTTTTTTATGAACGTTTATTAGCAATTATAATTAATTATCTATGCAGTATTAAATTTTCGTCTCTTGATAAATTAATTCCCATACTACCACTGTACCAGACTCAGACTAACTCGCCTATATAGTCTTGCCTCACTCGTAAGTCGCGCACCGGCTACTACCGATCTTGTCAGAGAGACGTGAATACGCAGTTATGGGTTCTGTCCCGCTCTAACGCAATGTTTTTTTTGTTTGTAGATACGGAATTTCTGGATTCGGTCTCTACGCTTGTTAGGCCCGCGATAGATACAAGCTACATGCAATAGCTTAAATTCATGGTTAAGTTCACTCTGCGATCACTACAGATTTGTAATGAATGTTTATTATGTTATACTAAAATATATACATACATATATATAGATCTTGATACTATCAAGGATCAATAAAATGTGAACAAACCCCTAATATGATGACATTAATTTGGTTGGTATCAGTCGTGAGTGCCCACGGGGCAGCTGGTGGTCCCGCCTGACATTGAGACTCGCCCGTTGACGTCAGCGAACTGAAATGTATTAAATTTTTACAATAAAAAAAGCTGCCTTTAATTTTACAGCAAAAAAAAAGGAAAACAAATTCTTTGTTACTCTTATAGTACCTACTTATCACGGGATAAATAAACTAATGGCTGATACGATTTATGAAATCACGATGTCAAACGAAATCACTATGAAATGCTGTTTGTGCATATCACTGTATCTATTGCAAGTCGTAATCAGAAACAGAATTATTATTCTATATAGAGAAAAACTTTGTACTGCAGAGAATCAGCTATAATTCATTTTACTTACCCCACTCTAGTATTCAATATAACCGGCAATGTCGCATCGAGACAGTTCGCTCCAGCAGGGCAATGTTCCCTCATCGGGCAATGAACGAAACCCAAATGCTGGAATAACATCAACTTGCGATCCTGTTCCATACGATCGAGCATTTTATATCTAGAAATATAATACCAGTATTAAAGGAGAACAAAAAAAAACAAATAGTTTATTAATTAAATTACGAGCAACTTGCTCTAATTGAAAACGAATATTTGGACCGGAAAATTAATTGGAATTCTTAAAAATTAATTATTTAAAAAATTTTTTTTATTAAGACGGATTTATATGAAACCATTTCATGAATAAAACGTAGTTTAATATTTTGGCAACAATTTTTTAAGTGACTCAAAAATTACAAAAATTCAATAGTTATCTGAGGCATTTAGTACGTCTTTTGCGAGATCTTATACCTAAAGTCATCTTGCAGTACATCTGTGATCTCTTTAATGTCTTCTTGTGTTATGGTCCCCGTTGGAGATATTCTTTTGAAGTGATAGAATAAGTCCGCGTGTTCCAAAAGTAACTCCTGAAAGATAAACTATAACATATAATTGCCATTTTTTTAACCGACTGATAAAAACGGATGTTTACAATTTCACGAGTAATTTTCTGAAACTGTGCTAAAAGAAATGATGTACGAAAGGTCGTTTTTTTTTCAAACATGAAGATTGTTTTGTTACATCGTTATTTTCGTAGGTAGATAGAATGTTTTAATATATTTGGGTATGATTTATTCCAAATAGGAATTTTATTACTAGTGCATTGTGAATTAAATTTTCCATTTTAAATACACCAAATTATTCTTTAACAAAAACAGTTTTTTAATGCAATTTTATTTACTAATTAATTCCAGGAGATTTAGCAAGATTTAAATTTTTTGATACCTGAAAGTTATGCTTCGCCCGTCTTTGTATCTCTCTCTGATGGTCATCATAGACGCGCTGCTGTTGGTCTTCTGAGAGTGCCTCATAGCATTCTCTCCCCATTAAAAGCACCCTCACTTCAGATAACTGCTTGCCAGGTGTAACATAACCTGTCTCTTCTAGAAGTCGCTTGAATTGGTGGCACCATCTATAATGTTTTAATATTTAGAAACTAAGACAAGCTAAATCTGATAGTAGTGCAGCAAAATGGAGGGTAATTTTGCGTTTTTCTGTCATAATTTTTGTCATGATAGTTGCATTTTCTACATTTGAAAAATGTTTGAAAAGAGTGCCGACTGTCGCTATCACTATAAGTCTATATAACTCTATCACTATTTGATATAATCATATAACAAAGTGAAATCATAAATCAACTAGATATATTCGAAACCAATTAGCAAGGGCGACATAAATTTATGGAAACCTAAAAATTTGTCCCAAAGAGGGTTCGGTTAGAGAGAGAGAGAGCAACAAAAACAAACTTTACAGGAAAGAAAGTCTTACTCCATATTTCTATGCTTCTCTTGTGCTTCGTGAAGGTAAGCCTTGAAAACAGAGGCTGCCTCATTCGTTTCTAAAATCTCATACGGGATCTTCTGCGACTGTCCCAAAGTCTATAAGGGAAAAGATTTATTAAATATGGATATACATTAACGACCGTACCCAATAATCTATCTCAATCCATAATCCACAATCATAATCATATAAATCCTGAGATAGTAAGCTTAATCCAAATGTTGTAACAAGTGTGCCAATAACCAATCGACGGATTGAAATAGCGATCTGTCGATACAAGCTATCCATGGGAGGTCGTATCGGTGTCTGTGGATAGACCTTTGTATGATGAAAAACTGTTTGTTATGTTTTAAACATACACACGTATATTTCAATGTTATTTGTACGTTTTTAATTACTTTATTTGGTTTACATAAATAAAACTCGGAAAATAAAACATAAATTTGTTTTATTTTTGTTATGTGTATGTTTTTGAATAAGGTAATAAAGTATAAATAAATAAATAAAATGAAACGACAAAGAGCATTTTATCCGTCGCCAAAAATGGATTGTCTTCGTAGGGTTTGGTTATTGGGATGTAGATAGGAGATCGATCGACTGTCACGGTCTGTGTGGATTGATTATTAGGTTCGGGCGTAAGTCGTAATATATTTTGAAGAAAACAAAATATTTTTAAAAAAATATTTAGAATACTTTTTTCCTACCTGATATCGAGCTCTTTCTCCAACCCGTAGCGTAGTGTCAGTTGGTAAAGGACTCTCTTCAGAGCCGGAGCCGGAACCTGAAGAATGGCGAAGCCCCTCACTGAAGTACACCGTGAAATCGCGATGGGTCCTGATCTGGCGAACTACGACGCCCCATTCACTAAAAAGCATAAAATATTTTCATTATGCTGGAACGAAACGCCAAAGTTTATTTTGTGAGATAGAATTTTGAATTTATCTATGAGAAAGTGAGATACACAATATTTTTGACTTCGACTAACGGCCGTTTTCTATACTCAATCCCAGTCCAATTTTTAATACTAGATTATTTCAATCCATTTCTCATAAAATACTTCTCAATAACCGATTGATAAATCGTTCTTGTAAAATATATATGAATTCGACAGATCGAGAATTGACATTTATCAATCAAAATTTGATTGATGGAAATAATTTTAGATTATATATAGATCGAGTATAGAAAGCGGCTGTGAAATAGAATAAAATACTAAATCATATATAACACAGATTTAATCACATCAAACGAGAATTTTACAATGACCATTTTAGCTGTCCCGACGTTTCACTGTATACTTTTAAGCCAAATGGATCGAATGAATTTTAATTTGATCAATTTTTAAATTAATAATAAAAATACTTACTTTTCTTGCAAATCGTCAGTCGGCAACTGCATCCGAGCCAGGACTTGCGGCAATTTCGCTAACTGCTTGCGTAATTTCTTTGCTGACCGTTCCTCCTTCAACCGACGTATATGTCTTCGGAACACGACTTGAGTACCATCGTTGCCAAATTGCTGAACAAATTTGGTCCATTCCGGGTAAATGCATAGTCTTTTGCTTGCCGCCGACCATATTTCTCTGAAAATATTGCCTTTATAAGTATCGTGCACTTTCAGTCGCAGTAAATACACATTCAAATCTATCCAGCCTTTAAAGAAGAATGGCAGGCCATACAAGTTTTCTACAGCACTGAAAGGTGAATGAACTATATATAGATGCTGTGCTTTTCTATTTATAGATTAGGACTTATGTTTTGATACTAGTATATGAAATAGTAGTATATACTTATACTATCAACCAACATAAATTAGAACATTGATATCTTATATAGAAATTACTATTTAATGGTCTAAGCACATAAGCGAAGGCTATACTACTGATTCTGCGATCCTGGGTTGCATTACCGACGAAAGCTATTTCTTTAATAAAGTATCAATAAAACAGATCCCAATTCTCAAAGACAAAAATATATTAACTGTATAAGAATTAAACATTTTTTCGAAGATCCTATCTTCATACTAAAACTTACTTATGATCCTGGACGTGTATTCGTATAAGTTGAGTGAAGGCTTCAGTCACAAAGTCGAGTTGTTCTCTTCTTATCCGTAACGCTTCAGCGTAATTTGCAACCTTGAGTTTTCAATATTGATTTTATAAATCAAACAATCAGGCAATCATTGTAGATAATTAAAAGGCATAAATATCTACATACATTTCAAAACAATAATAACTTAAATAGTAACACATTTACGCCAGAAAACCTGTTTTTAGAAAATCTATTAATAGTATATATATTAAACCGAAAATACATATAAATTAAGAATTTTAGGGATTTTTTCTGTAATCTTAATTTAGAAAAAAGTACGATAGGCAATCAAGTATGTTCATATTAAAAATACCTTAATCCTGGCCTTTGACTTGTCAATCATTTGTGCCAATAGAAAAAAAGCCTGGTCGATGTTAACATTATCATGACTCGATGTTTCCACGATTGGAATGGAACCCTTGAACTCCTTCCTCTGAACTAGTCTTTCCGCCTCTCTGACCCCTTGTTCGCAGGACTCATCGTTTTTCGATGTCACTAGGACCACTGGCTTCTTCAATTTGAGGATGTTTTGGAGGATCGCTGCCGTTATTTCATTCTAGAGGATGTATTAATTCATTAACACATGACAATAAGTAACTTTAAAATCCTGCAAACTCATCAAAGACTTTATATTATTTAATAATGACAGGCACTGTCACTGGCACTGCTCTATCGTGAATTTGACAAGTATTAAAAGCTACATTGAAAGCATTCAAATATAATTTACTCGACACCTTGCATTCATTAGTACAGGATTTTCTCATAGGCCTATGACACTGTACGATCGGAGATCTATAGCCAAGTGTTAGTAACCTCTTACAATGTCGTCCCTTATTCCTGAGGTTCAAATCAGGAGAATTTTCAAAATTCCGTCCGTAAAAACTTAGAAGTTCAGGCACTTCTCATTCGAATTTTTCGCGAATATAACAGAATAAACTCTACTTATCCAGAGTAGTACAATACTAGGTGCGTGTCTGATGTAAAATCCTCTGTTTTAGTAGTAATTTTTTTAATTATATTGAGCAAAGAATTACCAGTAAAATTTAAAATTGGAAGTGTAATTTTTTTTATAACATATTACAAAAATAATATATTTTCTTATACAAACTCTTGTCTATATTGTATTTTATATAAACTCTTTTGTAAAATACAATATAGACAAGTTGTCTTTGCCGTCTGATCGACGATGTTTAATTTAAATGTCACTTGGCATACTATATGTAAGATGTTTTAATTTATTCATTATATTATTTTACTTTATAAAACCTAGAATATAGGCTTTTAATGTTGTTTCTTTTGTATTCACAGGTGAGTGAATAATTTGTAAATATATATTTTTTATTAAATGTAAATTAAGAGATATTTCTTTTGTAAATAAATCTTTTGTATTCACAGAGAAACGCAGTTTCGCCTTATTTATTCCCAGTATAAGCGATTGATACTATTATATATATTTATTATTTACCATAACTGGCATGTATTTTATACTAAATCAATAAATAAAGCAAACTTAAACTAGTTTGTATTTAACTTTCTCTAAGTATTGAACCGAGGATTAAAGCTAAGAGGAGCCACGCAAGATATTTAATGATTCGTCTTAAATATTAGATACATGCGGATAAAACTAATTCATACATACATATTACTATGTTAATATTATGGTCGTAAGTTTAACTAAGATATCTTTATATTACGTTCCAGATATAGACATTCTATGACACATACTATATCATTATGTGCATAGAGTAAGGTCATGAATAAAGTTGTTTACAAACATTAGCGATTGTGCGGTCTTTGTTAGCAATCAATTATATCTATCAATCGTTAATTGATACTCAATAAACTTAAGGTGTGAAATATCAATGAATGTATTAATTGTCTACTTTGGAAAACTTCACGTGTGTATTCAAACCACGAGCTCAAACAAAGGTGTTTTTCGATACCCTTAATCTGTGACATCCAAAGTTGTAGATATCTCTACATTCATGGCACTGATGTTCCTACCTTCGGATCGCGCGTTTAAACTCATTATTGAGATTACAGTTAAGGGCCCAGGAATTGAATGGGTATTGAAACCTTTCGATTTTGATTGATAAGTTTTGATTATTAAAAATAAATTCTAAACTGCCAACTGACACTGACTGAATAAAAAATAAACCAAATTAATTTTTTTTTCTCTTATAACTTATAGGAATCTTTCAGTTTCAACAGCAAATTCACTATAATGTATGATATAAGGATAAACAAAAATAAATTAAATTAAGATAGAAATCAAGGACGCTGTATCGGAAGTAGAGTCCATAAAAATTACATTCTTTACTCTCTCTCTGGGTCGGTATCGTGAGTATCGTGGTAAAGTTAATCTCAAACTCAAAATAACTTTATTCATATAGGTAACCAAGTACACTTATGAACGTCAACAGAAAAGATGTTAAATTAATTCTAAATTTACATTTACTACCAGCTCGCAGGTCAAGGGCGTAGAGCGGGCAAGAAACTCTCCGCAACTCTATTCAATCGCCAAGTTTTGAGCGTACAGTAAGATCTGGCGCAGATCCTGCACAACGGTTTAAAAATTCTGAGGACAACCAGTCTTTGACTTGATAAGTCCATCGATTAGCTTCTACAGGTTCTCGTCGCTCCTACGCATTGTGACCAAAGTACGAAATGATTTCTGACTGTCTATATCGATAATCGATACAAAATGTATTAGTCGTAAAGCTAGTGCTAGCCCGGGTTCGAATTTTAAAATACCAGTGGCGATTGCTACGTTTCGTACATTTTTTTATAGCACTGATGTCAAATACGCGCTCATATTTCGACTAGTATAGTAACCAGGCTTTACTGCTGTTCTAGTTAATGAAAAAAAATACCAAAATACACCTACCTGCTTCTCCCAAGTCCTGCCAGGCACCAGACTGACGTCGTACACACAAAGGAACCCGTCAACGGAGAGCTTTCCATCTGGCATCAGTTTCTGCTCGTATTCTTTCTCGATACCAAGCTGATTCTTGCATACATACATCAGTTTCTCAGCGGACTGCAGTTTTGTTGCTACGCATCGCTTTACGTATGCCTCAGTTTTACCAACCGCTGTAAAAGATTATTGTTGGAGTAACTTATTTAATAATAGTACGACTTTATATTGCTTTAAGATAGCAGTGTTGGCCTAGTGGCTTCAGCGTGCGACACTCATTCTTGAGGTTGTAGGTTCGATGTGCACCAATGGACTTTCTATGTGCGCATTTAACATTCGCTCGACCGGTGAATGAAAACATCGTGAGAAAACCGGCTTGCCTTAGACCCACGTCGACGCCGGGTGTCAAGCACAGGAGTCTGATCACTCATTTGCTTATTATATTGACAAATGATCATGAAACAGATACAGAAATCTGAGGCCCAGACCTAAAAAGGCTGTAGGGCTACTGGGTTTTTTTATATTTTTTATATCGCTTTAAAAATATGACTATTTTCAAAAAGATAGTGTGTTCAATGTAGATACGCACCGCCAAGATTGGAAATCTTTATACGAGGTATTTGTCAAAGAACAAGTTCTAAAACAATAATAACCGTTAGATAATAATGAGATTTAAGACGGTTAATACTATATTTCTTTAGGCATATTTACATTTTATGAAACATGTAAGTTAAGCAACATTAAAAGCTTTTACTATTAATTGCCTTAATAGACATAAGTACCTAAGGTAAATTCAAAACACAAACAAATATCAAAATAAGATTAACGATAGATAAAGGAGATTGCAGAAGCATGCGGTTAGCACTTAAGTCTAATCAAACCGCTTGCTTAGTTGCCTTGTATAAAAATTATAAGGGGATTATTGCCAATCAGTGCCTATTTAAATACGTATTTCCTCATTAAAATTTATTACTACAATTAATTAGAAATAAACCTTTAAACGGTTGAAAGCATGCGTCATCAACGAACTCCGTCTGCTCGAGCACTTCAAATCGATATTCCTGATCATCATTATCCTTTTGTACACCACCCCAGTACAGAAAGTGATCGTTATTCACTACCCTGCCGCTGAAGTCAGACTGAAAACAAATATTATTGTCACATATAGTGTACTTGTTGAATAATTTTCTACTTCACATCGACCTCTCGACGGAGTTACACTGTAAAATATTCAGAAATGTACAAATTTAACAAAATAATTACGATTATGGTGCCACAGATGAATCTTTACTCGTTACAATTTGAGAGATTTTACGGAGACGGGAAAACAATTCACACGCACATACCTACTGTATAAAATTCAACAATGTAAATGGTTTATTTAATCAAATGTTTTCTTATTTAATTTGCATCTACAGTCGAAACCGTTTACGACGACATCGCATCGTTTAGAACAACATACCGGTTATATTGTAAAAAAAAACAAAATCAAAGGTCCCGGCTGAATTCTATTGTATTAGGTACTGAATAACAACGTCATCGGCTGTTAGGACTATCGGTTTTTACGACCAAATATGAGTTGTTATAACAGATATTGACTATATATTAATATGATTAAGGGAAACGATAGTAAACCAAAACTTATTTCTTACAAATAATTGCTATAGATTACAAGTGTCTACAGTCAGGTTAGAAAAACTTGCAAGTAACCGTTCAAACAAGCTCAATCGTGCAAATATGTCACTTGTCCGTTTTTGGTCTAGAGCCGTACACTAGTGTTTATCAAGGAATTATCAATATTTTAAACGAAAATCCAGCGTTTACAAATGTGATATAACTTAAAAACAGACAAACTGACTTGAAATTGTAATGTAATGCTTACTCAACATTTTAAGTACATTTTAATGGGGTTTTAATTAGATTTTATTGGCACTCGACTCGCACTTATTGGCGGAAGCCATTTTTCAAATGGGCAAGTCAATTAAATTGGAAGAAATTATTGACTGCTCCCGGCGATTTAATTCGCGTAAAATTCCATACCGCCGGTCTATGGTTAATTACACATTTAATCTATCCTCATTCTAGATATTGCATCATGTTAAGCTCTTTTGGTAGCATTATACGAAAAATACGAAACTTATGAGTAAAAAATAGTTATGTAGAATTTTTTTAAAGGGCAAGTTCCATTACCACAGCGTAGTCTCTAAGAAGGTTCGAAATAGCGATTTAGCACTCAATAAGACTCATATTCAATAGGTTTTGAACATATGGGAGTTACAGTAAGCGCTAAGTCTATCTTATCATGCAGAAAAAGGAAGAACTGTATACTGTTTACAGAATATAACGTCCAGAGAAGCGTAATTGGTAGTTCTACGAAGGGAAGACTTCTAAATTAAAAGATACTATACTAAAAGTAACAATATATATATTAGAGATACGTAAATAGTATAGTTGTTATCATCAAAAGGATAATTATACTTTGAGACCCGAAAACGTGTATAAAAATACCGGTTGGAGCATATATTTTTTATCCTGTCTGCTGACCTAGATAATAAATGCTAATTTTAGCGATTTAGGTAAACTTAGTGACCTGTATTATTAAATCGTAATTCGATACATATTATCATGAAACCTAGTATTTGCCACTTAGCCTTTTTCGCTTCGTAAACCGCATAGTGACAATATATAACCATTTTTTATTTATTTCTAGCTGATCCGGCAAACGTCGTTTATTTCTAGGAAACATTTTTTTAGTTCAATAAAAATAACTATTTACTGTGACAATTAAGGGTTGTATATATTTTTGTATGTTGTATCATAAAAAAATAAAAACAAGAAGTTTTGTCTAAAATAAATAATTATTTAGGGGTGGGAACACCCTAAACATTTAGGGGGATGAAAAATAGATGTTGTCCGATTCTCAGACTTACTGAATATGCATACAAAATTTCATAAGAATCGGTCGAACCGTTTCGTAGGAGTATGGGAACGAACATTGTAACACGAGAATATTATATTAGATGTACAGTACAAGAAAAATAATGAAAAAATAACAATCGTAACCGTTTCGGTATTTTTTTTCGTTTTACCAAACTATTAGTGTAAATTTCAAGTCGGAGTAGTTAATCCGATATTTCAAACAATAATTATCCTAACCAATTTACATAAAATATGAATAAATTCCAAATCTTTTCGTCCTATTAAAACCATGTCACTTTACATAACATAGTTTATGATTAATAACTATCATTAGCGCTAATGTTTACAGATTTCATTGTTAATTTTTCTTTATGAGTAGGTGAGTCAGTGTTTAGAAGAAGAAGAAGCTCTTAGACGAAGATTTACCGTAAGATAAAGTGTATATTACGAGTATAGAAATAAAAACCGTTGATCTGTCTTTGTCTGGTCTGAGATCGAACGCGCAACCTGAGAATTGAGAAATAGTTCCTACTGCTGCACTATTTCTTTTTTGTTCGGATAATAGCACAAAATATTTAAAATGAGAATTCACCTAACGCCCGAACCCAATAATCAATCCACAATCTCAGATTGAAAAAAAACTGAGATCAGACCGTGACAGTCGATCGATCTCCTATCTGCATCCCAATAACTAAACCCTACGAAAACAATCCTCCAAATTTTTGGGGACGTATAAAATGCTCTTTGTTGTTCCATTTTACCGACTTTTCACTCATATTTGATAATCAATGTAAACCAAATAAAGTAAATAAAACCGTACAAATAACATAAATATACATGTGTATGTAATAAACAGTTTTTTTAATTATTTAAAAAACTGGTGTAAGTTATAATAATTAACTGTTGAAATCGAGCTTTCGTCAACTGTCATTTTCATACAAAGGTCTATCCACAGACACCGATACGACCTCCCATGGATAGCTTGTATCGACAGATGCCTATTACAATCCTTCGTTGGTTTTGGCTCACTTGTTGCAACATTTGGATTAAGATTACTATCTCAGATGGTGGATTTGGTTGAGATATGTTACTGGGTTCGGGCGTAAAGCTATAAGCTTCAATCTAGGGATACAGCTCATCTCGTGTGTGCATTCTTGAACATGTATAATAAATTACATTGTTAGCTTCCGCAAGTAATATTCGTTGCACGGTATTACATCCATTTTTGATATTAAAATGGTTTCGAATAGCTTTTTATTACAATTTACGACAAATTAGGACGTAGTTTTGGATTTTGTAAATATTTCATACATAAATTTAACAATTAATTTGATAAGTTTTTTATTTTTTATTAAACTACCCCTAATATGGCATCATATTTTTTATACCGACCGGTTTTAGCTGTATATTACTCAATACAGTATTTAAATGTGCGTCAAACTTGCATGTTTTGCTTTAAAAAGACTCTGGCGATCCATGTATATATAGTTTTTTTGAAATCGAACATTCTACGCCTATCCAATACAAAGTTGCGGATTTTAAATTTTGTGTAAATTATTCACTTAACCATCCATATAAATTCTATAGTCTACTCACTACTATTTTGAATTTTTATTAGAAGAATTAGCAACCTTGGCATATTTTTCTCCATGTTTTTATGCTTTGTTCCGCACGCGGGATGTGGCGGCTCACTTCCGCTACCGGGTCGTGTGAAAAATATAGAGGTATGAAAAGAAAGCCTACATTTTTCGAAAAATAAATTATTCTTTAAAAACTCATATGCCTGACCTCTGGTCATGTCTTACTAATTAAAGAAATGATTTAAAAAAAGTTTGTTGAATTTGTTTTTATTACGTAATATAGTGAGTGTATAACGTGTCCGAAAATGTCTTTAATGTTAATGTTATCTGGATATTATTCATAATTTGTAACCAACGAACCTACTTTCTTACGCACCGGTGAGTTATTTTTTGGGTTAATAGTCTTGCATAATCAAGCCTGTTCTTACTGCGATCTACGAAATAGTTTTATTATGTCATTCGACAATTCAATTACCATCATAGTCAAATTTTTTCACCATACATAAGATAAACATTTTCCATTTCAGGCATTTCATACGAGTACATCTATTCAACGTCTCAACGGACGCACATTCAAAATTATTTATTCAATAACAAGGCGAAGTTTATAGACGCTCGCCAAATACCTGACGCTATTTTATTTCGCAAACTACATTTTTACCGAGACAGCCTCTGGGTCTTGTACACGGATAAATTAATAATATATTTTACCGAATAACAGTTAGCCGGTTAAATTTCGGAATAACACAGTCCTGAATATTTCCAGTTTGCCAGACTACAAATAAATCAATAAGATGTGGACAATAATTTATTTCATATTTAAAGGTACCAATCACACAATTGCTTATTTTTGTAAAAGAAAAGGAATGCAGATTAGAGTTATTACAAGATAAAAGACAAATTTAATATATACTTGTAAATAAAACTTCTAAGACAATTAATCAACTGGATGTCTAGTCATGTAACCATTCAGTATAGTTTAAGGTGAACATATATGTTTGTATTTCACAGATGTGACAAGTACAATTATTGTCTTTCTAGGAATTGAATCTAGAATCACTGCAATACATATATTAAAACACAGAAATTATATATAGGTTTTAATAATGTAAGCTGCAGAATAATCTTATATATAAAATTCTCGTGTCACAATGTTAGTTACCATACTCCTGCGAAACGGCTCAACCGATTTTTATCAAATTTTATATGTATATTCAGTAGGTCTGAGAATCAGCTGCTATCTATTTTTCACACCCCTAAGTGATAAGGGTTGTCCACCCCTAACATTTTATTTTTTAGACAATTTTTTTTGTTTCTATTTGTTTATGATACAGCAAACAAAAATACATACAACCCCTAACTTTCACCCCTCTACGTTCAACCCCTATTTTTATTATATAGTTAGTACGCTCTTTTATTGAAATAACTTTCCGGGTCAGCTAGTAGATATATAATATGGTAAATAAGTAATTAGATAAGAAACACAAAGCTTAACCAAAAATAAATTGTTATGATAAACAAATAATCTGTTAGAGTAAGATGAGAGTGGCTTGTAAGAAATGAACATATAGTTCATGCTCATTTGTCCGTAGATGTTCGATAGTGTGTATACATACTGACCTGACTCAAGACAGAGATGTGATCAACATTGTAATCATCAGCATCAGTTCTAACAAATCTGTTGCAAAGACAAGATTTCCCGATACCTAGCTGCCCCTTCTCTTTTTCTGTACCTGAAAACAAATTAATTATGATGTAACAATATATTATACATAAAAAAAAATTATGCTAGTAATAGTTTCTAAAAAAAAAGCTTTCTTCTTGTATATTTAAGAATGTCCTATTAATTTTACTATTACTATGAGAATCAATAGCGGATGGCTATGTTACCAAAAAAAATTATAACCCAAGCTTTTACTTAGCATACCTGAGCAAAGACCGCATATATACTTTCCCTCTTGATAATGATGAATGATGTTGTGTTATACAATTAATTCAATTAATCATTATAACTATTACTGTCTTCTCAATGAAATATAAATAAGTATATTGAAAATAAATAAATTTAGTAAACATCGTTTATATTTTTAAAGCAGCTAAGGTAATTATTAAATATTGGAAATTATTACACAAACACATTTTTATACTGTTAATATAAACTTTTTGCAATATCCCTCTAAATTTAATATTAGTATTAACTGAATTGTTTAAAGAAATCACACCGACATGGGTGTTTGACATTGAAAGAGGATTTAAGATGATTGCAGTGATATGAATCACTGACATAATAAGACATTTTATCATACTGATAATGAAGCTTAGAATGATAACACCAACGCAATTCTATTTTAAAGCAATGTACATAACTTCATATTGAAGTATAATACTGTATGTATCATATATTAGTTATATATATACTACATACACATATACTTGGTATACCTTTTAATAAAATTATATGTTTATAAATTTTTATATATACATATAATTAACAAAAGAGCATAAGCATTGTTTTAGATCAAACTGAAATTTACACAGGTTTAAGATATTATTGATTAATTATTGTCTTTCAGGCCCCAATGTAACCAAGCATTTCTAAAGAAAAAATAACTTAGACTTATCAATAATTATGTTCTTGACTGGTGAGGTTTATTTCAAATGGTTTTCCAGTATACAGTGATGGGGATCTCCAAGTCTACTTAAAACTTTATTTCAAAAAGTCTTAAGAAATATATTTTAAATTACACCACTTAAGATAAGACAGGAAATATATAAAACACAGGAAGCTCAAACTGTGAGATGTGCTGATAACAATAGTGGATGTTGGTGGCAATTGGGTGATAATAGGCATGACAGCCACCAAAATAAAATGGTTTAGAAATGGTAGGGGATCTAAATTTATACCAGGAAATTGAAAGTTACCGACTTTAAAACATCTTAAAGAATTGTCTGTCACATATAAACATATATCTATTCAAACAATATTTTTTATGTATTGAACAAGGAACAACTAAATCTATATAATTATGTCAGTCTATAAAACATGAATAAAATATTAGGTTGAGGTTATTTAATATATTCAACAATATTTGTATAAACTTTTAGTGTAATTTATAAATTGTATTAAAAATTTAAAAAAAAGGTTACTTACCAGATAATCCAATAACAGAGATGGTGACAAGCTTCCCACCAGTGTTATCCAATTTTTTTTGCCATTTTTAAATCACTTTGCTATTAAAGCCCAAATCACTGCACTTGGTACATACATAACACCACACCTGCACATAACAAATATAAAATCATGTTTCACTAATCACTGTACATTCACTTGACATTGCTTTTTGTACCAAGCTATAAAACTGATAATAATTTACAGAACAATCTAAATACCAAATTGGTCTCATTTTGTTTTCTGTTATGTTCTTTAGTTTACAAATATAAAGATATTAAAGAATCTCTTAACAGATGTACGAAAATATTACGGAAAAATCTACATAATTGATTTACATTCATGCAAGCATTATACTTATTGTTATTGATCAGGCTCAATAGTAATAATTAATCTGTTTTTCTGTTGTTTAACCAGTTAAGCTAAAATAGAACTAAAGTCCTGAATTCTCATTCTATACGGGCACAGTGTCACAATCAATTTTATGAAGACCAACTTGAATCTAATTAAGTAAAAAACAGAAAAACTATATAATATTACATATTAATTTACCGTCAAACCTAAATGAACACTAAATGTTGTGTAAATTACATATTTTAAATTGCAAAAAGGATTTTCTTTGAGAAAAACGCAATAATTCTGAAATGACACTCGCGATGCTTTGTACACAGTGTGGCCATTGGTAATTTAAAAAATGGTATCTAAAGTTCAAGTCTTAACATGTCCGAACATATTTATCAGCCTATAAAAGGTACACCATTAGAACTAAAAAGGCACTTCAAACATGAAATAATAAATAAAATTATAATATACATGGAGCTGCACAAGAAAAATCTATCAAAAGTTTTAAAACTTGTAATAAAAATACATGTTCCCTTTAATAATATACATACCAATAAATTAAACATTTAAAATCAATACTATTTGCTAGCATATATAGTTAGTATATATAGTTATATGCAAATTTAAAAAGTAAAGTATCCCTTTTATGTTTTTTTGCTATAACGTTGTTAAGGCTTTTTAAGTGGCCACCCCGATTCTAAGCTTAATGTTGCCATGAACAAAGAACAGTCAGTCTAAAAATTGTATTATAATTATTGTTATTATAATTATTTTGCGTTTACTTGTGATGAGTATGGGTAAGATTCTATTATACATTTAAAAAAAAGGGTGCGTGTACTTATGTATTATAAGCGGCACGTATGTCTAGCGCTGGCCGATACGTGGAGGGGATAGCTGCGCATGTGTACTGTCGCGCACGCAATACATTATATGCCTCAAATTTACAATGTTGCTGTCCGAATGACTGGACAAAGTATTTGTAGCTTCGTCAATCTCACTTTGGATTTGTTTCAAAGAATCAATTAATTCGTTAGATTCCCTTTTTTAAAAAACAGTTAACTTCATAAACCATTTTCCTGGCTTGTCTTTTCAAAACAGTATTTGTTCGAGGCATATTCACTTTAAAGTCACAAACAAACTTAAAAACAAATAACAAACAACAAAACACTAACAAATTCAAACGTAACAAAAACAACAAAACGTAACAACAGTAACAATAATATTAATGACGCGACTGTACACGGGATGTGCGTGGGGCGTCGTATCGGTGCGGGGGACGGAATGCGACTGGAGAGCCAATCGACGCTACGCGCGAACGCTCTTCATTCCGCTAGCCCCCCTCAGGTACCTTATTTTTTACTTCTGCGCAATAACGGTCAGCGCTAGTACGCGCGTAAGAAGTTATACTTCTTTGGCATTATTCAAAAAAGTTTGTGAGTCAATAACGTTCAGTTTACATTTGAAAAATTAAATAAATAAATATTTATTAATATTATTTTTACATTTATTATTTTTTTCTAATATTAATTAGTATTGATTTAAATATTCAATTTAAATCACTTCTGATTATAATTCAGACGCACATATAAAATTCACACTTGTAAAATGAAAACGAAAAACTCAAAAAAATATTATATATATAATTACACAGTGAACAGAGGTGGCGTGCGTGCCAACATGCGCCACTAACTTCAGTCTGATAATTTTGTGACACGGTGCGCGCATCGTAAAATTTCACTCTCATCAATATTTCATAACGCACCTAAAAAAGTATAACTTCAAAAACGTTTCGAAAACGAATTCAATACTTTTATTTGCATAATATGTTTTACAATAATATTGAAAAGTAATTTTTAGATCTCGCTGTGGGCCTGAAGATTTACAGCTAGATTGAGTGAGCTACAGCTCAGCTAGGCTCGAACGCAAATGGTCTTATTCCCGCAACTAGTGCATGGACGTCTCCTGCGAAGTGTCCTAACGTTATGATAACACATACATCAAAATCTTATAGAAAATACTACACAAAATAATATAGTACATTTTTAGTGCGTATCTACGATTCGCTACACATTATTATTATTTCTGAGTTTTTAGTGTTGGTAATACACAACATACATTTTAATGTTGAGTCAAGTTTTGACAGCACCATTACGAAAACACAAGCGTATAAATGTCTCGCCGCGATATTTTCTTGAGAAATGACTTCTACAAATGACGGAAAAGAAGTGATAAGTAATCAAACGAATAGCCAAAAAGGAAAATCATATTATATTGCACTTTACAAGGTGAGTGCTTTTATTATTTACTCATAACTGCCGATTTATAATGTGACGCCGTTGTGGTTAAAGTTCTTTGCCGACGCCATATTTGTCTCCATTGATACCTTGTTTTCATAAATTACTATTTATATTGTCGCTTATCTTTCAAAATTAGTGACTAAGTGTATCTTGGAAGACCTATAAATAAGAACTCTTAATTCACTAATATCAGCGCTTTTTTATTATAATACAAACACGGATTATTTAAACGTCGCGTGAAAAATTATGGTTGTGAAGTATTAATAATAAATTATTATTTTAAGCATACTATGTGCTAAACGGACAATATTTAGCCAATGGTAAGTGAAAAAAGTGGTTAATGTTAAGAAATCTATAGTATTTTGATTTAATCACGACAGAATAATATTTGACAGCCATATCAAAATCTCTCTAAGTCACGTACATATCTACCTATAGCATGCACTATTCAAACTCTAGTAACTCATATATTACAAAAAATAAAAGCTAATGAAAATGAAGACTGTCTGAAAAACAAGCTTAAACTGATAATACTAAGTTATGGTACCACAATTTTTTTTAACATAGCAACAGCATAGTGCATTATCATTATTGTGTTTTGAACATATATAAAATTTAAGATTTAAATGCCTATTATAAACAAAGACACATTTTCATTGTTAAATATTGGGACTATAAAGAAACAGTTATTTGTTATGTCAAAAAACTTTCTTGTAGCTGTTAGTACAACCGAATTGTATATAAAATAACAATAACAGTTTTGAAATTGTAAATAATATCTGTTAAATAAATTTATTAACAATTCTTAATATTTAAAAGTAAAGAACTACTATTTGTTTAAGTCGCCAATTGTTATTGTAATACAACCCTTGTATGTACTTTCATAATGATGAGTCCATATTTGATCAAATTACAAATACTGTAAATGATAACAATGCCAGTTATACTTTTCACACTTCACTTAAGAAATTCTAGAGTGGCATGAAATTACAGTTTTAATTTGGATGCAGTGTAAATATTCTAATATGACTTGGTTTATATTTATTAGAGTGTTATGAATTTTAGGATACTAAGACAGCTTAAAGTCAGTGATAATAATGTTTAAGAGCTAATAACATCTCAAACAGGGAAATATTAAGTTTAATTAAATCCCCTACAAAAAATAGATCCGTCTATCTATTAGAGTTAAAGTATTGTTTTGTTCCTTTTAAAATTGTTTTTACCAATCAATGTCCTATAGTTAAAAGGGGCATTTGTAAAATAGACTTTTATTTTTCATGACAAAAGGGGATAACAAGCTGTTAACATAATATTTTGATTGGGTTAAAGTATCAACTAATCCACAAATATTTTGTAAATTGCTGCTACTATTTTACCACTAAAAACAAAGTTTTATATTTTAATTGGGTACTTTGTCTAAGGTGGATAATCAGCAACAAGACTTAGCTTTAAATGTGACATACGGGAGTCATAATTTGTCTTAAGTCAGAACACTTTGAATTGTAAGATGAAAATCATACTCCATGTCTATAAATAATGTGTTTATTAAATATAATAATTTAATCCCAGCCCTGGTATTGATGGGAATTAGGCATTTGTGGCTATGTGCTATTGCATTATAGTCTTTAAAAATACAAGGTTATGTGGTAGGACCCCTAATGGATAGGTATGAGTAATAGGTAGGATATTATACAAATTTAAAAAAATGTTTTGTGCAGTCGCTGGACTCGCGCCTCTGCGGCGATAGCTCGGGCGTTGCGCGGACGCAATGTGTTTGCGAGGCCTGGCGGCGTATTCACAGCCTCTGCAGCCACTGTGCACCAGCAACACACCCCCACTTGCTGTCATGGCTTCAGCGGCACACTGCTTCCACTGTCCTACAGGTACAATATATTTTATGAACCCAGACACAATTTGCAATTCATTCTACATTTAAAAATTCATTGACATAGCTGTTTCTGTTGTAATTTTAAAGTGATTTATTTTTTCAACAGACGGAATGGACAAAATGCGAAGAGCAGCATGCACTATTAGCAAAAGCAATAGATGCCTTTTTAGAAGACTGCTCCACAGCCATATCTAAGCGTAATGGGGTGGCAAAGTATTGGGAGCAACAGCTCCAAACTCGTGCTCACTGGTTTAAATCAATTTTGCCAAATCCTTGGGGACATCCAGTTCTGAAGGCATTGCTAGATAGTGAGCAGTCACCAAGTGACGAACAAAGTTAGTCTAATTTTTGTCTCTTATTTTAATTTAAATTTTGCTTGAATAAAACTGCTAAAAAGTTTAATTTTTTTTTTAAATTATATGTGATGAAGACATACAGATCACATATAATAATATGTAATATAAGATACCAATTTTTATAATAAAACAATAAATATTAATAATTATTATTATTAATATTAATTAATAATTGAATAATATACTAAATATTAAATATCATTAAATTATTAACGTTAAATATTTATAATTAATTATTTAAAAAAAATAAAGAAATAAATTGAATAAATATTTAAAAAATGATAAATATTATTGATTTCCTCCAAAATGACTTGAATCTAGAAATGAATAATAATCCTCTGATTTCGACAACACGACACGGCACTACCATGCTGTATTTTCACGATATCTAAACGCCATTAATACAAAAAATTTCATATCGTACTTTAGTTATCATAGGCCACTGATAACTAAAGTTCCAATCCAGACATTACCGGAAGATGCTACGGCATTGGACATAATTTAAAAACAACATTCGAATAATAATAGAATTTATGTTACACTTAATGTAAGAGAATAATAATAAATATTTATTTATTTAATTTTTCAAATGTAAACTGAATTTTATTGACTATAATGGCTCCTTTTCCAGTCTTTGATTATTTAATTGTTATTAATTATTTGTAATTAATTATTTGCATGCAATTAAAAACTATTTTTAATAATGCCAAAGAAGTATAACTTCTTACGTGCGTACATAAGTACACGCACCCTTTTTTTTATAATATAGCAGCAATAAGATTCAAGTTCATTGTTCAAGTGAGAAATTATCCTCTCAATTGTCTTTTTGGGTTTAAACTATTTAATAGAATCTGTCCAGTCTGAGATTTTTGTCAAAACTTAATTTCGAATTATTGTTTTCAGTTCTAGAATGGCTAAAAGAAGAGCGGGGTGTGATGTTTGTGACGCGGCTGCGTCAGATGGCCGCGTTAAAATCTTGTGTCGATCTCGCGTTACGTCTTGCAACTGCTGTTATGCAGCGCACGCGTCTTTGTATACGACGAATTCCTGATATTGAACAAATTGAGTCGCAAAAGGGTATGTTGGTATAATAATTAGTATATTTCTGTAAGCAAATTGAGAACCACATATTTAATTTTTATGTAGTTGTAAACTAATATGAATGCTTTTGTGTTTAATCTGTAGCGTAGTTAATCCCGTGGCCATCATAATGCTCGGCTCAACGATGGTAAACGATTTGCAAAATTTGAATTAAATCTGTTAAGCCGTTTGGTCACATTAATGTTTATTCGTTTTACAAACAACGTATTGTATGTAGTACAAATACAATACATAGTTCCCATTGACAATTTTTACAAGAGACGTTGCCATTGTTACGCTTTTTTTAGTGCGAAAAGAAGTGAAATATCGTTATAGTAGGCCCCCCCCCCCCCCCCCCTCTTTTCTCCTTCCCCTTTTTTTTTTTTTTTTTTTTCCTCCCTTTTTTTTTATTTTTTTTTTTTTTTAAATATTTTTTTTTTTTTAAAAAAAAAAAATTTTTTTTTTTTTTTTTTTTTTTAATTGTTGTAGAGGGGGGGAAATTTTTAATTTTTTTTTTTTTGTTGGTTGTTTTTTTTTTTTTTTTTCCATTCTTTATTTAAATTAAACGCCGTTGCCGTTTTTTACTGTCGTCTAGTATGAATAAATTTGCAATGGTGTTAAATTTGTCAACCAATTTTATCTAAATTTTTTTGTATGAGAAAATAATGTTTTAAGTTAATTCCGTTTTCCTTGTACTGTGTTACACCTATACCGTTGCACAATAAAAAAAATGCTATAAAGTTTTTTCTACGTATATCAAAGAAAACGTATTGCCTAAATTTGTCATGTTTTCAATGTTGCAGAACCTGCAGAGCAAGCTTCTGAAGACTCATTCGCGGGGATCCTAAACAATGAGGCAGGCTTCACACCTGAAATCTGGGAATTTATTACTGATTTAGAGTTTGTTCTATTGCACAAAGCCACACAGCGGTCTACTTGTATTGACTTGGTAATTTGAATACATTTTAGCACTCACTTCATCATGTGATGGTTTTTGTAGGATGTTATTCCATTTGTCGTGTTGTGATCAAATATGATCCTGTCGAGCTGTTATTGTCTATATTGTAAATGAAGATAAAGTTGACCTTGATTTTATATGTTAGTATATTAGACTCTTTCACTTGCATGTACAGCATAAGAAAAAGTAAGAATAGCTTCAATATTTTGTTGGAAATTTTGTGTGACCTCTAAATGTATATTGTATTTTTTTTTTAATGAAAAATGGTGATTTCAGGCAAAACAAGTGCCATTTCGTAACGCTTGCCAGTTGGTAGAGCGGCTTCAAAATCGTCCGAATATTTCACCTACAGAGAAAAAACTATGGAAGAACGCCAAAGAAGTAGCGTTGCTTATTGCACAGGTAAGATGCTGAAAACATTATCTTAGAAAAAAAGAAATCGAATTATTTTTTTATATATTGCAAAGTTGCATGCAACACTTTCTACTCTTATAATAAAACTAGT